>JAWNPS010000143.1:0-459808 GCA_035047385.1 Drosophila tripunctata
ATAGATAAATAAAAATTAATTTTCGAATGTATATGTATGTACGTATGTATGGACTATGTATCAAATTGAAGCTCTTTATAAAATGTTGAATGCAAGAAGAAACACAAACGCTGTAGCTCTTTGCTCTTTGTAAGAGATAATAGGTTTCCCATAGAGTTGTGTTTACAGTTGCACAGACACAGTGTGTTTGGGCTGTGTGTGAGTGTGTGTGTGTGTGTGCGAATGCATATATAAATACATAATGCATTATGTCTGTACAGAGCTGGTCATTTAAATAGAAACCAGTATTTAAGAAATTCATATTCCCTTTGCTTAACATAATCTCGCAGCAGATGACGAAAAGTGTTATACCAGTTTATACGAATTTGTTATATGTGTAATAAGTTATACTACGTTATTTTGGTTGTAGTCCGCGCTAAAATTTGAACAAAATATTCAGTAAGACCGACAGTCACATCAAATAAAGGCGCCACCTATTGAAAATATTTGGAACTATGCTTGATTCTGAAAAGCTTAAGAGCTTTTTATTTAAGAAAAAAGTAATTTAAAGAGATGACAAAATATTCTTAAATGGATTTTATAGCTTCATGTTTATTTAATCCTGACATAAATTTAATTTAACAAATAATAATTGTATCTTTGTTCGTTTTATTTTTACTATAAATTATTATGTATGTATGTATTTATACAGAATTTGGTTTGTGCTTTCTTATCAACTACTTATTTGCATCCGTTATCGATTCGAAATTTAATTAAATACGAGTTATACAATTCGATGTACAGACGACGAGCACTTAAATTATAGATGTACATACATATGTATTTATGTAGTATATTCGTTACATCCGGTAATGTAATATATGTATAAATAGTTATTTAAGTACATTTGTATATAGTATAAATAATACAATTTAGTTTAATTAAGATTTGAATATTATTCGAAATGTAATCAATTTCATTTCTAGCATTTTACATTTATTGGTATTATAACTCCTAAAAATTCTCGTGAGTGCGAGCTGGAGTTGAATTGAATTGAATGAATATATCGTCTACTCTACTCCATTGATATATATTGATAAACATCGACATCAACAAGATATAGTATATGTACATACATATTCATATCTAAGGCTCTTTCCATATATACGTATACATTAACATTAACATTAACATTAACATTAACATTAACATTAACATATACGTATACAGGGTCTTCTTTTTGAGATTATGCGCCTAACCAAAGCATAAGACATCGCCTATGTTTAGTAATATTTCACAATATTAATATTACACTCTTCTCTTTCAATTATTATCACTATGTACACATGTGCTTATTATTAATTTACGACAATTTGTTACTCTAAACTCTCTAATTTAAAGAAAATATTTGAAAGTTTTCAGAAAACTTGCGCGTATTTTTTGTATTTGGTAAAATTGTTCCTTAGCGGATATTTTGGTTTCATTGGTTTAATCATAATCTTATCTCAATATGCTTATCTATATTTTATTTTTAATAATAAATTATTTATTTGTCCAAGAACGATTTAAGTTGATTTTCATATATGTATAGTTTTATTAAAACTGTGAGTTCTCGGATTATTATAATGATGAGAGCAGTAAAATTTGTATGTAATATGAATATATGTTCAATCTGTTCTTGATCTTGTTCGAGTATATATTTGTGAATCGATCTTTAAATGCAAATTAACTAATTGTATGAGAATTTTTTCTTGTGATTTCAGTTCACCAAATTCTGGTTAATTCATATACCTTACATATGTGTATAATATATTCGTACTTCTTTTCTGAATCTAACATATAAATATATTCTTTTAATATTTTTGTTTTGTGTAAGGCTCGGAGGGTAAAAAGCTGTTGGTTTGCTTACCTCACCTCAATTCTGTGCTGATTTTTTGTGTGTGCAGTGTTTAGTGTTTATAATGATGATCTATACACTAAACAAGGAATATATCCGATGTCTCCGATTTCGTGCAGGCGCTTCCCGTCGGCGAAGCTGCTGAGGCCAATGAGTTTGCTCTAGTTGCGGCAAGGGGTGAGCGTAAGTCTTGATTGAGGGGAGCTTGATTTTGACCACATTCATAATAGTACGAAGAGTCTGCAATTGAAGAGTTTTAGTTTAAGTAAGCATCAAATAATTTTATATAATCCACAATGCTACAACATTTTGCTTGAAAACTGTCAAAATTTCTGATTCTACTCCGATTTTGAGTATTTCGATTGGTATTTTTGTCTCTAAACAAATAAAAAGTTACAGAACTAATTGCACTAAACACATCACTTAAATCATTTGGAAAATTCATAGATAATTCTGTAGAAATATAATGGTACATTTCTCGTTCTGTAAATGCTCTGTTATTACTAAATGATTTTTTGATTGAAATATATATGATAATCTTTTTTTTAACAACAAACACAATCAGGAAGGTTAACATAATTGTTTCTATGGTAGCTATATAATATAGATATAGATATCCGATGTAGATAAAATTCTGTTAGTAGATGGTACATAATATTTGAATTTCATATAAAAGGTTACAAAGGAAAATGGATTACCTTAATGGATAAGGTAAGAAACTAGTGTAATCTATATACTATAAATCGATTAAAGTTTTTATAAATCGTTGATATGCATATTGAGTTACTTACTAATTAGACCGCTGGTGGTATTATAACTGTACGATCCGTAAGCACCGCCATATTGTGAATAGGCCGGACTATAGGTGTAATCCGAACTCGGCACAACGGAGCTACATGCTGTAAATAGTATAACAAAAGTTGCATATATATTAGATAGTTCAGATATCAATATCAAGTGCAGTTCCAAAATAAAGTGTGGATAAAGACAACACAAAATGACTAGGTGCAATTTCTTATAAATAACAAAATAGAAAATAAAAAATAGAACAAAGTCTAAAACATGACTGAAGAACTGAATAGTGAAAAAAAGTTTTGAGTAAGCCACGATTAAGTACTGCTCCATCAAGTGTTTTTTTTTTTACATAATAAAAGTGCGAGGCTGAAAAAACTGTTTAGTCAATGTTATGTCGAAATGGATATTATCTAAATCTAGAAACAAGATTAACCACCACCACCACCAAGTATTTTAAGTTCAGTATCAAGTTTAAGTTTAAGTTTAAGCTTAAGCTGGGTGCAGCAGTATACGTATGAAAAATAAATGCCCAGATCTGTTAATCCGAGACCAAGACCGAGCAACTTGCCTGCGGAGTAGTGGCTAAAACTCGGTAAAATTGTGGGCGTGGCATAAATGGATGTGTTATTATTATTATTGCCAGCAATTGGATCAACTTCCGAACGTTCTTCGCTCCCCCCCGACGTGGTATTCGTGCTGGACTGCAGGAGTATTAGAGATGAGGTATTCGTATTGCTATTGCTATTGCTATTTGTATTTGGATTTGGATTAGCATTGGTATTGGACAGCTGGTGCTGATCTTCGTTTTGATCGTTCATTAAATGAACTATTGGTAAGTGCTGATGATGATGATGATGATGATGATGATGGTTGTTGACATGATTATTTCCGCGATGTTGTTGTTTGCCGGATGTTTCACCACTGTGTCTCTGATGACTCTTGTTGTTTGCATTCTCATCCCTGTCCAAATCGATTGATGACTCCTTTGCTGCAGTAGTATCATCAGTTCGTTCAACTCCAATGGAACTCGTAGTTGGTAGTAAACTTGGTGGATCGGTATCACTAACCCGCACCACCGGGGGGGAGCAATCACCACCAGTGTTATTATCCAGGCTCGTTAATGTCGAATAATTGCCATTCTCGATGGCAATTGCTAGTTTGTGTTAAGACCATTTATAATATTAATTTAATTTACTGATTTTTAAAAAATGATTTTAGACCAACAAAGTTCCCAAAGTTCTATAAATATTATATGTAATTTGGAGGATCGATTTGGATCGGAAGGACTTTTAAAACTGTTGCTAAATAGGCTTAATAAATATATTCTTTAAAATTATGTATATATATTCCCAGGCCCAGTTTCTGGTAGTTTCTTACCTGTATAGAAAGGTGAGATGGTCTGTTCTTGTATATTTGCACTGAATTTCATATCTTGTAAGCTAATGGGAACTAGGGGCGTCAATGAACTGCTGCCTATATAGTAACAGTTTATAAAAATAAATAATATAAAACAAAAGAAAATGTCAAAATAAATCAAGCATAATAATTGCAATAACATAAGATTATAAATAAGTAAAATATATATAAAAGCAACTAATAGTTCATCGCATTGTAAAGTATTTCTTTTGCATTTTTTTTTTTACTTACCAATAGAGGGTCCAATTGGTGGAGTATATAGAGTGCTTTGTCCCTGAGATATTGTTGCAATGCTATCATATAGCATAGACGAATCGTTTCCCACAGTCCCACTCCCCACACTCCCCACACTCGCACAAGGAATTGAGCCTGAGGGGAATCCATTTGGGGCCTCATAGTGGTAGGCTGGTGGTCCATTGCCAGTGCTATTGGTTGTCAAATTGCCCAGCTCTGAGAGAAGTTTGTGCTCATCCTTAATACACCATTTCCCAGACCAAATCTACACAAATATAAAAAAATCATATATATGAATTTTCAATTGAAACTAATAAAATTTCGTTTTTTAACACGAGTTTTAGTTTAAATAAAAAAATACTTTTAGCATTAGTTTCAAAATACTTTTGGAAAGATTGAGACTTACATTTGGATATATCTGGTCACTACCGTAAGCCAATCGTTGTCGCTTAACATCGTCATCGGAATGCATATTCACATCTCGATTCTCATCTGTAATATATTATATATATTTTTTTGAATTATGATTAGAAGATTATATCGAGTTAAACTAGTATTCATTTTTTTTATAGCCTCTGAGGGGTATATTAAGTTTGTGAATAGAATTGAACAGGCAGAAGGAGGCGTGTCAGACCCCATAAATTAAATGTATATATTCTTAGCCATGTCCGTCTGTCCGTATGAACAAACAGATCTCAGAGTATTGTAAGAGTTACATTCTTCACTTCCATATTTCGTCGGTTAATAAAATTCATTCGCCCACAATAGACTAAAAATCAGACATACCCCGAAAAAATACATATTTTTCATAGCAATTAATGTTTTTATAAGAACATTACTATATACCATATTTTAATAATAATTTGAATATTTAAGGTTTTAAAAGAATATTTAAATTAGTATACTTTCAAATAAAACAAGAAAGAAATAATGTAATGTAATACCATGTAATACTTTCTAAATCGGATTTCCGAATATATAAATAAAAACGAAGTAAGCGCTACAAGAATTTGACATGTAATCCTGTCTAATCGTGTCTATATGTGTCGGTCTCTCGCTTGCACACATACTTTTATATCGCGGTATCAAAATTTATGGACGTACGCGCAAATTCAAAACTTCAGTCGAGCACACACGACCGTGTAATACCCGCTGACTATCATTTCCAACTAATAAATACGTTATTCGAAAAGTACCTTTTTCCGGCTACTGTTTTAAGATTGATATTTAATGTTTTTTCTTCTCTCTTCTCTCTCTCTCTCTTTCTCTCACTCTCTCTCACTCTCTCTCACTCTCTCTCACTGTCTATTTTTATGTTTAAAGGACAACCCTGTCATTTGAATGTTAATTAAATTACCGCCGCTACATTCCGCTATCGAAGAGACTTTTGTTGACTGCAAAACACGCGGCACGTGACCGTTAAGTGCATTTACGGATTGGAGAGTTACCGCAAATGGATATAAACATGTACGTTCTTGCGTGTATATGTATGTACTATGTTAGAGAGTTTGGATAGGGTTTCTGTTAAAGTTGTCGAAGACGGGTTAACTGAGCTGATTATGACATTTTCAAAGTGTGTTTTCAAAGAAATTATTTTAATGGCCTCAAGAATTTTGTGTGTTAACAATTGCTGTGTGTTAACACTTACCACTTAAGTCCATAATGTAAATCAATTGACCAAATTATACTGAAAGTCATATGTCAAAGTCACATGTCACATGAACGTGTTAAGTGCTCAAAGGATAACACTATTTAAATTATTATTATTATTATTATTATTCAATTTACTAGATAACTACGCCAAATCTTAGTATGCCCCTTTAATATACATATACATATATATATATATATATATAAAGGCTAATCTAATAGAGACGATTCTAATTAATCGATTTTTTGACGGAGTCGATTGAGTTTTTTTTGGGTACAGTACAGGAATAATTGCAGTAGCTGGAGTAAGTTTTAGACACACTAGCAGTGCACTACTTGTAAACGCTGCAGCGTAAACGACAACAGTGCACTGCTGTTGATTTCAAAATTTTCGATCTATGAGAATTTTTCATAATTATAGTCAGATTTTGTTGCAATTTTTAGAATCGTTTGATATTATTTGTCTCCAAGTATACGCGAAGTTACAAAACTATACGTTAAGAAATAAATAAGCCAGCGGCATGCAAAGTTACAACGTAATTGTGATTTTGGTGAGCGAAGGAGGCGTGGCATTCAAAAAACTGTTGATGGCATTGTCTTTATATTGCATATAGTAATACGCATGTCAAAATTGGTGTCCCTAGGTATTATAGTTACCGAAATATTCGCAAAAAACCTGCATTTTTTCCGAGCTATGTCTGGTTTTATGCTTATAAAATGAATTTTGTTACTAAATAAGTAACTTTTAAGTTTTTTGCTTAAGTATATACTTTATTGGATGGACTATACTCCTCTCCAGCAAAAGGGTTACACAAAAATGCGACTCTTTTAAAATCAAATTCAATTATTTCAGATGCCTATATGAGATACCGACGATGATAAAAACATGGACAGATGTGTACACATCGCAAGGATGGTCTTACTAACGTTACTACTATTGTCGCAACAGAAAGGGTGGAGCTTAATGCTCACACGCCCACAATTGCAACCCCTAACAAGAACAACTGACGACTAACGGCATTTTTGACCAGGGCACTTGTATTTGAGCCGTCCTCAATCGAAATGATTTGTACAAATTTGCCACAAATTCTAGCCTAAGTACTTGCCACACTTAAAGACAAAGTTGTGTGTTCCTCTGGGGAATCCATCGATAAGCAATCTCGAGAAAACTGTACGGTTACCGAAACGCTACCGAAAGCGGTACCGAAACGGTACGAAACGAAACGGGTCGGAACGGAAAAAAAAAAAGACCAGATAAAAAGGGGTCTGGGTTGATTTTCTGAATTGAGTTTATTGCTCTTTTTATTGCCGTCGCAAAGTACAAAAGGTAAAGTGTACGAGTATTTTTAATGATGAAACCATTCTCTTTGTTGCCTCAACTCAACTGTCAACTAAGCTGTTGTGTGTGCCCTGGTGGTAGTACCAGGGGTCCAGCAGCACAAGCAATCTGGCCACTTTGTGATACGTTTTTCTATCGGAGGGTGTGACTTTTTCGCCCCATTTTCATACCCGAATATATTGCCATTAGTGGGCGATTATTAAAAATGACAAGTGCGTGTTGCGGCGGTGCTTTTTACAATTTTATCTGGCTTAATAACAATAACGAGACATTTTCCACCCCCCTTGCAAAGCAGCTACACCATCACCATCATCCACTACTTAAGATGTTATCATATATATAATTGGCTCTGGGGTTTGATTCCAAGGACATACATACATATGTTACAACGCCCAATGTTGGTGCTGATGATGATGCAAATGCTGATGATGCTGCGGTTGGACTCTGGCATTAATATGGCCACAAAAGCATTTCGCGCTGCTCTTTTTATTTACAACATTTTGTTATCTGTGCTCTGTGTCTGCATCTCCCATCAGCCTTAACAGATTAAACGATATGCAGATTGGGTTTTATTCCCGTGGAATTTGACAGACAGTTAAGTGAAATAAGAAATTGATGTATGTACCCGTCTCTATAAAATAACATGTGTGTGTTTCACCGTCGCGATAAGTTTCTTAAAAATGTGTACTAGGTAAACTATATACATATATATTCCTGATCCGCCTCAATAGCGTAGGCAGCTGGCAAAGCAAGTGTAGACCCTATAAAGTATATAATACTATTTTAGCCGTATTCATTATCGTATAGCTTTGAAATTGCATTTGATTCGTTTAGAGAAAAAATACTAAAATATCCTAATAATCGATTTAAGATCGAATTTTAATCAAGAAAGTTATCATACGTTGAAAAATGTAAATTTGCTGCCGCTTAGCGAAATATTAAAGCGAATGAGTGTGAGCGAAACAGACATAGTACAAACAGCGCTTAGGTCGATTTCAGCTTCTACACACGGAAAAGAGAGTCAGAGATTATTATTAAAGTATTTCCAACCGTTTGTTCCAATGGAACCTACACATGTGATATAGTGATTCGATCAGGACCAACTTAATTCATGAACTGCGAACAGAGAGAATACGCATCTATCTATCTACATATATACTATATATTTAATCAAGAATCTGATCAGAATAAAATTTGGTTCTCTCATAATAGTATTTACTTTATGCTTATTGCATTAATTTTGGACACAAAACATTTTACTACTAAGCATTTGTCAGCCGATTGTTCCGATTGGCAGCTATATAGTGATATAGTGATCCGATCTGACCGATTTTATGTGTACTGCCTCCTGCATGTGTACCAAAATTTTATCAAGATTAAGCTTTAAAACTAAGAGATTAGTTCGCATAGAAACAGACGGACAGACGGACGGACGGACAGACGGACAGACGGACGGTTGCTGATCAAGAATATATATATGTCTATACTTTGTGGTGTCTGCCACGCCTCTTTCAAAATGTACTTATAAGATACCTTTAGGACACTTAAAGTTTATATATATATAAACTTATATCGTTTATAGGTATATCGTTGATAATATAATAATAATGCCATAATAATGACTTACCATGTTCTTCGATTCTTTTGCGTTTGCAATTTGGATCAGATATACTGTTGTTGTTGTTGTTGTTATTTGTGCTATTGCTGTTGTTGTTGTTGTTGTTGTTATTGTTATTGGTGTTTGAGTTTTGATTATGAAGATTATGGTGTCCTCCATGCTGTAGGCCTAGTATACCATTTATACTATATCCAGAACCGGAACCTGAACCAGAACCAGTACCAGATCCAGCTGATCGCAATTCGGTAGTCTGTTGACTCGTCGTAGCATTTGCAGCATTTACATTGTTGTCTTGCCTTGAAGCATTTGTTGCCGCTCCCGTTCCCGTTCCCGCTCCTGATCCCGAACCCGATCCCGCTACTGTTACAGCTGGCGTAAGGGCAATTACTGAAGCTGAAGGATTGCTGTTATTGTTGTTATTATTGCTGGAACTGTTGCTGGAATTTGGAGCTGCACTTGGTATATGCTGCTCGCTTGCAGCACCCCCCGTGCTGCTGTCAAGACTTTCAGAGGCATTATGACCACTGGTTAGTCCTTGAGGCATTTGATGTTGCTGCTGCTGATGATGGTGGACGTGCTTTGCTTTCTCTGCCGCTTTGTTTCGCACAATTCTGCAATAGAGATGGAAAATGGAAAATCTATTAATAATATTTATAAAAAACGTAGCTCGTTGTATCTAGAGACAACTTTTCACTATATATATTTATATTTAGAAAATATAATAATAATAATAATAAAATTAATAATACAGTTGTGTGTTCAATGAAATAGCAGTGCCTGTACTGCGGTGACATAAGCAGAGCTGTTAAAAAAAGCATTCGAATATAAAATGGAAATGGTTTGAATGCTTTTTTTTTACAGCTCTGGATATAAGGCAATTTTTCACGTAGGTTCCGTACCTAGTAAGCCCAAAACTTCTTCATTATTTTAGTAGATGGATCTATTGAGATGAGATTACGTAAAAAAAAATGCCGCTAGTTTCAGTCACTTTCCTGAGATTTTTTTTTTCAAAAAGTTTCTCATACTAAAGACATATACTTTTGCTCTAATATTTGCAGAGCTGTTAAAAAAGCATTCAAATATATATTATGGAAATGGTTTTAATGGTTTTAAAACCATTTCCATTTTATATTCGAATGCTTTTTTTAACAGCTCTGCTAAAGACATACTTTTTGCTCTAATATTTTGTCAGATTACTTATATATGGGAGGTACGTGATATAGTAGTTGCCTGATTCAAGCCAAAGTTGGTCAGTGAGTGTAGATTTTAGTCCAAAATTTCTGATTGTTAAATTGGTAAATGTAAATATCGGTATGTATGTATATAAACAAGAAATAATCTACATTTGCCACTTGTATTTACACATATGGTGAATCTTTAGCTAGAGCTTTAAATATATGTATATTTTTTGGTCTATTGAGTCTCTGTTACAACGCAAGACAACGTCTGTTTTATTCACATGTATTTACTTTTACGAGCAGATTTTATTTAAAGCTTTGCGATTTTTCTCAACCGACACAGCTTTATTTTTTGCCCAAGTAAAATTCCAAATTCCTTCTTACAAAAGACAAATACGTAATATTCTATGTGCGGGTCAGAAGAGTGAACCCAAAAAAAAAAACCAATTGAAATTGATATCGATTGATAGCGACAGGTGAACAGCATGAACTGGATTTAAAAAGACATCAATGTGATTTATTGGAGAAGTGACCAGTATAATGGGCTGGTTTTTTAAATCACAAATGTTACCCTCCCATTCTCTCTCTCTCTCTCTCTATTACTGTCATATCAAATAACCCAAAAGCATATTTGATAAGAAGTTATCAAAAGTGAATAAAACAAAGCAAGCACTCTTAGTGAGTTATACAACTAAGTGAGTGAGTGGTGCACTTGTTATAACTTAATTCGTAAAAGTAGACTCTGAATAAGTACATATATATATATATATATACGGAGTATGTAGGCATCAGTTTCCCAGTTTCCCAGTTGTTCCCAGCTTCCCCCAGCGGATTTTTGTCAAATTGAGCAGACCAACTCAAGCGGAATCAAATCAAATTATGTTTTCAAAAAATTGACAATCACACACCGGGTTAAGAAGTGGATTTTCACTCTTTTGGATTGAGTTTTTTTTTTGGATTGTTGGATTGTTGGATTGTTAGGTAGTTGTTGGGTAGTTGGGCAGTGCACACAATTGGAACATATGTTTGGGATGTGCTCTGTGTGTAGATACTTTCGGTGGTGTTTCGATTTGTTTATTTGGCTTTTGTTTTGCCCACCAAGAGGGGGACGGATTGGTTTGCTGCCAAAGTCACTTTTCTAAGTGCTACACTCTGGGGAATGCCTGATGGTACATGATGTCCGACACCATTCACAATCACAATCACAATCACATTCACACTCGCACTCACTTATACCTGATTTCTGTGCAATGTGAATCATCGCTCATGTACACCACTGTGAATCAACAGCCTTAGCTTTAGCTTAAGGGCAAAACTTATGCTCATTATTCTTTGGAATTACTCATCACATGACATCTGAGTGCCCTTTGCATATCCATCGTCATCGTCAGCGACATCGGCCTTGGCATCATCATCGGTATTAACATCATCATCACCATCACCATCATCGTCAACGTAATACGTAGCGAATTGATTCTGAATGGCTGCACGTGTCCTGTCTGTCCTTTTCTATAGCATCAAAATGTGGTTGCATTTAAATCCCCAGTTCAAAATGAATTTCGCATTTGAGGGGGAGTGTGAACAAGTGCGGCATACTTTCAGGCGCTGACTTTAGTCACCTCTCAACAACAAGCAGCCACCAAGAGTCGAGTCGAGTTGAATCGAGTTGTTTGGAGTCGGAGAGTTGAAAGTTGTGCGCAGCTAATTTATGGTATTCGACAGAGCAGCTGCCTGCTGGCAGCATCCTTGGCCAAAATAAAATGAATTATGGTCAAAGAGAATATATACAAACGTACGTCCGTACGTACGTACGTACGTACGTCCGTACTACGCGTACATTAACATGACGATGAAACGTTGCACTCCGGAAAACGAAAAGGAAACTGGCTTTTGTGGTGGTCGTGTGTCAAGCATTGTGCCGCAATTATGAACGCTAAAAACTACTTAGATATTTTTATTAGCTTGCTTTCTATGCTTGTATGTATATAAAACTCAACGGGGCCGCCGCACCCAACGCACGTTGATCTGAGAACCGTATACGGATTCGGATACGGATACGGATACGGATACGGAAGTAAGCAGCATGACAGCAAGCAAACATGGCAACACACTAACACTCGCACTCACTGTGAATAAACTGACATCATGCAACTGTTTCTCTATCTAAACAAAGTATATAAAGGATACTCGTGCTACTTGGTATCACTCAAATCGTTGCTACTGCAAAACGATCGCTTAAATAATATTCAACGGGACAAATGTTTTGAACGTTGCGTAAAAAAAATGATCATTTCTCATGTGTCAACTAAAGCTTCATTTAAATTGAACAACTGTACCATAATTTTACTATAATCATTCTTGTTTTTTATCCTTTTATACTGCAAAACGATCGCTTAAATTATATTCAATGGGCAAAATGTTTTGAATGTAACGTAAAAAAATGTTAAAGATATTAGCGAGTATCGCGATACTTGATATATATTGATAACACATATAGCTACTTTAACAAAAACATATCAAATATCGTTATATCGATATTACATTTTATATATGTATATACATAATTGTAGTGCTATTATGTTCAATGCGATATAAAAATAATAATACGATATTTGTTTGATATAACTGCGATACATATATAGCTAGATATTGTAGAACATATAAGTATTACGTATGACTTTTTTCAAATAAACTAAAGAATATATAATATTTTCTAGAAATTTCTCAAGTTGCTTTTGAGAATTTTAATTTCAAATATAGCTTATAGAAATTGTGTAAGGAAATGCCATATAAGCATAACACTATTTGTCACAACAGACATTTGTATATAGTGGTTCTAGCTATATCATATGGACAAAGATCTTAGAGGTCTATTCTTTCATACGGACAGACAGACAGACAGACAGACTAATAGATGAACGGACATGGCTATACAGACTGGGCTTGTATCAACTGTATCATAATTTTACTATAATCATTTTTGGTTTTTATCGTTTAAACACTCACCGGTTAATAGATGATACGCTGGGAACATTATCTTGTGAACATATACCTTCGGCCAGCAACCGATCACGTATCTCCCAAGCAAACATTGTGGGATTCTCACGTTTGTAATTTGCAATCGCATCCACAACTGGAGGTGTGGCAACCTTAGGCTTGGAACCACCAATGACACCGGCCTTAAAACTACCAGTCTCGTAATATCTGAAATTAAAAAATACAAAAGTGTTACTTATATATGTGGTAGATAGTAAAATAATTGGTAGTTGCCCCCCAAAATTCTCAAAATGGCAGCTTTTGATTAATGCAACCATTTGCAAAACGGAACCTGCAATTTTACCATTTTCAATTAAAAACAATTTCGACTGTCAGACATCGTTTAGCTCTCGAGCACACACAAATGTATCCCGATTTGAGCCAATCCAGCTCATCTCTCTCACTCACTCACTCACTCACTCCTCCTTCTTAAACAAGTACGTACGTACGGGGACTGACAGCGATTTATTGTTTAGTATTTTGTCGAGCTCGGATATTGCAGCGGCACCAGGTTTACCGGTCTACCAGCAACCCAGTTTCCAACTGTAATCACCTCTCAACTTTCAATTGCGCAGATATATATATATATATATATATAATATGTATTATCCTGAACATATGTATTATTGTAATGTTGTGAACGAAACATTTAATTGTTTGATTACATTTCTCCATCATCTAAATTGTACATAACATTTTCAGTAGAGTAGGTGGCAACTCTATCGATAGTCGAAACCATCAAATATGTTATACTTATTACCTTTTGGAAGCAATCTATTATTTATAAGTTTAAACATATGAAAAACAATTTTATACGGCACTTAAAGAAACTTTTCTAACGTTAAAAGTGCATATAATTTAGTGATATGTAAACAAAACTATCGGTGACACTATCGAAAACTATCGGTAGCGAAGAACCATCGATAGTGGCTCGACTCGGTAGCGAAGAATCATCGATAGTCTCAACAATAGTGCTATTGATTGTTTACCAACTCTGATTCTCAGCATCATTTTGAGCAAAACATTCCATATACTAAAATATATACTTTTCAAACGATTGACCATAAGTTACATATAATATATGGTAAAGTTTTCCTTAAAATATTAAAGGTATGCCAACTGGGAAATGTTATTTAAAAACTGGATGTGTTCATCCATTCAACATTGTAAGAAATAATGTTCAACAATAATCAGTAATCAGTTTATATAGATTTAATTACCTTGACAAAATCTTCGAAACGCATCCATGGCTTACTCTCAACTGGCGTGATATGTCACAAGGACGGACACCGTTGTGGGCTAACTCGACGATTCGCTGTCGCACGACATCGGGCAGGGGGCGACCGTTTACAAAAACACCTCCCAATTGATTAACGCCGCCGTGACCTATAAGAAATTATAGAAAAAGAATTAAAGTTTTTAAAATAATTATTGTAGAAATATAATATAATAGAATAAATATATGTTGATATATAGCACAGCAAAAAAAAAGAGAAAGAGAGACAAAATTAAGCATACACCTCTACTTTGATACATATATATAAACATATGTATATATAATATATAGAGAAAAGCAATATAGTCATGGACGGAGAACCTCCATAAATAAAAACCAGCAAATGATATAAGCGAAATAAAAAAAATACAGTCGGCCCTTAACTGATCTCAAGAATTCAGTCTCCAGTCTCCTAATGACAAACATACTATCCAAGGCGGCAGTCGAGTCGTTCACACATCATTTACGTTTTTGCACTTATATGTTCTTGTGTGATATTAATTCGCTAATTAAGTGCAGACTTATCTGTGTAGCATCTACTAGTACTACGAGTACTTGTAACACCAATCTTAAGAACTTACTTTGTGCACTTTCAATACGTTTTCTTATAGTTTAAAATATATATATAAAAAGGAACACTAAAATTGTATAGCTCTAAATATTTGTATGTAAATTAAACAGCACTAAAATAAACAGCAATACGCCAAAATTTTGGATACACTTGCCGAACCGTATATGAATTTTTAGTACACGGTGTAATAATACTTTTAATATTTGATATTCGTTTGTGAATATCTAAGAGAAAACACACAACATTTCGTATATTAAGTATTTGATATACCCCTCAGAGAGTTTAAAAAGATTATAGCTCTTACCATCTCGGAGTTCTGTTTGTTTATACGGACAGACAGACAGACAGACAGACAGACGGACATGACTATATCGACTCAGCAGAGTTCAGTGTAATGCTCGTTTTTTATTGTACGAAAAACTTTCTAATATCCGTTGATATTTTTCCAAAACTATACGGCTAGAAGGCATGCAAATTTTTAATTTGTTTTATATTTTTAATAGGCAAAGGGGGCGTGGCATTCAAAAATTTATGTTTTATTGCATCTAGCAACCTGTGTACCAAAATTGGTGTCCCTTGCTGTTTTAGTTACTGAGTTATACTGTGTTTTCGCTTATTGTGAGCGAAAATAGACGGTCGGGCCCTGTGGTTTTTGCTAATCAAAGATACTATATAGTATACATATTTTTGGGGTCTTCCTTTCTGTTTGTTATATAATTTCCATAAACCCAACATACCCCTCAGACGTTATATGAGTTTAGATTGTCTAATTTCCTGTTTGGTACTTTGTTTATTGCAAAAATTTGTATCCGTTACTTTAGAAATTTCAGCAAATTTAATGTTACAAATAGACTAAAGAATCACTTGGCTCAAAGGGTGCTTTTGATATATCATTTCTCATCGATATAATTATTAATTCTGTAGAAAACCTGTCCAAGAAATTGAAGAAATTTAAATTTGTAGTTCTTAGCGGTTTTATGATTGTTAAGTAAACTCTGATAAGCAAAAACACAAGCATAAAATGCAAATAATCTATAAAAAAAATTTGTGTAGTTCTCGAAAAACTCGTGTCAATGCATTGCAATGGAGTGGGAGCTGATCAGGCGAATGGGTGTATTGCTGTACACAGCGGGATACAAGCTCGAGTTCTCGAGTTCGAGTTGTATTGATAGATCGGACAATAGATCCTTTTGTATGGCACGGCAGTAATCCAAATGCCAAATCCGATTGTCATTTAATGAAGTATCTATTGAGTTTCAATAGACCCAAACACACACACACACACACACAAATACACACACACGCGCGTTTGAAGAGTAACCCTGACCTCTGACCCTCTTTTGCAGCAAGCATTCTATTATATTCACATTTTCTTATTTTTCAATTTTCTGTCAATTGCAATTGTTTTGCAAAATTGACTTTTATTTAGTGTCTTTTCTGACTACACACTTCAGCTTGCGTCCCCAATCCAAATTGTTATAAAACTATTGTCCATTGACTTTCCCAGAAACGATCAGAGGTTGTATACTCGTAGATTGAATATATATACAGTATTTAGAATAATACTTTCGGTATAAATAGTTTATTTGGTTTAAGCTCGAAAGTCTTTGCATCCTACTTTTGGAATACTACGTATAGTAATATGCTCCAAATGTTATAAAACTATTGTCTATTGACTTTCCTAGAAACGATCAGCGGTTGTATACTCGTAGATCGAATATATATACAGTATTTAGAATAATACTTTCGGTATAAATAGTTTCTTTACATCCTACTTTAGGAATACTGCGTACTATAGTATATATAGTACTATACTCCAAATGTTATAAAACTATTGTCTATTGACTTTCCTAGAAACGATCAGAGGTTTTATACTCGTTTACTCGTATCGGTTTAAATGGCAATAGTATATATATGTATGTATATTTATTTACATGTGTAATACTCCATCATATTTTGATTGTAACGATATGCCGTGGAAAGATCCATAATGAAGTGGTTTCTGTTGTTTTGTCTTTTTTTTTTTTTTTTTTTTTTAGCTTTTTCAGCTTTTTTGGTATTAAGATTGATATTAGAATAAATATTTTGTAGCTACACTGTACGTGTATTTATGCATTTGAGATGGAAAACAGATCACAATATAACACAATAAGGGGCACTACGGACGCGCACTCTTGACAATTTTTACATAGAGAGATACTAGATGATAATGGCACAGATTTTGTATTATTCACATTCGATCTTTATAAATTTTCCGTATATGTAAATTACTATTATTGGGCACTGTGTAATCGCGTAACGGAGTGTTGTATGGATAGACAGGATCTTAAAAGCCGAAAAAAATGCGTGAGACAAGACAAAGACGGTGGCTCAAGCGTAAATGTAACCGTAAATGTAACGGCAGCGGTAGCGCGGTAACGGTAATGGTAACGGCAAATGGTAACTGTAACCGATACAGACCACAGAAAATTAGCATAAACATCAGCTATCAACTGAGATGCAGAGATACCGAGATACACACACAGATAGACATACAGACAGACAGTCCGATTGTATCACAGGAGT
Source organism: Drosophila tripunctata (assembly GCA_035047385.1). Classification (NCBI taxonomy): domain Eukaryota; kingdom Metazoa; phylum Arthropoda; class Insecta; order Diptera; family Drosophilidae; genus Drosophila; species Drosophila tripunctata. The sequence goes on from JAWNPS010000143.1 coordinate 17,555, forward strand.
CCGCCGTAGTATTCAGGCTACGCGACGCGATGCGACTTTGGTTTGTGGCGTGGCGTTTTTGGCGCAGTGTAGGTGTTTATTCTTGTGCTTCATGCTCGTTCATGTTCATTCGTGACAACGCGAACCGGGCCAATTTCCTTTCTGCTGATGCTGCTGCTTCTTTTCCTATTTTTTTTTTTTTGTAGCCGTCTCCGTTGCCACTGAGGTTTTACTTATTATATAGCAAATTTTACTTGTTTCTCTTGTTGTTGTTGTTGTTGTTATTTCGTTGTTTTTTTTGCAGTGACGTGAAATATTTCTAGCTATTTTTTCCGGACTGTTTGCTGCCAGCCGCAGAGATCCTGCGCACGGTTTGCTTTCTTATTCCAGTGTATGTAGTATATCTCTACGTGCGTGTGTGCGTGAGCGTGTGCGCGTGTCCTTGGTCCTTGTTTCGCCCACCGCACCAACCGCCCAACCACAACGCCCTGCGCATACTTCACAACTGGCCCGACGACTCTTCGACTCTCCGACTCTTCGACTCTCTCCGACTTTAACTCACTGCAGCGAGCCAATGAAGACGAACTAAAAACACAGAGAGACGCTCGCCCCGAGTTACCATTCATTTGCTTTCTATTCTATTCTGGGCACTGCTGCTGCTGCTGCAGATGCTGCTGCTGGCTGCTGCTGCCTGCTGGCTGCTGCCAGTGTTGCCAGCTTTGAAGGTGGGGGCTATAATTGAGATTGTGGTGTTGGTGTTAAAGGTGGCGTTGCGGTGGCCAGTTTGGCTTTGCGTTCCTTTGGACCCGACAGAGACGCTTTTTCTTGTATCTATTTGCATTTCTTTAAAATGCCAAAAGTATTTTAATTGACAAAAATTAATACAAAAAAAAAAAAAAAATAAGCACAAGGCACAGCTTAACTTGCATATGTATATGTAAATCAAGGTAAACTGCACGTGTAGCATTTTGCGCATCTTGAAAACAAGTCCAAAGTCCAAAGTTATGCTTCTGCTCTTGCTCTTGCTTCTGCTCTTGCTCTTGCTCTTCGTCTTGCTCTTCGTCTTGCAGAATGTGTGTAGTCTAAATGTAAGTTAGACACACCACACATACATGTGCATGCATAATCAAGCGCTGAGCAAAAGAGACATAGAGTGCGACCGAGAGAGAGAGCGAGAGCGAGAGAGCCAAAAAACGCAGAGGCGCACGCAGCTGCGATTTGCGCCAATCAGCAGCTAGACAAAGATCTGCCTTGCCACCAATCACAGCGGCTGAGTTGTTGTCGTTGTTGTTGTTGCCGTTGTTGTTTCTCGTTTTCTACCACTCAAGCACTTACGCCACACGACCCGTGTAGCTGGCTATCTCATTCACACTCACGCTCACGCTTTCTTGCACGTCGCGACATGCTTGCTGTTATATCTGTGTGTACGTCTGTTTGTTGTTTTTGCTGTTAGCTTTGCTACTTTATTGTTTTTGCTTTATTTTTTTTTTTTTTTTGGCTTTTTTGTGTTGCTGCTTTTGGTGTATGACGATGACAACAACAAGTTGTTGTCGCATAAAAGACAAAGTAATTATGTTAGCGCCAAAAATATTAACAAGCGTTTTTTTTTTAAACCCCCACACACACAAGTGAGAGAGAGATAGAAAGAGCGCTGACATAGCTTCATAAATATACATATGTACATACTTTGAGAATATGTCTGAAACTGGAGACAATCTATATGTACTATGTACGTATTTCCACAAAATACTCATATTCGTTTTAACCTCAAAGCTTGCTAAGCTTAACAACGATACTCGTATCATCCCCTTGTTGATTGAAGGTTTTTATACTACGTAATTCGATTATGATTAACTTGCGGAATCTCCGTAGCTTTCTGATATAAAATAAAATAAAAAGCTGCTTGCTACAGACATGGCCATATAAATAGCTCGAAACTGAAAATATTATAAAGTTTACAAGTACAGAAATGTAGGAGCTCATTGGATTAGATAAAAGTAAAGTTATATTAAATCATTAGCATATATGTATATTATAGACAGAGCTGTTAAAAAAAGCATTCGAATATAAAGTGGAAATGGTTTTAATGATTTTAATGGTTTTAAAACCATTTCCATTTTATGTTCGAATGCTTTTTTTAACAGCTCTGATTATAGAATATATAGCCTGAAACCAAATACATTTGCTCCATAGAACATCATTTTTTATTTGTTACAAAATAAAAACCTTTCATATTTACCAAGCCGATTAAAATACAGAAGCTGTCTGGCTTAGATGTGGCAAACTATCGATAATCGACACCATCGATAGTCGGTGATAGTTTTTTTTAAACCATCGATAGTCGGACGATAGTGCTTTCGATAGTGTCTTGATAGTGTTCAAGACGTACCAACTGTATTTCAGTATTTAAAAACATGTTTTACTCAATGCTCAAACAAAACCAATCTTCAAAATTGCTTAAACTTAAATGAAATTCAAAAAAATCAATTCTAGTTGAAACTTCAATGTAAAAAATTAAAAATTAATTCAAAGATTTTGATATTGAAATAACAATATGCTGACTTTTCCTCATTTAACCTTTTATATGTATAACACAAATTTGAGTAAAACTCTTTGAAAATAGTTCAAATAAATAAATTTACACGACCGACCTAGTTTATTGCCGTTGTCTGTTGTCGAATTAGAAGCACTTGACTCTACGGTTGGGGCTGCACGATGCTCAGAGTCAGCTAGTCAGGGAGAATTGTATTGTAAAATGTGCAAGGCATTTGATTTACTAATATAGGTACGTATGTATGTATATACATAAAGTAATTTCCCTTTTATTTGTAAATTATGTAAATTATCCTTGTGAATTAAATGTCAGTTCCCAAGAGCTGAGAACTCAGATAATAATGCCAAAAAAGGATGGTAATCAACGCAATAATAATTAAAGCAATTCCCCAAGGATATATGTACGTATTATTCGAAAAGTCAAAACATAAGTTAATAGTGATTTGTCAACTTGATGTTAACAATGTGAAACTGAACTGAGCATCCCCCATAGATGGGGGTGGGGGAGAATACAGAGAATTACAGTTACAGAAACCGCCCCCATTTCTCTGGTATTTTTAATAACAGATGGGGAGTTTGGTAATGCAAAATGCCAAATGGAAAATGGAAAATTACAGCTGAACCTCAATCAATTGCAGATTTTTTTGGCGCATAATTAATTAATTCTTGGGCATAGTAGAGAAGATATCTGTAAGTAATAACCATTTTATTGGGCGAGTGAGTAGAGTGTGGGAAAAATGCACCTGTTAATATGAAAGGCATGTTAATAATTTTCTCATTTGTAACTGAATCCCATTGCCAATCAGAGAAGTTACCAACAACATTCTCACGTTTCCGGCTACCAACAACAACAACAACAAAAGGAAAAAGCCAAAGAATCGCTTTTGTGGCTTTTTCATCTTAATATCACATGTAAATCAGTTGGTCAAGTGTTTTGCATTCGGTTGCGGTTGTTATATTGGCTTGTCCTGCTTAAGGGCCAAGTATTCGTATTGAGCATTGAGTAAAATGCAAAAGTCAACAGATTGAAATGCTATACTTGTAGGGAAAACAACAATAACAATAACAACAACAATGCAATGCTGCACAATTCACAGACAGCGGATACGGATACTACTCACACCTCAACCCCACTCACACCTCAACCCTTCACTCCTCCCTCACCCTTTTGCCTTTTCATTCCTTTTGCTTTTGCACATTAGATGGAAGGCAACAATTCAATTCAAATTGAATTGTAACAAAGAACACAACAAGAAAATCACAACATTTAAGAAAAAGAAACTTAAAACGCATTTTGCGGTTGGATTTTGTGTCTTTCTTTCTTTCTTGTTGTTTTTGTTTTTATACCCTCTGTTTTTTTTTTTTTCAATTAGGAATAAAACCACAGTAGTAGATCGAACGGATGACTCTCTGACCAACAACTGACTAGTTGACTAGTCCCACAAAGCAGATCGATTAAAGCAGCTAAACGTGTCAAAAAAATCTTTGTCACACGCTACTCGTAAGTCAAAACAAGAAGCTAAATGTCAGTCGGGCATGCCGAACGTGTGTAATACCCTCTAAATATATGAGCTCTTTGGAGAATTGGAGTAACTGCTGCTTGCTTGTAGAGCTCAGTGCAATGCACGTGCACAGAGCTGTTAAAAAAAGCATTCGAATATAAAAAATAAAATTCCATTTTATATTCGAATGCTTTTTTTAACAGCTCTGTGCACGTGGCTATGCCTTGCTTGAAGCTAACGATTTTCAATGTATGATCAAATTTTTTAATTATATTCCGATTTTGATGAAATTTTCACTATCATTTAATATTATTTGTCTTCAAGTATACCGTAAGTTACAAAACTATACGTTAAGAAATACGTGAGCTAGAGGCATGCAAATTTGCAACTTTCTTAAGCTTCTTATGGGCGAAGGAGGAGTGGCATTTAAAAAATGTTGAAAGCATTAGCTTTATATTGCATCTAGCAACCTGCGTGCCAAAATTGTTGTCCCTAGGTGTTATAGTTACCGAGATATTTGCAAAAAATCTATAGTTTTTTCGAGTAATATCTGGTTTTTCGCTCATTGTGGGCGAATGGGGTGTGGCATCGAAAATAAAAGAGATTCTTGTATTTCCTGACTAAATATGTGGTCGATACTGACTGAAAACGGATATTGTAGCTCTTAACATCTCAGAGTTCTGTTTTGTTCATACGGACAGACAGACAGATAGACAGATGGACATAGCTATATCGACTTGGCTGTTCATGCTGATCAAGAATATATATACTTTGTGGTGTTTGCTACGCCTCTTTCGGCCTGTTACATACTTTTAAAAAACCCTATATACCCCCTCAGAGGGTATAATTAATATAATATAATTAATTAATATATTAATAATTACTTACCATCTCCAGAAATGCTGCCTTGTGAACTGTGCGAGTCTTCTAGAGATATACCAATGATAATGAAATAAATCAAATGGGAATTCGTTAAATTAGAATTATTAAATATTGCATATTATGTATTGCAAACAGTTAGTTACCTGCATTATTTTGAGCATCGTTCATTGCTGTTATCCATTCGACAGTACCCTGGGATTGTCCTATGAAGCTGCTTGCACTTGGATTCGATGGCTCTTGGATGTTGGTCCCTGTTGTTGGTATACCCCTCACTATACCATTGGAGTAATCATCAAATTTTTGAACTGCAACAATTAAAATTAAAATTAAAATTAAATTAAATAAAAATAAGGAATAGCTATAGTCGAGTGAGCCGACTGTAAGAGACCTTGTAACTATATCGAACAATATCATTTGAAAAGCATTAAATCTTAAGCATCGCATTTGACAGTTGTACTTTAGACTTATTAGACAATCTGTTAATTTCAAAGTGTAGTACTTAAAAGTAATAACTTTTATTTTGATTTTATTTTAATTATTTTTTTTATTTTATTATTTATTTTATATTATATTTATTTTAATTATAGTGTATTTTTTTTTGTCCATTTTGATAACTTATAGATCTCTTGGTATTTGTTTGATTGAGAATCGAAACTGAAACAGAAACGTGACCGAAGCACGACAAGGAATTCGATTCAAGGAGAAGAAATCGAAATAGAGGAAGAAGAATATATGAACAAACAATGTTGCGCTTGTGTTACACTGATAAAAATGAGTGTGCATTGAGTATGCAGTCTTGAACACGAGTTACTCCAATCTAAAATAAAGTTGTATGGCTCTTAGATACCCTCGTTTTCAACTGTATTTCCTATTGGGTGCATTGCACTGGGTAAATAATAGTCAAAAATATACAAAATCAATATTTAAATATCAAATAAAATATACATAAATGTGTATATAATTTTGTAGTGTATCTACACCAGACTCTCTTCTACTTGCAGCATTGCAGCTCTGAATGAATCTTAAGAAAAGAATAACACAAGCCCTAAAGCCACTGTAATAGAGCATATACGACTTTAAAATATCCTGTATCGTGGGCTTCACAAAGATTACTGTATGTCTGTCTGTCAACTATTGACCAAAAAATCTATAATACCCGTTTAAGTTAATAAAAATTTGCGGACCAAAAATAAACCGAAACCGAACCGGAAAACCAGAGTGAACACTTGTCCTCTGGTCAACCGTCCAACCCGACCCTCCCCGCCCGTCGACCGTCGAGCTAATGCTATTGTTCTTCAACTATAAAATGTTAAACTTGATTCTCGCTCTCTCTTCAGCCCCCCCCCCCCCCCCTTTATTACCCTATACCTCTCTACCCTTTGATAGCTTGTCAGCGAATCCTAATACATTTTTTTTGGTAGCTTTTACTTTAAGCTCCTGAAAAATGTAAATGCTATGAAAATGTAATCTTTGAGCTTAGGTTCGTTGTAATCCGCATCGACGGGGGCTACACTGGAAAAAACTGCTAATGTACTACTGACGATATATAATTTATTGGGGAAAAAACAATTCTTTACTAAAGTATAAAGCATACGAGTACTTTCGATACCAAATCCAGAGAGTTCTCAACAGCTAAAATGATTTTATAAACGCTTCAGGAAATGCTTTCCTTAAAATGCATGTTTTCCATTTGTTTTTGGAGAGATAACTATAGAACTTGACTGAGATTGGCATACGAGTACTTTCGATATCAAATACCTAGAGTTCTAAACAACTAAAATGATTTAATGATTTTTTTTCAAGGAAAGCATATGGGCATTTCCGCGAAAAGGTCAACCAAGAGTCCAAAAAAAAATTTCATTTCTTCTGTAATATAGAGTTTTTTTAGTCGTTTGCAGCTCATGGACAACTCTTTTTGTATTTTTTCTTTATCTTCTTAGCTTAAATACTAATGTAATGACTATAACTGTATATATAACTGCAAACAAAACTGCAGTTTGAACAATGTCGCGTGAGTGACGTCGCGTGAGTGACCTAGAAGAATCCTTCGCAAAAAAAGGACAGACCAAATATTGAAAAATCATAAGTCTAATAATAAAGCTTGATATTTCTTATTTATGTCAAAAATATTTAAAGTTTAAAATTTTCACACAATTCGCAGAGTTTGCCGATTATTAGCAATGATGTCTAAAGTCATGTATATTTGAAGTCGCGTGAGTGACCGCTCTTTTGTGGCTTTTATCTCAAAAGATAAAAACTGGAGGCTCTCAATTTTTTTACCAATTATAGTAGTCTCAAAATACTACAAAAAATTATTAGTGGTGAATTGTAAAAAATTTAATAGTGTTTGATATATTTAACATTTAAAATTTTATTTTGCTTACGAAAGTCGTGTAAGTGACCGCGGAAATGCCCATATACTGGCTTTCCTTAAAATGCATATTTAAAAATTGATTTCCTTATAACTTTTCTACAGATCTGTTAAAAAAAGCATTCGAATATAAAATGGAAATGGTTTTAATGGTTTTAAAAAAATTTCCATTTTATATTCGAATGCTTTTTTTAACAGCTGTGCTTTTCTGTTTGTTTTTCGGGGAGATAACACTAAAGATCTTGACTGAGATTGGCATACGAGTACTTTCGACACCAAATCAACAGAGTTCTCAACAGCTAAAATGATTTAATGATTTTTTCAAGCAAAGCATATTCTGGCTTTTCTTAAAATGTATATTTAAAAATTGATTTCCTTATAACTTTTCTATTTGTTTTCGGGGAGATAACACTAAAGAACTTGGCACTTACCTTTTGACTTATCATCGATCTGAGCTTGAGTTGAGTTTGAATAGACTTGGCTATTCGCATTTTGATGATGATTGCTGGTGTTGTGGTGCGAATGTGTGTTGAGACTGTCCTCGGCGGAGGAGGAGGCAGAGCTTTGCAGGGTGTGCAATGTGGGTGAGCTATCCATTTGTGTTGGCAGCTGATGCTGATGCTGATGCACTTGTTGCACATGTTGCACATGTTGTTGATGCTGATGCTGATGTAGATTTTGATTTTGATGTAGATGCCGATGTTGTATATGCTGATGTTGTTGCTGTTGTTGTTGTTGCTGTTGTTGTTGTAGTGTGAGAGACTGAATTTGCTGGGATTGATGAAGAATCGGATGGAGATGCTGGTGCTGGTGATGCTGGTGCACAAGAACCGGCGATAGTGTAGTAGTTAGCCCATGGCCAAGAAGATGTGGCGACGTCTGCATTTCCATTATAAGCATATCATCTGTATACCTGTAAAAAGTGAGCGTCAATAACTATGTGTTAACCCACAAAAGTTTATTATGAGCAGATGATGATGCCACAGCCCAATTCACATTTTGAATCCTAACCTAAAATGTGTTGAATCGATCGATCGTTGGATCGATCTACCTACTGTGCCGACTGGCCATTCCATAATTATAGATAACTAGCGCACAAAAAGTGTGCTACCTACAGAACCGCCCCAAAGCGGCAGCCCCAGAAACAACGAGCACGAGACCAGCCGAGATCGTGAATGGGATAGGAGAAGCTGCAACCGAAATATGTGGCGGCAGCGGAAGGGGGCCCAACGGTACCAAAACCGGGCGAAGACGGTTGCAAATCGTTATTTTAGATGCGCGCTTGAACCGCGAGCGCACGAGTCTATAACAAGCACCTGATCAAAACTACTTGTATAACAACTAGTAATGTACGGTAGGTAAAAAAAAAACATCAACAACAAGAACTTGAAATCGCTTTAGTCATGACTACAAGGCATGCTCGCCAACAGGATATCCCGTATGTTCCCATTAAAAAATATATATATAGTGTCGAGTTAAGAGAACTAAAGCTTTTAATCCAGTTTCAACTGTATATATTCTTTATATAACATTTTTGTTTTTGAAACTAGAACACATTTTAAATTTTAGAAACACTTCAAGTAAGATCTAAGATCTTTTTAAATTGTTTATCAAATTATAAATAATAAAATATATACATATATATTATAAATATTTATAAATAATATAAACCAAAAAGTGTATAACATAAAAGTGATTATCATAAATATTATTGTTCTTCATTTCAAAAACAATTATTCATAAGTAAATTGAAAACACATACTCATATGTATCCCAACAAATTTTTACAGGGTATTGTAGTATGTATATACCAACCACCAGTTTGGCACACGTTCTAAACAACAGGTCGCGCAAAATATATTTTCCAAACGGAAAGTGCACAGTGGTATTCACAGTAGTCGCTTAAAGCTAACGAAACGTTAAAGAAGATGTTATAATAAGGCAAAGGCAAAGGCGATTGACGTTAGGCGATTGACGATTAACGATTAGAGCCAATTTCAACTTAAACTCTACATTCTAAGATTATTTCGTTACAAAAATACAGTTAGTCAACCCAAAGACAAAATTTAAAAAAAAATAAACAAAAAAAGCAAGAATGAAAGTAATATTTGGCATGCCAAAGATTGAATACCCTTGCCGAACATTGTATAAAGAGTAACATGCTTAAAACCGATTATACTTAATACTCATTGCGTAAACACAAACGTTTTTATAATAAGTAATTTCAACCGCTTGTTTCCATGGCAGCTTTACTTACTATATATATTAGTAAGATCTGTATAAAATTTGTTTAGCTGAATTTGTTTAAAATCGCTCAATAGGCAGAAATGTTTCTCATACTAAGCATTTCAATCAATATAGAGTAGTTCGATCATACTGAAATTATGTTTACACATAATATTAGGTACTAAATGATTGACTATATCGACTCGACTTTGTTTTGATGAATTTCCAAAAGTGTACTAAGTATATATCTTATTGTCAGTAATGGAGTAATGTGCATAAGTATAATAATAATAATAATATACAAATACAGTGCTGTCTGGGTAAAGTAAACAACCCCCAAAATATTACAAATGTTGTTAATAATTTAAAGAAAATATATCTATATATATATATCGTTGTTTTGTATTCGTATTTGGTATTAGAACATATTACAATTGATCTACTATTTATGTAATACTGTATATGTAAGTAACTGTATAACATTTTTTTAAATAATCTATTAGTGACAAGCGAACAGGTTGCCGTCTCTCTATGTATTTTATTCTATTGCATTACATTGAAAATACCTGTGTTGAAAATATGCAACTATTGTCATTTTCCCGCTCATTCCTTCAGTGCAGCCGTTCAGTGCCTTTTCCCCCCCCCCCTCCCCTTTCCCTTCCTCTTCTCATTCCCCTACCCATTTCCATTGCCATTCATCCTGCAGAACACGCACGAGCTGTAGAAGGCGCGCGCGCGCGCTCTTACACTCATTCACCTGTTCGTTCTTTTAATTGACCTTTTTAGAGTCGCCGTTTTCGCTCTCTCTCTCTCTGTCTCTTTTAGGGGTCAAATGCAGAGTCAAGTGCATGTGCATGTGAGTGCTGTGTGCTTGTGTGTGCGTTAGGGGTTCAGCGGCTAATACGAAATGATGTTCACATCGTAATGTGCATATGTTGCATGCCTCTTATTTTTTGTATTTTGTATTTTTATTGAGTTAGCCTAGCCAAGCGTGTCCCTGTGTCTATGGGCTATGGGGCTACGGCGGCTATCAGCCTGTTGGCCATCTGTTTTTGGTTATTCTACAGGCTTTTCCGCGTCCAACACACTCACACACATATAGATTTTCCAACCCTTAATAATAGTGTATTTTTACGATCATCTGATCAAAGTAAGTAGCGGAATTCATCAGCTTTTTACACTGCTTATTCTGAAAAGCACATCATAGTTAGGCTCATGACCGAAATAAAAATTTGTTACTTGTTATTTTGTGTATATTAAAAAATTGGAAATTAATTAAATATTGTTGAAGAATTTGATCAACTCTCTATGTTGTTCAGAATTTGATCAACTCTATGATTGGCACAGAAACGAGCAAACAACGAGTACTCTCGAAGGATGGTTGGAGGACGAGTGTTTTCAGTAAGTAAATATAAATTATTATATATATCAAATACTCAAATACTCATTTTAGACTGCGTATCATATAAGTATTTGTAGGCAATGGTTCTCTGATTGGTTCTATGATTGGCACAGGAACGAGCAAACGAGTACTCTCGAAGGATGCTTGCTAGTCGCCTAGTAGCCCAGTGTACTAAGTTGCTAAAAAAAACCTGTGCTCCGATTTACGAGTATAGTGGTTTTCCTTTATTGAAATGAAAGTGTTTTCAGTGTCAAACAACCCATAAGTAAATATAAATTATTATATTACTTAAAATATTGTCGTTCTACTTGTAGTTTAGTTTAGTTTACGCATATAAACCTCAAATACTCATTTTAGACTGCGTATCATATAAGTATTTGTAGGCTGATTGGTTCGCTGATTGCCAAACAAATCAAACAGATGAAATATATGTATGTATGTACATATCATTAAAAAAACCAAATATTTAAAAACGAAATGTAACATTTTCCACCTATTCCCTTGCTACACGGCTACCCGTTTCCCATTTCCCGTTTCCCGCTTCCCCGGTTTTCAGGTTTCCAGGTTCTCTTGATGGTAGAAAAACCACCACCAAAAAAAAAAAAGAAACACTTGTATTGTGTTGATAATCCTAGTAGCACAACAAATGCTGATACATACTGAAGAAGTCCTAAATTATATGATGTCATATTAGAATATTATTAAAAGCACGGCATTAAGTTTTGAGTCACTGAGTCACTCTGAGCGAGCGCTCTTACTGATATTGTTAAGTCATGGACGGTCATGGTAGTGTCGGAACGGTCGGGGCCAAGGTCCGCAGCAGAGTGTCTTCTAGGCAATAGGTATTGTCTCTTTTTTTTGGTCGCGTAATACATACAACCAACATTCTCAATTTGAATGAAAACTAAAAGTGGGAAAATAAAAAAGTATTTTCACACACTCGCGCTGAATAATGGCGGCGACGGCGACGGCGACGACGACGACGACGAGACTTACAAATAGAGACTCTACAAAAACGGGAAAAATAAGCTCAAGGTCAGTAGCGTGGGTAAAAATTTGCACTCACACTCGTTGTCTAAATAGACACACAAAGGGAATACATATACAGATAGTTTTTAACTAAAAAAATGATAGAGCTTGGTTCTTGATCTTCAAGAAAATTAATTAACAACCCATTAAACATGCTTTTAAAGCAACATTCGAATTCGAATTTGAATTCTTCATTCTGGAAACTCAACCCATAGTTAGGCTATTTACTTTACACCCGGTATATTTATATATAGATATATATATAGAAAATTATATAGAATTATATATATATATATATAGAAAATTAATTAACATTTTCGTCAATTAACCCATTAAACATACTTTTAAAGCAACATTCGAATTCGAATTCTAATATCTTCATTCTGGAAACTCAACCCATAGTTAGGCTATTTACTTTATACCCGGTATATTTATATATACGTATGTGCTCACCTGATATAACGCTATATCTGATCGTTGATATTCATTTATATTATGTATATTTTATGTATCCACAGAAGGTATATACATTGCATACATTCGAATACACTCACAAACACTCACTGATCATTTTGGCTTATAGTACTCATATTTAAAGAACTTGAACTTTTAGAGTTCTACATATATATATATATATATATATGTACTATGTATGTTGTTAGTACTTTCTCTTGTATATAAATTTTCGCTATTGGGATAATGACACTTTAAACGTTGACTGCGCTTCGAGGATTGTAGGCGGGGGGGGTTACGGTGTTGAGACGGTGTTCGAATTTGAGTAAGTGTACCAGGCGCGTTCCACTTGCTGTACTGTATTGGCAACCCTCGGTAACAGGTTTCTTAGCCGTCAGGTGGATCGGTTGTGAACCGTACTCAAAGAGTTCTCAGCAGAAACTGTTTCGGCTGTTGAATGCGAATGGTCGGCGGAAGCGTCGCCAAGCCGCGCTCTCACTCACAAACGATATAACCGATATAGCGATATATATATATATATATATATATATGTACGTATGTTAACTTTGAGCCACGCTCAAAAACCTGGTCTGAGCGTCGATGCGCCGATGGCTTGTTACGGTTGGTCGGCTCTCTTTTCACTCAAAACGAAAACCTGTGGCTACCGACTAATCGGGAGGGTTAGCGTCACCTCTGAGTATATATGTACGTACAGCAAACAGTACGAACGAAAGAACGAACGAACGAACGAACGAACGAACGAACGAACGAGCGAGCGAGCAAGTTTTGTTTTTGTTTTTGTTTGTGTTTTGACTTTACTACTTGCACGATCAACACGCAGAGAGAGCGAGGAAAGGAGAGAGAGCGATATATGTACGCTATTTTAAAGCGTATACTAATATGTGTATGAGTGAAGAACGCGCGTGGCTATAGCTTAATACACACACACACACACATTAACATTGTGTGTATAACAGATGCATGTACATATGTACATTATAACACAGTAACTGTCCGTCTGTCCGTTCGTCCGTCCGTCCGTCTGTCCGTCCGTCTGTCCGTCTGTCAGTCTACATGGGCAAGCGCGTATGTGTAACTCAGAAAACACATAACGCTGTTGCATTCCACTTGAGTGTATATGTGTGTGTATTTAATACCATATCCATATCTACATATCTATATATTATATAGTATATAGAGATATAGCATAAAGCTTAGAATATATATCTATATGATTTATAAACGGTTGAACGAATAAGAAATACCCTTGCTAACATACAAAACGAATTTAAGCTACATAAATATTAGTTATGTAGTAGAGGTTATAAATTATCGATAGTCAACAGCATCGATAGTCGGACGATAGTGCTTTCGATAGTGTCTCGATAGTGTTCAAGACGAAACAACTGTATTTAAGTATTTAGAAACTTGTTTTACTCAATGCTCAAACAAAACAACTCTTCAAAATTGCTTAAACTTAACTGAAATTCAAAAAAAAATCAATTCTAGTCGAAATTTCAATGTAAAATATTAAAAATTAATCCACAGATTTTGATATTGGAATAACAATATGCTGACTTTTCCTCCTTCAACAGTGTACTGCCGTCTAAATACAATTTATTCAACCATTTGTATAACACAAATTTGAGTAAAACTCTTTAAAAATAGTTTAAAAGACGCTGACACTATCGAAAATCCAAATCAAAGTAAAAATTAGATAGTATGCTAGTATTTAAATTAATATTCATTGGATTGTTTTTTTTTTTTTTTCTAATGATAAAACCAAAATCAGAGGTTTAAAATATTTTTAAATAATAGATAAAACTCTGTACATAATATTATTAGTTTTTGTTCAAATACTGCACAATTTGAAGCAACAGATTTCACTTTTTCTAGGTTTACAGTGTCAAAACACTAACTGCAGAATTGGTACTTTCCATATTTTACAAATTTCACAATGAAAATAGAAAAAGGTACATATGTACATATGTATGTTAATATTATCTGTAACATATAATATTAACTATGTACATAGAGAGTTACATATATATGAAAAACATTTGTAGTACCCAAGCTGGGTCATTGATTTCTCTACGAAAACTCAAAACAATGTGATTAAATAGTTATAGAAAAGTGTCTATGTACAATGTTAAATTGTGGTTTATGATTTTAACCCATGTACATACGTATATATGTAATTTCTGGCCTACTCCCCAGTACTCCCCCAAGTTCTTTATACTCCACTTCCACATAAACATTTGTATATATACAAATATATATATATATATCTGTCTGCTTATAGATCTCTGTAGAGTCTGACTCTTTGCACACGCATACCTCTGTGTGGTAAGGTGGGTAAGATAGAGAGTACCAGGTAACGTTTTTGAAAGACGGCGCGTGCCAAGCAAACGGAGCGTCGTCGACTACCGTTGCAAACCACAGCAGCTAAAAGAGAGGGGGGGGGGGGAAGTTGGAGTTGGGGTGTGTTGATCAGTGAACCGTTCCCTAATCTAGAGCTCACATAGTCTCTCTGTCTAACGAATTGCGCGCTAAGCACTTTACCAACTTTTTTGTTTATATAGAAGAAGTTTTCGTATATTAACATGAGTATAACCAGAGCTGTTAAAAAAAAGCATTCGAATATAAAATGGAAATGGTATTTTTAATGGTTTTAAAACCATTTCCATTTTATATTTTATATTTATATTTTTATATTTTATATAATTTTATATTTTATATTTTTTATTTTATATATTTTATACATTTTATATTTTTTATAATTTTATATTTTTATATATTTTATATAATATAAAATGGAAATGGTGTTTTTAATGGTTTTAAAACCATTTCCATTTTATATTTTATATTTATATTTTTATATTTTATATAATTTTATATTTTATATTTTTTATTTTATATATTTTATACATTTTATATTTTTTATAATTTTATATTTTTATATATTTTATATAATATAAAATGAAAATGGTATTTTTAATGGTTTTAAAACCCATTTCCATTTTATATTTTATATTTATATTTTTATATTTTATATAATTTTATATTTTATATTTTTTATTTTATATATTTTATATTTTTTATAATTTTATATTTTTATATATTTTATATAATATAAAATGGAAATGGTATTTTTAATGGTTTTAAAACCATTTCCATTTTATATTTTATATTTATATTTTTATATTTATATTTTTATATTTTATATAATTGTTTTAAAACCATTAAAACCCATTTCCATTTTATATTCGAATGCTTTTTTTAACAGCTCTGAGTATAACCTAAATTTTTAATTATTTTCATTTTAATATAAGTAATCAGTGTTTTGTCGAAAGCTAAGCTGACAGTCCCAGTTTCATATTATTATTTCCCCATAAGTATTAGAGTGAAATAAATTTGTTTTTCCTTTTCCAAGTGAAAACCCTCTTAGCACTAGCCCGCGCTTTATGTATACAGAACACCTGTTTTACAGATGGAACCGTGACTCGCCGCGCCGAGTCGGACTCGACGATCGACAAAAAAAAAACCACCCCATTTCTTCCCTTTTCTGTTATTTTAACTTACCTTTTGCTTCCTTTCCTTCTTCTTTACATCAGTTCGAATAGAGGTTGTGGGCTAAAATATGAGCAGCAAACTCTAAACCATCCATCGGGCATAGGACTTAGGGTCTGGGTTCAACGATCTGTATTGAAAGTAAAGTAAATATTATTAGCTGCTACATTCTTCAACACACAATTGTAGTGAAAGCAAATTTTTATTTGGAGATCTGATAAAGTTAAGTTAAGAATGCTCGATTTATATTTGGACATGCTATTCGACAGGCGTTAAGCCAGTGTAGTGCCCTTAAAAACCGAGTATTCTTTTTTTTTTTGTATAAAAAGAGAGATGAAATGATTGAACTGTACTGTAACTTATGCTGTAAATAACTCGTAAGTCATTTAATATATAAATTATATAGTAAGAACAAGTACAAGTATTGTATATAGCATGCTTATACTTATACTCAGTATTTGGACATTCTGTTGACAGGCGTTAAGCCTGTGTAGTGCCCTTAAAAACAGAGTATTCTTTTTTTTTTTGTATAAAAAGAGAGATGAAATGATTGAACTGTACTGTAACTTATGCTGTAAATAACTCGTAAGTCATTTAATATATAAATTATATAGTAAGAACAAGTATAAGTATTGTGTATATAGCATGCTTATACTTATACTCAGTATTTGGACATTCTATTCGACAGGCGTTAAGCCTGTGTAGTGCCCTTAAAAAACAGAGTATTCTTTTTTTTTTGTATAAATAGGTATGAGATGATTGAACATACTCGTAAGTCCTTTGATATATAAATTACTATATAGTAAGAACAAGTATAAGTATTGTGTATATAGCATGCTCAAGTATCAAGTATTAGTTTATGTACTACATACAGACCTATATATAAGTATATATAAAACACTTTTATATGCTCATATATGTGTCTGTTTTCACGTACCTCATCTGAATCCCATACGTGTTGTAGAGTCATCCATAGTGCTCTTGGTCTTTTTTATTTGAACAATCAGTATTCATATGTTTTTAGGTATGAAATTCGGTATTTCAATCGTGGCTCGTGGCTTTTCACGGTCTACAAGCCAACCGAGACAGCTTTTCTGCCGTTTCTTTTTTTTTGTTTTTTTTCATTTTTTTTTTTTTTGTCTTTGACTGTTGCTTTATGCCGATTTGTGTTGTTGTACAGCCACTGTGAATAAGTGTTGTTGTTGATATCGTCGTCGTCGTCGTCGTCGTCATTATTATACCCTTTTGCAGTAAACAGTAATAATAATAAGCCAACAACAAGCCATGTGATGTGCTGCTCTCTCTGGATATATGTATATGTATGCATGTTGCTTGTGTTGTGTATTACAAAAATCTGTAATAAATTAATATAAATAAATAAATTAAATAAATTATTTCAAGACATTCTTAAATTGTTTAACTATTAACAATAGATTTAATCCAGAAGAGTATTTAGTGGTCAGTATATGTATATTTTAAATTCTAGACAATATATATAAAAGCAATAATGCATCAATGAACTAACCATTATTTTTTATTATTATTATTTTTATTATCTTGTGTTTAAATGCGACACAGCGTATTTCTAAGCAGGGCATACCTTGTGTGTTTGCAATAACAGAGAAAACAATAATTAAGTAAGACAGCAAAATAAAACTCATATCGTACAAAAAGGAAAATCAAAATTATCATTAAGTATACCCTCTGAGGGGTATATTGGGTTCGTCAGAAGTATGTAACAGGCAGAAGGAGGCGTGACAGACCACATAAAGTATATATATTCTTGATCAGCATCAACAGCCGAGTCGATATAGCCATGTCCGTCTGTCTGTCTGTCTGTCTGTCCGTATGAACAAACAGATCAGAACGATATAGCCATGTCCGTCTGTCCGTATGAACAGAACAGATTTCAGAGATTTTCGTGAGTAATTAGATTTAGTATTGAAAAGGTTAAAAATTTGTTGAAATATATACATATGTATGTATATTGAAAATTGGGTTATACATATATATCTACAATCCTCGGAGTGATCAAAGACATTATATTTTTTTTTTTTTTATCTACAGCTAAGTTGAAATGAATTTTTGGATCTCAGTGAATGTACGAGTGATATGGGATGATTATATTTTAGTACTTTTGGTATAGTTAATTTATAAACATGCTCACGTACATATGTACATATGTCTGTATGCATAGATGTGTGTGATATGTGTGATCACAAGTACCTTAACATACATATATACATAGGTATATAGTTATAGGAAATGAAGCAGCGAACCGTAATTCCTCAAACCACTAACACAAAGAAGAAAAACTCACCCGCACATTATGGGGCCATATAGCTTTTTAGCTTCATAGCTTTTTTTTTTTTTTTTGAGTTGAACTCTCCGTTTTGGTATTTACCATAATTTTGGAATGAATGAAAAGGGGAAATACGAAGGCATGTCAGTTTCAGAGTATACTACTATTATTTGAGAACTTACTGAATTTCGATGCATGATAACTTTTTTCAAATATAAGCCAATCTCAATACGATTTTCAGTATCGTTTGGTAAATTTTCTCTCTTAAAGTTACAAAACTATACGTAAAGAAATATTTCGATTTAAAAGGCATTCTAAATTTTTAGCAATTAGTTTTGTTTCTTATGGGCAAATATAGCGTGACATTAAAAAATTTATAATGACATTGTCTTTAAATTGAATCTAGAAAACTGTTTGCCAAAATTGAAATCTCTGGGTGTATTATGGTTACTGCGATATTCGCTAAAAGCCTGTCTTTTCCGAGGCTGATCAAGAATATGCTTTATGCGTTCTGCCACGCCTTTTATTTTGCTGTTAAATACTATATTAACAAACTCAATACATCTCTCAGAAGTCCCAAAAAAATTTTTGTTCTAATTAATTAATTATGTAATTGTTTATTTGATTAGCAATGAAAGAAAAGTTTATTACAATTATTTTTATATATATATTTGGTACATATATATAAATAATAAATGCCATAAAATATAAACAAGTCAACATTTTGCTTAGACGTACTCACACCACATACGAAACTGAACATGTTGCCACATGTTGCAATTGGCTACGTTTGTTTGCAACGCAACAAGTTTAATGGGAACAGAGTTATCGTCACAAAACAGTATTTTCGATAGTCTGTGCACGTGTTTCAGGGCTGCAATTAAACGAGTGCTCTCCGCGTTATGTTATCGATATGGCGTTTATCGTTTAAAATCTCCATGGACTATCAAAATGTTATAGTAGACTAATTTTACACACATAATAAAAAAGGTGTGATTTAGGATTTATGTTAGGATTTTAGTTAGGAATTAGGTTTTTAAGTTTTGTTGGGTTTAAATATTACAAAGCAATTTGCTGTGTAACCAGCTAGCTGGTGGAATATAGCGCACATTGCCACTGAGTTTCAGAGCAGTGAGCTTGCGTCACATTGACAACCCCTAAAAGTATGCAAAATCAGCTGTTACGAGAGACACGAGAATGTTTTTTTTTTTTTTTTGCGAGCAAACGTTGAAGTACAGTAGACTCTCTAGATAGCTGTTGTCCAAGCTAAAATCAAAAACAAGAAGCCAAATAACTCTGAAATTATCAGAGCTGTTAAAAAAAAGCATTCGAATATAAAATGGAAACCATTATAACCATTTCCATTTTATATTCGAATGCTTGATTTAACAGCTCTGCAAATAATTCGGAAATTATGTTTGCCAGAGCGACAATTCTCACTTGTGGGTGCTCACTGTAGCACTGGCGCAGAGAATTGACTGCTTAGCTAAGACGGTCGGTCGGTCGGTCGTATTTTCGCTTATTTAATTTTCATTTAGTCCGTTAGCATCGAGCGGAATAAACGTTATATTTTGGCAACACGGCAACGCAATAAAAACGCTATACGGCGTTTCTAGAATTTATTTACATATATATTAAATACAAAAAAAAAAAAAGAAAACAGTTTATAAAAAGTGTGTGTTCAAATGTGTGGAAATTAAGAAAAGACAAAGTAAAGTTTTTTGTTTAAATTAAACTATTTAAAAAAAAATTATAATAATAAAAGCACGTTAAATTGAAAAAGTATAAACAAATTTTGCACAAAATACATAACACATAAATAAAAGTAATAAAATAAAAGTAATAAATTCAATAAACGCCAAAAATAAACACAAAATGAATAAGGTATGTAATATATGTATATGGTATGCTATATATATATATAGTGTGCTATATATATACTGATCTTAACGCTCTTTAAAGTTGCTAAGAGTACTATATAATTCGTACATTAAAACCTTTTTAACATTAACATGTTAACATTAACATTAACATTAACAGTGCGATGAAGCCAAAGAAAGATAGTTAGAAAAACTTAACTGTCCAGTTAATGGAGTTGTGTCTTTTATCAATTAGTTAACAATAGTGTGTGTGTAAACAATACACATCTCACAGTACTTGAGACATTTGTCTCACACTCCACAGTACGTATACGCACTGTATGTATGTACGTACATATAGCATCTCTCATAAGTAAATTTCATGTTCATGTGCCTCTTGTGACTATGCATAAATATATATATATATATATATCCATATATATAGGCATTAGTATATCTGGTACATACATTTGTATATATTTAAGTGTATCTATATCTACACACACAAACCATTTGTAACTACTGCCAGACAAAAGGATGCGACGAGACGACGCCAAACGAAACACACGACCAAATATACAAGGGCGGGCTTTGGGGGGATAGGCGATTGCGAGGGGTGTGAGGGAGGCAGTGAGGCAGCAAGCAAAAGAAAACTACAACTGCAAAACCGAAACAATGTATAATAATCTTAATATTTAAGTAGTTAAATAATTTTAAGTAATATTTTGTCGTCACATTTCTTAAAGCTTTTGAGACTCTTGAGCAGAGCTGTTAAAAAAAGCATTCGAATATAAAATGTAAATGCTTTTTAAAACCATTTCCATTTTATATTCGAATGCTTTTTTTAACAGCTCTGGCTATTACCTATTGCAGACCAACATCCCTATCTCAAGACCCTATCTACGACGAAGAAATTACGAGAACTACTAGTAACCACTAGAACAAGCGAAGCATCTTTATTGTCACATGGCTAACAAATAAAATGACGTCATCTAAAATACCATTTTTCCCTAAATATAAATAAATATGAAAAAAAAGAAAAAAAACAAAAAAAACGAGAAAGAAATTTATTTTCTTAGGCATGCCAAAGATTGGATACCCTGTATGCGGAACCCTGTATGAATTTACAGTTCACAGAGTGTCTTACTTTCTGATTACTTACAAACACAGAGCTGTTAAAAAAAAAAGCATTAAAACCATTTCCATTTTATATTCGAATGCTATTTTTAACAGCTCCGCTTACAAATTATAGCATCTCTATGATTTGCTTTGGGTTTCTCATAATATAATATAATATAATATAATATATATAATATAATATAGTAATATATCAATATATATTATATATATTTATATTAAATTTAAATTTTTAATGTTTCTTCAGTAATATATAAATATAATATAATATATATAATATAATATAGTAATATATCAATATATATTATATATATTTATATTAAATTTAAATTTTTAATGTTTTTTCAGTAATATATAAATATAATATAATATATATAATATAATATAGTAATATATCAATATATATTATATATATTTATATTAAATTTAAATTTTTAATGTTTTCTCAGTAATATATAAATATAATATAATATAGTAATATATAAATATATATTATATATATTTATATTAAATTTATATTTTCAATGTTTTCTCAGTAATATATAAATATAATATAATATATATAATATTATATAGTAATATATCAATATATATTACATATATTTATATTAAATTTAAATTTTTAATGTTTTCTCAGTAATATATAAATATAATAGAATATATATAATATAATATAGTAATATATCAATATATATATTATATATATTTAAATTAAATTTAAATTTATAATGTTTTTTCAGTAATATATAAATATAATATAATATATATAATATAATATAGTAATATATAAATATATATTATATATATTTATATTAAATTTAAATTTTTAATGTTTTCTCAGTAATATATAAATATAATATAATATATATAATATAATATAGTAATATATAAATATATATTATATATATTTATATTAAATTTAAATTTTTAATGTTTTTTCAGTAATATATAAAAATAATATAATATATATATAATATAATATAGTAATATATCAATATATATTATATATATATTTATATTAAATTTAAATTTTTAATGTTTCTTCAGTAATATATAAATATAATATAATATATATAATATAATATAGTAATATATCAATATATATTATATATATTTATATTAAATTTAAATTTTTAATGTTTTCTCAGTAATATATAAATATAATATAATATATATAATATAATATAGTAATATATCAATATATTTTATATATATTTATATTAAATTAAAATTTTTAATGTTTTTTCAGTAATATATAAATATAATATAATATATATAATATAATATAGTAATATATCAATATATATTACATATATATTTATATTAAATTTAAATTTTT
The DNA here is from genome assembly GCA_035047385.1 of Drosophila tripunctata. Lineage (NCBI taxonomy): Eukaryota > Metazoa > Arthropoda > Insecta > Diptera > Drosophilidae > Drosophila > Drosophila tripunctata. The sequence continues at coordinate 40,159 of JAWNPS010000143.1, forward strand.
AATGTTTTTTCAGTAATGTGCGATTTCAAGGCAGCGCTATGTGGACCCAACTTGGACTCCAACTCATTGGATTCAGTTATTTGGATACTATAAAGAGATACTATATATGAAGATGAGATTTGACTTTGAGCCACAACAGGCACAGGCACTTGGCACATTGGCTCCACCATCCAATAGTGCTCACACTACAGCGCCGCCCTCTAACGGCAAGCAGCACAACTCCAACTCCAACTCCAAATGCTATTTCAATTGCTCGTGCTTCTGTTGCCGCCAGGGATGTTGTACTGTCGTTTGCTGTTGCTGCTGCTGTTGCAGTTGCAATCTAAGTTTGCTATGTTGCTACCCAATTGCGCCACAGCAGCAGCAGCAGCAGCAGCAGCAGAAGGCAACGACGACGACGGCGGCAGCAGCAGCAGCGCGAAAGCAAAGAGTCGGAAATTCGGGCATACGAGCACCGAGAGTTCTACTAATTATGTTGCTATCGATAGCCCATCACTGGTTGGTTGCCATAACGGCACTGCTCAGCAGTTACATGACCTGTCAGCTAAGTGTGGCCAGTGTTGTGGCATCAACAAAGGTTAATAAAGTAACGGTATCCACCAGCATGCCAGTGTCTGTCGTCGCTGCCACAATGCAGCAGTGCAACAACGGCAGCAGCAACAGCAGCAGCAGCAACAGCAGCAACAACAGTTGTAGTAGCAGCAATGATCTTAAGCTCAAGGAGCAATATGGACACGAACGTGGTGCCTTCTATGCCTCCTACATTGCCAATGATCAGCAGCTGAAGAAGACAAATAATCTATGCAAAATGTTTTGCAACAATCGAAGGCGACAGAAGCGACGACAGCGCAGCAGACGACGTCGGCGTAGACGTCGACATAACAACAATGGCAGCAGCAGCAGCAGCAGCAGCAACAGGAAAATGCAACACCAACAGGCAGCTCGTCTCTACGATGAGCATCATCAGCAGCAGCAGCAGCAGCAGCAACAGCAACAACATCAGCAGCAACATCAGAGTACTACGAACAATATATCGCAATTAAAACTAGTCCAGTCTAGTGCTTGTCTTTCTTTGGATCACATATTCGAATCTGTTGGAGATTTGCATATGCCATCCCTGAGAGCATTTAACCCCCCCCACTCGCGATCGAGTCCTAGTCAGCACTCTGGCACTCTGACGCTCTACCGCAGCAACTGTTTCAAATTCAAACGGAATCGTGCGAATCTCGTCTGGCTGCTCATTGGACTCTTTTGGCTGGAGGTGAAGTTTATTAATTGTAATGCCATTGGCAGCAGTGGAGCAAGTGGCACTGGCACTGCCACTGCCACTGGCACCACCAGTGCCACTAGTGCTAGTAGCAGCGCCGCCAGAGACAGCGGTGGTGGTGACAGTGGACAGGACTATGCCTCAAATTTGCTCAACCAAAAAGCTTGCACCCTATGTCAACTAGAGGTGGAAAGCATTTACAGCGATAAGGGTGAGTAACATTTCCTTACTAAGTATCTACATACATATATATTTTAGATTTTGGAAAAGAATTAACTGAGTTATGTAACCAAATAGGCTTTATCATTACATTAAGAAAACTAATGCTAGAGAAAAAGGTTTTGACTCTCATTAGAATTACATTTTTTTAATACTAATGAAATGATCAATTCATTAAAATGTAATTATTTAGCACAAATTTATTATATTTATTACATTAAGAAAACTAATGCTAGAGAAAAAGGTTTTGACTTTATATTTTTAAAGAAATTGCTCTTTTCATTAGAATTACATTTTTTTAATACTAATGAAATGATCAATTCATTAAAATGTAATTATTTAGCACAAATATATTACTGTATATAGGAAAATGTTGTAAGTGTATATTAATTGGGATCTCTGTTGGGTACAGACTTTTGTAGTAAATCTTTTATATAATTTTTAAACTTTTATGAACTTTTATGTAGTACATACAAATAAAAACACACATTGATACTAGAGACACATATGAAAATGATATACCCTCTGAGGGGTATATTGGGTTTGTTAAAAGTATGTAATGGGGTAGACCCCATAAACTATATATATTTTTGATCAGCATCAACAGCTGAGTCGATAATAGACATGTCCATCTGTCTGTCTGTCCGTCTGTCCGTATGAACAAACAGAACTCAGAGATGGTAAGAGCTACAATAATCAGTTTTAGTCAGTATTGACCACATATTCAGTCAGGCAATACTAGAATCTTTTTATTTTCGATGCCATGCCCCATTCGCCTATATATAATAAGCGAAAATCCACACATACCTCGGAAAAAATACATGTTTTTGGCGAATATCTCAGCATCTACTGCACCTAGGGACGCCAATTTTGGCACGCAGGTTGCTAGATGCAATATAAAGCTAATGCCTTAAATATTTTTTGAATGCCACGCCTCCTTCGCCCATAAGAAGCTTAAGAAAGTTGCAAATTTGCATGCCTCTAGCTCACGTATTTCTTAACGTATAGTTTTGTAACTTAGCGTATACTTGGAGACAAATAATATTAAACAATAGTGAAAATTTCATCAAAATCGGACTATAATTAAAAAAGTTGATCATACATCGAAAATCGTTACTTTCAAGCAAGGCATAGCCACGTGCATTGCACTAAGCTCAAGCAACGAAAACGAAAAACGTGTGAGCGAGACAGATATAATTGTAAACGAAGCTCAGAGGGTATTACACGGTCGGTATGAACGACTGAAATGTTTTTTGTTTTTGTTTTACACTTAACTTTGTACACTTTACAATTGTCACATTTACAATTTACACAGATAACCCTCACATAGACTACAACAGTAACAAGTACAATAACAACAATAACAACAGAAACAACAACAATAATTATTTCTACAAAATAAAAACAAATCGTAACCATTATAATCATAATCATAATCATAATCATAATAATAACAACAATATTGTGCTCAGCGATCGTGTGCGTTTAGAGTCAATAAAACGACAGATTTTGACCAAACTGGGACTCACCCATAAGCCAAATGTATCACATCCTCTGCCGAAACAGTTTATCTGGGAGACAATATATCGTGCAGATGGCGTATCTCCATTTGAGATTAGCAGCAGCAGCAGCAGCAGCAGCAGCTTGGGGCTACTTAGTCCAGAAACCAGGCGATCGAATAGGTTACGATCTTTAACCGAAATCAATGAGATTAATCACACACAAAGTCAACATTTTGTGTATACAATAAGTAATGGCATTGGCATTGGAAACGGTAACGGTAATGGAAACGGTAATGGAAACGGTAACGGTAATGGGAATAAAAGTGCAAAGAGTACTTTAAACGAAAATAATCGAAGCGTTAGAAAGGATTTATCAGAGACAGAACGCCGGAATAACAATCTAAAAACGTCCAACACTTGGCCAGAGCATAATCCAAGTGAAACGAGAATTAAAACTAGAACCAGAGCACGTAGTGCAACTGAATATGGTTACGGATACGGATACGGATACGGATATGGATATGGAACCCTTGGCGATGCAAAAGGACAACGTAGACAACGGTATGGTGCTGCTGCTGGTACAGCCAACAAAAAGCTAGAGAATAATAAAAATAGCAAAAAGTCAAATGCGTACAGCAAATCAACATATCTAATAGATATAAATCGTAGTAGTGATGATAGTGGTGGTGATAGCACTAATAGCGGCCAATATGATCAAGTATATTTTAACAACAACAACAATTACAATAGCCGGAATGATGCATAGGAAACGTGATTCAAATCTCAATTCGAATTCGAATTCGAAACCAATTCCCAATGAATCCAACAAGAATCACAAAAACAACAACAACAACAAACTTGACAATGAGCAACGATATGCTGTTTCGTTTGAAGATGATCGACGAAGAAGAAGAATATGAAAACGAAGAAGAGGAAGGTGAAGGTGAAGGGGACACGGACGCGGAAGTGGAACGGGAAGGAGAAGAGAGAATGGTTCGCGAATCAATGACACAACAGGATAATATCGGATTTGAGCGCGAAGATTTCTTTGGCAATACACAAGAAATTATAACATTTGCAGAGGAAGGTAAGTGGAATAATCATTACTACAATTTATCACAATTTAAATTCATTTTACTAGTTCTATTAGAGCGAGAAAATAAATATAAATATTGAAGAAAAGGTGGAGGCAAAGGGGAGAGAGATAGAAAAAAAAAAGATGGCTGAAGGTGAGACTTGAAACTGTTACAATTTGTGGTAAATACAGCGCGAGACTTAATCAATACCAGTCACTATGAAACTCCACACCACTCCACTCCACTCCACTCCACGTCACTCCCTTATCCATACCCATATCCATGACCATGTCCATTTGGCTTTGTCTTTGGGTATGCCTATGTCTGGCTTTCGAGTTTGGCGAGAAGGAGTGAGTGAGAGAGTCTATCCCTAGGTAGACTGGAATGCAGTATACCGGCAAAAACAATGCCAAAAGTATGCATTTGTTAAGCTTTACGAGAGTCACGTAATATACATACATGTACATATATGTGTACATGCAGCCATAGAGACAAACAGAAAAAAAAAAAACAAATAATACGGTAAACTGAACGAAGCAATGCCACAAGAGAGGTAAACAAAAAGTTGGGAAGGGGGGTGGGGGGCGTAAATACATTTAAAACGGTATTTGGAAATATATATACATGTGGGGACGCTGCAGGTGTGCAATTATTTAATTAAAACCGATTTGAAAAGTTTATTCACTTTGTATATTGTGAACGCATCATTATTTTAAACTTGTGAAATGAAAAATGTTTGCAACTGAGCGAACGAACGCCATTTTGACGCAGCGAAAAACCAAAGACTAGTGTATCGATCATATGCAATTATCGATAGTGCTTAAGCCTACAGAGTTGCAACTCCACAAATGTTCCCTCTTAATAATTTCCTCTTTTTTGCAATTCCTACATACATATGTACAGGCTTAAGCCTACAGAGTTGCATCTCCACAAATGTTCCCTCTTAATAATTTCCTTTTTTTTTTTGCATTCAAATGTATGCAGTAGTACATTTTACATTGATGATTTCAGTGTAAACTCATTGCAATTAACTCAATTCTATTGCGTAGAAATGACTTATAAACCACTGTGCATCCATACACTCTTCTAACTGCACAGACACACACTTGCGTCTGGCGTGCAGAATTGCCCCGACCCGAACCGCAAGCCAAAGCACCCCCCCCCCCACCCACAAGTGTACGTGTGCACTGTATGCCCTGTCGTCTGGAGTGGATATTGCAGACTGTTGATGTGAGGAGTTTAAGTACTTTCACTATTGTTCCGAGGTGTGAAACAAGAGCAACAGACAGAGTAAACAATTAAAAATGCAAAAGGGTTAAAAAAAAACACATAACCCAAGTGTCATGCCACCACCACCTCACTCCTCTTTTTACCACCTCCAGCAGCAGTTGGAGTGTTGAGCCGAGCCTTTGGGCCAATTTACATTACACATTTTGTGTTCAGTAGACGTTTAAAAGTTTCTGCTGGCAATTATAATTAATCAGCGTACAAAACTATTAATTAAATGAAGTACAACACATTTAAGTATTTATTAACAGTAATTGCTGTTTGACATATGCATGATTATTTGACTGTGAAGCAGCAGTCATATTAGGGACGATCGTCCCTAACCCAACTTTATTTTTAGGAATTTTAGAAATTTTAGAAATTCTTTAGTAATCAGTTTAAAATGTTATTCTTTCGAATATTAGCCAAGGAATTAAACAGTTACCAATTAAATTTAATTAAATATCTAAATATTAGCTTTAAAGACCATAAATGAATTTACATAAGACAACTGAAAGCCAAATTATTACTGTAAAGCAGCAGTCACATTAGGGACGATCGTCCCTAACCCAACTTTTTTTTTAGGAATTTTAGAAATTTTAGAAATTCTTTAGTAATCAGTTTAAAATGTTATTCTTTCGAATATTAGCCAAGGAATTAAGCAGTTACCAATTAAATTTAATTAAATATTTTAATATTAGCTTTAAAGACCATAAATGAATGAATTTAAATGAAAGTCAAAAACTAAACAGATTTAAACACATCTCTTTTATTGTCTAGGGACACAATTCCATCAGTATCGTATTGTTGAATTTGCTCCCCAGAAGGCACAAGGTGTACCCAATCAAAAGTTATCGATTCGTAGTGCCCAAATGCACATACGCATCGAAAGGCATCAATCGATTAAACAATGGAATGCTGATGATGCAGGATCTGACATGAATATTCAAGTACAGCAGCAGCAGCATTTGATGGCAAGCAAGCGGAGGCGTGGATATACAACAACGCCCCGTCAAAGGATCAAAATTTGGGTGTTTCGAATGACTGAAGGGGTAAATATTACTGAAAAGGTGATTTTTCAGATCTTTTGTAGTCTTTTTATCTCTAATTGTTGTTTTTTTATATGCAGGCTGTGGATCAAGCTTTTCTATTTCGTGCCTCATTCGAAGTCGATACGGATCATTTGGGTTGGCAAAAATTTGATCTGACTGAAACGATTCGTGAGTGGTATAGTGATCATACCAAGGATAAGAATTTACGTCTCTTAATTGACTGTACTGGCTGTGGTAGCCAATACTCGCTACATCTATTTCAATGGTCCGCCCAAAGGTCAACCGAGTCAACGTCGCCGACGAGTCTAATCAATCCCAATCGGCCATTTCTGGTACTTCACACCGAATCCACAAGACCAAGACGCGTTAGAAGGCGGGCGGTGGACTGTGGCGGCACGACAAGTGGACAGTGCTGTAAGGAATCGTTTTATGTATCATTCAAGGCACTTGGCTGGGATGATTGGATCATAGCGCCACGTGGATATTTTGCCAATTACTGCCGGGGCGAGTGTAGTGGACCGTTTCGAACACCAGATACATTCCAAACATTCCATACCCATTTTATAGAGGAATATCGAAAAATGGGTCTACTCAATGGCATGCGACCGTGTTGTGCTCCAGTCAAATTTTCGAGTATGTCCCTAATATACTATGGCGACGATGGTATTATTAAACGTGATTTGCCAAAAATGGTAGTGGATGAATGTGGCTGCCCTTAAAGGTAATTATCGTTCAACCTTTGACCTCTCTAAACTAAACAGATAATAACAAAATTATGCTTAATTCTCTTCTTTTTTTTTTTTTTTGCAGAGAGGATATACTTAACTAATTTCCGTCCCGATGAATAAAATAATATAATAACTTCATTTTTAATAAGGACAACTATCAAAATAATTTATAGCAGCTAAAACGCAAAAAAAAAACCAAAAAACCAAAAAACTAAAAATCGAAAAATCGAAAAAAAAAAAATCACACACTCGCATTTGGATACAATTCAGAATCGTCCAGAGACAATTAAATATGAATGTTGAAAGATATTCACAAGTACATACATATATATTTGAAGGCAATAAAAATCTGAATATTTTATATATATTAAAACCGGAGCTGTTAAAAAAAGCATTCGAGTATAAAATGGAAATGGTTTTAATGGTTTTAAAACCTTTTCCATTATATATTAGAATGCTTTTTTTTAACAGCTCTGATTAAAACGTAATGCGATTGAGAGATCTATTTGATGGATTTAATTAATTAATTAACAAATTAATATATACATTGTACTTGTATTTACGTTTACAAAAAGTGCCTATATAAGCAAGAAACAAAACAAAAAACTAAAAAATGCAAACCTAAACATTTAAACGAGTCATACATAATTTAACTAATAACAAATAGAGCTGTGCTGTAGCGTAGCCAGATTGTCAGATAGGGTTTCACATTTAAAAATGCTATGCCAGTTCCAACTAAACTAATTAAACAAGTACAACAATTAATTAATAATTAATCTTATTCAACGGTCTGACTAGGTACGAAAGATGAAAGGTTCATTGAATCATCATTGCAAATAACGCTACAAATCCTTCAAAAAAGATAAAAATTTAATTTTAAATTTTAGTTTTTTCAATTAAAAAATAGCTTGTGTTTTGTTGGAAATGGCATAGAAGAGTTTTCGGTAAATCGAAAGATTTTATCAACTAGTTAGGATAAACGAAGACGAGTACTCCAATTAATGTTTCATTGCGTGCTGATTTTTTGAATAAGTTAAGCTAATTTAAGCTAATTCCAAAAAAAAGTAAAACTTTTGATTAAAAAAATTTCAATTCTATTGCATGTAGATTTCTCCCTACAAAATTTTATATACTATTTATTACATGTATGTTTATGCACTACTAAGTTTACTAAGCTGTCAAATAATTTGTGAAACATTTTAAAAAATAATTTAATAATAGAGATGCAAAAAGCAAACATTAAAAACAAAACGAAATTTGCAATTAATTAATTTGTGATTAATTTTAAAATAATAAAGCCACATTTTGAAGCTTTTATTTGCGTTTTTGCTATATATACCATTTCGAATTTGTTATATGTATATTTCATATTTAATTATTTTAAAGTTGTGAAATGGTACATGTAGCCATAGAGACAAACAGAAAAAAAACATAAAAACAAATAATACGGTACACTGAACGAAGCAATGCCACAAGAGAGGTAAAAAAAAATAAGGGAAGGATGGGGGGGGGGGGGGTGGGGGGCGTAAATACATTTAAAACGGTATTTGGAAATTTACATACATGTGGGGACGCTGCAGGTGTGCAATTATTTAATTAAAACCGATTTGAAAAGTTTATTCACTTTGTATATTGTGAACGCATCATTATTTTAAACTTGTGAAATGAAAAATGTTTGCAACTGAGCGAACGAACGCCATTTTGACGCAGCGAAAAACCAAAGACTAGTGTATCGATCATATGCAATTATCGATAGTGCTTAAGCCTACAGAGTTGCATCTCCACAAATGTTCCCTCTTAATAATTTCCTTTTTTTTTTGCAATTCCTACATACATACATTCAAATGTATGCAGTAGTACATTTTACATTGATGATTTCAGTGTAAACTTATTGCAATTAACTCAATTCTATTGCGTAGAAATGACTTTATGGAAAATGGATTTAATGATCAGATCCATCCAAGCTGATACAAGATATACATATGTATATAATAGATAAGCGCATTTATATGTCTATGCCCATAACTCTATCTATATGTATGTATGTTCATACATATATGTAGTGTCGTCTCAACTTTCTGATACTCTCAAGAAGTTCGTTGCCCTATTGTCTCGTAATATACATTGTTACAGGAGAATACGTGCTCGTATAACAACAATGTGCACACACAAACAGAACAGATCAAGATTACTACATATATACCAGGGAGACAAATAAATAGATTATATTTTCAATTTATATACCCTCTGCTGTGCTGACTGACTGAAACGTGCGTTTTAGTTTTAGTTTTACAAAGTTAAATAGGGTATTAAGCGTTGACCAACATAACATAACATAACATAACGTTAACATAACATACCTATGTTAATATAGACTGCACAGAAATTATGTTAAGTTACATATACAGAATGGAATATTGATATAGAACTGTGTTGCTATGTGTGCTATATAGCCGCATAATTGTTTACTAAAATTTTGGGTTTATTTTTATTATTGAAGCTGTCGGTATAAAATCATATTTTATAATGCTTTGATTTGAAAAATCTACTGCTGATGAACTGTAATTTTTTCTGTCACTTATAAGCGTCCCAATCATTTTGTGTGGAGCTCGTTATTTTTTGCCTACAGACAATTTTTGAAATGAAAGATTAAAGTTCTTATCAGGGATTTTTACTGCAATTCACGACTGACTATGCATGACACAAGACAACTTAGTATGTCTCTACAAATAATATATATAATATAATATACAAATATTAATTTTAATATATTATATACATATATTCATTATATTGCTGTTGCTTAATGAAATAATTAATAATAGCTGCATATTTGTGTCTCTATAATCTGTATAAGACCTTGAACCTGCAGACTTATATACACCTCAGATCAAAAGAAGTTCTAGAAAACAATTCACACACTTTCTATTTTCATATATACTTATGCTGTTATTCCAGTCCCGTATTTAAATTGTAAGTTTAGCTTAAAGATTTTTCTATATATTTAACAAAGAATAATGATCTAATTTATTTTATGGTTTATTCTAACGTTTCGGCAGTTCGACTATTGAAATCTTTTGCCCTTTACGATCCACGTTCAGATGGGAAATCAAAAAAAAAATAGAAATACTGAAATTAGAATGTCCCCAACAGAGTCGCAATTGAGGGGACAAGCGTACGTATGTACATATGTATTATATATGCTCATATACAGATCCTAAATACTCCAACGACACTATCTAAAATCACAATATTTTTCCTTTAACATAAATTAAACTGCGGATAAGAAATTAAGTACATTTGTATGTACATACATACATACATATGTGTAGGAAATCTTCAGTTCAGTTCACACTTACAGTGGCTCAGGGAATATTTCAACCAGTCATCAGGGTTTTTTGTAAAAATATTTGTGAGGGAATCGCGTAAAATTGAATTATTTATTTAATAAAAAAAAAAAACAAATCAAAAGAAATTATAAAAATAAACTTAAAATAAATTTAACATATGATCTCCTTATTTTTATTTTTTTTATTTTTATGTTTCTATAAAATTTAACTTGTTAATTAATTATATGAAGAAACTTTTTTAATTTAATACCAACTTTTTAAAAAAAATTGAAAAATTTATTTAATAAAAAAAAAAAAACAAATCAAAAGAAATTATAAAAATAAACTTAAAATAAATTTAACATATGATCTCCTTATTTTTTTTTTTTTTTAAATTTTTATGTTTCTAAAAAATTTAACTTGTTAATTAATTATATGAAGAAACTTTTTTAATTTAATACCAACTTTTTTTTATTGAAAATATGAATGTTATGCATTTATTAAAGGCATACACATAATAACTTTTGTTTAATTTTAAACAAATCTATAAAATTTTTATAAAAACAGATCAAAATTAAAAAAAAAAAATTTTGTTTGCTGCTAATTTGGAATTTTTAGAACGTAATCCCTTATGTTGTACTAAATCCACAAAGATTTCTAGGAACGTAACCCCCGTAATTACAAATTACCTGAATGAAATGCGTTTTGAGCGACTGTATTTCAATAAATATATGTATGTACTTCTGCAAACATATTGAATTGTGCCCAGCTCATACATACATATTTTTATTTAAAGATGTTCTATGTGTGTATATATATTTGAAAAACTAAGTACGGGGTCGAATGCGGTAAGTGTCTATCTATCTGATAATAGAAGTACATAAAAAGTACGTGTGAACATATGTACATATATATATATATATATATATATATATATACATATATACATAGGTCACACAAAGCAATCAGTTCTATGCATGAGAGCAACAATCTCAAAATACAGTAAGAAGTAATATAGGCACGCAGACACAAAGAGAGAGAGAGAGAGAGAGAGAGATAGAAAGAGAGAGAGAGAGTTAGAGAGAGAGCGGTATTGTTGTATATATATTGAATTTATGTATGAATATTTATGTTATGTACTTACCGATCCACCGCTCACTAAGCGACTTGACTTGACGGCGTATTTAAAGTGTGTTCTAGTTGAAAATCCGGCTTAATTTGAAGTCGCTTGTCGCCGGATCCGGTATAAAATCGGTGTCTTGTGCCAGTAATTGTGTGTGTGGGTTTCCTTTTAAGGAATTGCAGTGCAATATTATTGTGTGGTGATAAGGTATAGCAGCCATCATCCTTACTAAAAAAACATCAAGGAATGAAATATCAAATAAATTACAAACAGTTTTGAAACGAAAGAAATAAAATAAATAAAAAAAAAATAAATAAATAAAAAAAAAAAAAATAAATAAATAAATAAAATAAAATAAATAAAATAAACCAAATTAAATTAAATTAAGTGTAGCAAAAAAAATTACAAAACAGTGTTTTGAGTCGAAAAAAAAAATAAAAATTTATATATACATATATATCTGTCGGAAGTTCCGACATATATATGAATTACAAAAAATTATTGTAATTTGTTTAAGACTTTTTAAGACTACGTACAAATTCATTAAAATTCTTTTATAAATTACCAATTTATTATTACTAATTGTGCAATGCCAAATTTCATTTGCCTTTAGGCTAACCCCAAGGGGGCCGAAAGAATCGTAAGGAATGGCGAGAACCTGCATTCTACAAGGGATCCTTATCAGTGCCCTAGTTCTAGTGGGTACCATAAATGCTGGTACGTATCAAATAATTTAAATAATTAATTTAAGCTTATTACAATGCTCAAATGCTTGCTAAATAAATAAATACTATCCAAATGTGCGCGCCTCTATTCATTGTTAAATTTTATTAAAATTAATTACGTCCCCCACGTTGACTCTTTGAACTACGAGTACAAATCTAAAAAATGTTATGTAGACAGTCGTATATTTATTTGAATATTTATTGAATTTCCATCACATTTTAATATGCAATTTTCATTTTCATTTTAGATGGTAGCTGCAACAAAGGATGCCCGAGATGTAAGTTTAATTTTTAAATTATTCAACAGATTTGTATACCCCTCTAAAGGGTATACTGCGTTTTTTGTAATGTCCTTTTCACAAAGTTTACATATGTACATATGTATGTACATGCAGCCAGAGACAAATAGAAAAAAACAGAAAAACAAATATAACGGTAACCTGAACGAAGCAATGCCACAAGAGAGGTAAAAAAAAAGTTGGGAAGGGGGGGTGGGGGGCGTAAATACATTTAAAACGGTATTTGGAAATATACATACATGTGGGGACGCTGTAGGTGTGCAATTATTTGATTAAAACCGAATTGAAAAGTTTATTCACTTTGTATATATTTTAAACTTCACTTTATATTATTTTAAACTTGTGAAATGAAAAATATTTTAGCTGCGCGAGCGAACGCCATTTTGACGCACCGAACAATCAAAGACTAATGTATCGATCATATTTAAATATCGATAGTGCTTAAGCCTACAGAGTTGCATCTCCACAAATGTTCCCTCTTAATAATTTACTTTTTTTTGCAATTCCTACATACATACATACATATGTATGTACATATATATATATGAGTAACACATTTAAAACGGTATTTGCAATTATACATACATGTGGGGACGCTGTAGGTGTGCAATTATTTATTTAAAACCGAATTGAAAAGTTTATTCACTTTGTATATTGAGAACGCACCATTATTTTAAAATTATTTTAAAATATTTTTAAAAAATATTTTAACTGCGCGAGCGAACGCCATTTTGACGCATTGAACAATCAAAGACTAGTGTATCGATCATATTTAAATATCGATAGTGCTTAAGCCTTTATCGACCACATATTTAGTCAGACAATACACGAATTTTTTTTTTCACGATGCCACGCCCCACTCGCCCACAATAAGCGTTAATCCAGACACACCTCGCAAAAAATACATGTTTTTGGCGAATATCTCAGTAACTACGGCACCTAGAAATACCAGTTTAGCTTTTTTTTAAACATGGGCTGATATCGCGGGCTGTTATCGAACGCAATTCGGAGCAAGCATTAGTCTAAGACAAACAGTCAAAAAAAAAAGCTACAACGTTATCGATAGCTTTTTTTTTGAACATCAGTGGGCTGCTATCGAACGCAATTCGGAGCAAGCATTCAAAAAAAAGCTATCGATAACGACGCTGTGGTATTTCCAAGATGGCTGCTGCAAATATGCGTGCAAAACAATTGTTCAGGATGCAAATTGGATAATTGGAAAATCAGAGGGTATTACACGCTCGGCATGCCCGATTATTCAACATCTTTATTGTGTATATGTATGTATGTATAACTTGTATATTTTCCTAAATAGCCGACAATGGAATACTGGCGTATAAGCCAGGCAGCTTTTACGAATATGGATTTGACAGCATCTTAACGGTTGGCCTGAGCTCCGGTTTAGTGAGTGAAGCGGATGACACCAGCGTTAAGGTAACGGGAACGGCCAAAGTCTTTGCAACTGGCAATTGCGGTTATACGCTGCAAATTGGCACAATTAAGGTGATAAATACCAAGGAATCGATTGAAAAGAAACTGGTGACAAACATCCAGAAGCCCGTACACTTTACCTGGGTCAGCGGTCAACTGGAGCCCCAAATTTGTGTGGATGACAACGATTCGGCCTTTGCCTTGAACATAAAGCGTGCCATTATTTCGCTTTTACAAACGGGATCGGGATCGGGAACGGGATCAGATGTGGAAAGCGAAGTGGACGTATTTGGTCAGTGTCCGACTCAAGTGTATAGCTCCAAGTCCGCTAATGGCGAGACAATTACCAAAGTGCGTAATCTAAACAGTTGCTCGCATCGGGAGCACATCAACAGTGGCTTACTGGCTGGCGTTGTGAATGAAAAGGCTGGCATCTCCTCCAGCTCTGTGCTGCAGCAGTCCAGTTACAGCAAAGAGATGCGCATCGAACGTGGTGTAGTGGAGCATGTACAACTGGAGGAGCTGTACAAGTTTGCCGGCAGTCTGAAAGTTAATTCCGATATTCACGCCAAGGTCTTGACCAGCCTAAAGCTCAAGAATGGAGCTGGTGGAACAACTGGAGCAGCACCAGCCACTGGCACACACGCTGCTAGCATCATTTACCAAAAGTCTGAAACTTATCCCACTAAAAATCTAGCGGTTTTAAAGTCAGCGCTCTTTGAACTGGTCGAATTGACCACGGATTATGTGAAAAAGGATACGGCCAAGAAGTTTGTGGAGCTCATTCGTTTGCTACGCCATGCGGACACGGATACGTTGCTGGAATTGTCGGCGGTGCCGCATCCAAACAAAGCAATGGCACGGAAAGTCTATTTGGATGCACTATTCCGTACAAACACCGCGGAATCGGCTAGAGCTATACTCAAGCAGTTGGGGGAACTAAAAGAACAGGAGAAATTGATTGCCATATTATCGCTCAATCTGGTCGAAACGGTGGACAAGGAGACGCTGAAGCAGGCAACTGCTCAACTGCTGCCCCAAGCCAGCAAGGAGTTGTATCTGGTTGTGGGCAATCTAGTCGCCAAATACTGTCAACGTCATGTTGGCGGCTGTGATGCAGCAGAAGTGGAGCCAATTGCCAAGAAATTTGTGGATGGATTGAAGCATTGCAAGCCACAAACCAAAAAGGATGAGGAGCGTATTATACATGTGCTCAAGGGTATCGGCAATGCCGATAGTACTCTGCTTCAGCAACGCAACGTGATAACGGCGCTAACGGAATGCATTTCAACGGGTCGCTCGAATCGTATACGGGTTGCCGCCTTGCAGGCATTCGCCACATCCTCCAGCAGCTGCTCCAATGCAGCATTGAATGCCAAATCTTTGGAACTCTTAAAGGATCACAATGAGGATTCCGAGCTGCGCATTGAGGCATATTTGGCTGTGATTAATTGTCCCACCGCCGAGCTAGCAAATCAATTAGCCGAGCTAATCAATGTGGAGCAAGTGTATCAAGTGGGTGGATTCATAGAGTCCAATCTGAAGCTTATACGCGACTCAACCGATGCGGCGCGAGAACTCCAGCGTTACCACTTGGGCAATATACGGGTAACCAAACAATTTCCCAAAGATTATCGTCGCTACAGTTGCAACAATGGCTTCAGCTATCGTTTGGATGCATTGGGTTTGAGTGCTAGCAGTGATTACAAGTTAATCTACTCCCAGCATGGTTTCTTGCCCCGATCCGCACGCTTGAATCTAACTACGGAAATCTTTGGCACACAATTCAATGTATTCGAGGCGAGTGTGCGGCAAGAGAATCTAGAGCAACTGCTGGAATACTATGTGGGACCCAAAGGATTGTTGAATAAGGATTTCGATGAAATTGTTAAACAAATTGAAGCAGGCAATGCACAGGCAGGAGGAGCACCAGGTGGACTTCGTCATAGGCGTTCCATTGTTGATGAAGCCAGTAAAACCTCCAAGAAATATCGCAGCTATGGCAGCAAGACGACGCCACATGATCTTAGCTTGGATCTGTCATTGAAATTATTTGGTTCGGAGCTAAGTTTTCTTAGTTTGGGCGATGATATACCCAGTTCTTTGGAGCAAGTCATCTCATATTTCTCGGAGGCATTTGATAAGACCAAAACGGAGTTAACAGCATTTGAGAAGCAATTCAACAGTCATCAGCTATTCCTCGATGCCCAGCTAAGTTATCCCACTGGTTTGGGCATATCCATGGAGCTGGGTGCTCAAGGATTTGCTGCGAATAAATTGGATTTTGCCATCAATGTGAATGTTAATGATTTACTCGAACAGAATTGGCAACGTGCCAAATATCGTTTCAAATTCGTACCCAGCGTTGATGTGCAATTAAATATACAACTTGGCTTCAATACACAGGTGCTGGAGACGGGATTACGACTAGTTTCTAGTGCTCACAGCGCAACGGGCAGCGATGTGTCTATTTCGATGATTAATCAGGGTGATGGCTTTAATGTGGATGTGGAATTGCCACGTGATAAATTGCAGTTAATTGATGTAGAGCTGCATGCTGAATTCTTTGTAGCGGAGCAGGATAAACAGCTGAGATCTATGCCGTTAAAGCGTGCCCAGAAATCGAAGGAAAACACTGAGAACTGTTTCAATCAATTGGGTTTTGTGGGCTTAAATCTTTGCGTTGTGAGTAGCTTTAGTTTAAAGGATTTGGAGCTGACACAAAGCGGTGTAGCCACCTCCAAGCATCCCGTGGAGCACTTCCATCTCTCCAAACCCTTTGCCTTTGCCGTCTATACGTCACTCGATTCACGTAAATTTAATTTCCGTGGCACTCACCAAACCCGTGCCGGCAGTCAGGAATGGAAATTGGCATATAGCACGCCGGGTTCGAAGGTTTCACATGACACGAGCCTCTCCTTGGAGCTGGGCACAAAACCCAAGACCTATGGACGTTTAGCGCTGGACAATCCTCAATACCATTTGGCTGTCGAAGCGGGCATCTCCAATGATAATCATGAATTGTTGCTTTATGGACAACTAGAGCAGGATAAGCAAGTGAAGCGTAGTAAAATTGGCTTCACCAAGCAAGGGGATGTAGTACAGCCCGCTAATAGAGATTCATGACAGGAATGGCGTCGTCTCCAACAACATTAATGGCTATCGTGCCGATGGTAAAATTTTGATACAAAAATCCAACGATAAACAAGCGCGTTATAATTTCCAAAATTTTCAAATCATTAGTCCACAAAATGAACGCATTGTGTTGAATGGTTGGGCAGATGTGGGCGTCAGTTCCTTGAATACCGAGCTACGCATTGCACCCGGCAAGCAATCTTATTTGATTAAAGGCAATTTCCAGTTGGAAAATCAACAATATGCTGTCGGTTTGTTTGTGAATGATGAACGCCAGCCGGATCAAGTTTACGGTAGTTTAATTAAACTGCAATTGCAACAAAATCATGTCCAGCTGGAGCTAACAAGCAAAGCATGGAGCTGGTCAGTGTCCAGTTTAAGCAACTTTGAGTTTGTTAAGAACGAACAATCGAATACCCTAACATCATCGAAATTTAATCATCAACTTGCCGTGGAGCATAAAAATAAAGCCGTAGCAGCCGTAAAAATCAATTCCGAGTTTGATGTGCACAAATTCCAATTGGATGCGGAAGCTTTAAGGGAACAGCAAAAATCCGTAGCTTCCATACACATCAAGTATCAATCAAATCAAAAATCGGTGCGGGATTACGAACTGTTAGCAAAGGGTAAACTAAATCAAGCCTGGATTGATATCAATTCCAAGTGTGAGGCAAGTGGCAACATGTTGCTTGTGGAGCATACTCTGAGCACCTCTTGTGGCATTCAGCTCCAAGCCAAGGGTGAGCTGGGACAGCGTTATTCACTGCAAGATATACACATTGATCTCCAAGGCACAGGACAACTCAATAGCAAAGAGAAGCCGCTACAGTGGCTGCTAAAAGTGCTCGGCACACCAGAGAAAACCAATTCCGAATTTCGTACCAGTCGTGATAATGTGGAATTAATTAAATTGACAACGGAATCACAGCATCCACAGGATAAAATCTCTGCCGGCAAATTTAGTTTAATGCTCAAGAATCAACTAAATGCCAAGGGTGATTTTAAGCTAGCCAAGACGGGCAGGGGGGAACTCTCCACCACAATTGAGACGTTGAAAACTGAACCCAGACATAAATTGGAAATTGGCTCCAAATTTCATATACAATCCCCAAAATATGATGTGGAAACAACTGTAACACTTGATGGCACAAAGAAATTGCTTTTCCGCACTGAAAATCTAGCAGATAAATTAAAGTTTTCAACGAAAAATACCCTGGAATCGGGGGGTAAGCAATTGTTAACATTTGAAGCAAATGGCGCAGTGAAGGGTGAGTGGAGAACTAATGGCGATATACAGGGTGGCTTCACTTTGATAACACCCCATGGACACACGGTGGATGGCAGCTTAAATCGTCATCTTAGCACAAATTCAAAAACTCATTTAACACAGGGTACACTCGACTTGTTGCTCAATGCACAAGAGCCGAGCGGAGATGGAGGCAAGAAGCATTCGTTGTCCCTTAAAGGTAAACTGGATAAAATGAATCCTAATACAAAGGAGCTATCAGTGCAAACTGAGTTGGTTTACACCGCTGCATCGGGTAAAAAATTGGCATTAAATTATCATATTAAACATTTGCCAAAGGGGCAAGGGGGTTCCAATAAATCCATCGATGTGGGTTTAAAATTGGAGCATAATCTTGTGAATCCCAGCGAACCCATTGAGCTGTCTATTTTGGTGGATGAGTATGATACACAGCATGCTAGCGGACAAATCTCGGGCAAATTTGGACAACGTTTAGTGGGTAAACTAAGTGGCAATTATCAGCTGTGGGGAGATCAGCAGCAGCAACGTACTCCAGCTACGTACTCCATTGATGTAAATCTTCAAGCTCCTCAAACTGAATTCAAAACCTTTGAGCTACACAGTCAGGGCAAGCTGCTTAAAGAGGGATCGGGAACGGGATCGGGCGGCGGCCAACATAATCTTCATTTCAGTCTCAATACCAAGTCGGGCAATGGACAATTTACACGCATTACGACCACCTCACAGGGCAGCGAGCTACAGGGTTCGTATAGCTTTGCTGTGGAAAATAATCAACTGGCAGCGCCGCTTAAATTTGAAGCCAATTATCAAGTGGAGCAGGGCTCAGTGGGCGGAGACCACTCCCCCTTCAGCTCCAACTCCAGCTCCAGCTCCCACTCCGCCTCCCACTCCAGCTCCTCCTCCTCCTCCTCCGATGGTAAATGGAAATACGGCTTTAATGCAGAATATGGCAAGAAATATATTAAGACCATAATGATTAGCAGTTTGCTAGAGAGCAGCAAGACGGCTGCACTACACTGGCAGCTGGACACAAGCAGCGAAGCTTTAAAGGATTTGGAATTAAACATACACACACACAAAGCAGATGAGAATAGCTATGTGCTAAACACGGAACTAAAGCAGGCGGGAAAATCCTATGCGTTGGAAAATAAATTATTTAATTCACAGCATAAAAAGGGTTTGGATTTGAGAGCCAAATTGCCCAGCCAGAAGGAACCCATGGTGCTAGTAACCATGCTAGAAATTTTGGGTGAACGCAAAGCAAAGCTAACAGTGGACATACAACATTTATTGGATTTGGATTTCCAACTAAACACTGAAGCTAGCTATACGTCTATTGATGATTTCTACATCATGGGCAATTGGAATTCACAGAAATTGCAGTTGGATCATTATACGTTGGATATTAAGGCGGAGAAGAAGCAACTCAAGTTGCTGATTAAGAATGCACAGGGTATTGTGCTGTCGGGCATGGCCAATTATAGTTTGAAAAAGGAACAAAACAAGTCCATTATTGAGGGACAAGGACAGCTGCAGCTTAAGAACGGAAAAATGGTTGCCAGTAACTTTAAGCTAATACGACAGCTGTATGTGCTGAGCGCAGATCAAGAAGCTGGCTTCTCTTACAGCTTAAACGGCAACATTGGGCAAAAGAATGTCGTGCAGACTCTAAAGCTAACCAACAAGGAATTTAATTTAAAACAATCGATTTGTGAGGAGAAGCGACAATGCATCAATATACAGCTACAATCCACTGTCCATTTGGATGAGAAGCATGCGGATTATGCAGAACATGGTGTATTGGTGCTAGTGGATCTACGTGAAGTGGGTTATCCCTATGAACTGGAATGGAAATCAAAGAGCATAAGGCAGGGATTGAAACTGGAGCATAGCATTGATGCACATATTTCGGGTAATAATTTTAAATATTTACTCAAGGCACAAGTGCTACCAACGGGTTCAAACATACAGTTGACTCTACCCAAGCGACAGCTTTGCTTGGAGACGGTAACGAAGCTGCCAACAACGGGACAAATCTTTGGACACTATGAGCAATCGGTGGCTTTTTATATTGACAAACTACAGCGTCCCAATGATGTGGCCAGAATCGCTGCAATGCTGGACATTTCCGGTGTGGAGCAGTTGGCTTTTAACTCCAAAGCACAACTGAAACTGGAGCATCCGTCTATACGATCCTTGAGTATTTCCGGCAGCTTGGATGCCAATCGTGATAAGCGCGTACTGAATAGTGAAATCATTTTGGATATATTCAAAACACCGGAACAGAAAGTGATTGTTAGCAATCACATACAAAATACACAATCCTCAAACTCCAACTCCAATGGCTTTAACATCACCTCAACACAAAAGATTTACTCCACTGGTTTGCAATTTGAATACGAACTCAATTCACATTCGTCGCTCAATGTGGAGACGCGGGAATTTAGCGCCGGAAGTGCTCTATTAAGTAATACACACGATCTCAATGCCCGTGCTTTAATCTTTGGCAACAAGGATCGTGTGGAGCTAACAGTCAACGCATTAAACGAACCAATTGTCTTTGTCACCGCCGATTTGAATTGGCCAAAACGTGCAGCTAAAATCAATTCCAAACTGCAAGCCTTTGGCCAAAAACCATTGGAAATTGTCGCCGAACTGCAACCGAGCTGGGCCAAACTATCCCTCAATCGTCAGCAACTGCTTAATGCAAATGCTGAATTAAAATTGAGCAAAGAATTCAAATTCGATATCTACAATGGCAATGGCAAATCCCTTTCCAATGGTCGTGTTGCCTTGGACGCAGCCAATTTCCTGCAAACCACTTACAAGGTCAACGAGAACGAGGTCAAAGCATTCCAGGTAAGAGAATTCCAAATCTACCGAACCTATTATTCACAGAGCTGTTACAAAAAAGCATTCGAATATAAAATGGAAATGATTTTAAAACCGAATCTATTATTATCAGCAATTTATTGATCGATTTACAGTTAACATTAAACCGTTTTTTTAAAACACAAGTATGTTTATTCCGAAATTCGATTATGTTTTTTTTCTTCTTTATTTCCAATTTATTACATAGCACATAGTCTGTCTGTTTATTCCGAAATTCGATTATGTTTTTTTTTTATTTTCAATTCTTTATTTTCAATTTATCACATAGCACATAGTCTGTCTGTCTGCCCGTCTATCTGTCCGTCTGTCTGTCCGTATTAACGAAAAGATCTCAGAGATGATAAGAGGCAGAAGAAGGCGAGGCAGACCCCATAAAGTATATATATTATTGATCAGCTTCAACAGCCGAGTCGATATAGCCAGTTCCGTCTATCCGTCCGTCTGTCTGTCCGTATGAACAGAACAGATCCCAGAGATGATAAGAGCTACAATATCCGTTTTCGTCAGAATCGATCACATATTTAGTCAGGCAATACAAGAATCTCTTTTATTTTCGATGCCACGCCCCATACGCCCACCATAAGCAAAAAACCAGACATACCTCGTAAAAAATTCATGTTTTTGGCGAATATCTCAGTAACTATGGCACCTAGGAACACCAATTTTGGCATACAGGTTGCTAGATGCAGTATAAAGATAGTGCTATCAACATTTTTTTGAATGCCACGCCTCTTTCGCCCACCAGAAGCACAATTTCTTTGTAACTTTGCAAGCGGCTGGCTCACTTATTTCTTAACGTATAGTTTTGTAAATTTGGATATACTGGGAGACATATAATATCAAACGATTGTGAAAATTGCATCAAAATCGGACCATAATTGATAAAGTTTCTAATACAACGAAAATCAAAAACCACGTGCATTGGTCGGCTTGCCCGACTGACAGTTTCTTTATTGTTTTTTTTTTTGTTTCTTCTTTCAAACTGTTTGTCTAACTGTTGTCTGCTGTTTTTTATAGAGTACACTCGACGCGGAAGTGAAAAAGGAAACGGCGGCCATTAAGGAGAAACTCGAAGCGCGTTTGGATAAAGTACGTGTTGATCTGGATGAGATGACAAAACGTGTGAGGAAGAGTACACCCGACTTTGAGAAATTAACAAAGGGCTATGAGAGTCAATTGAAGACGATTGTTCATGAACTGGAAAGCGATCCTACACTGGCTAAGATCATTTCTAACATGTGAGTAATAAAACAAACAAAGAAAGAAAGAAATCATTGAAATAATAAATAAATATATAGAGAAAAATAAATATATATAAAAATAATATATAGAGCATAATAGTCTGATTTTAAAATCTGAAATTTAGGCCTTGAAAATTTGGAACCACTTTAATCTTAAAAGTTTACATCCAAATTAATTCTACATTTTGGACAATTATGATTCTCATATTATATTAAGATTTAATTTAAGGGGTTTCTCAATAATCTGAAATTTAGCTCTAGAAAATCGAAACCACTTTAATCTTAAAAGTTTACATCTCTATACTCTCTTTCCAAATTAATTCTACATTTTGGACAATTATGATTCTCATATTATATTAAAATTTAAATTTTTGGGTTTCTCAATAATATTTTTTAATACTTTTTTACTTTAAAGACTTTAAATTTATGTGTTAAAAATCGGAATCACTTTAATCTTTAAAAGTTTATACATCTCCATTCTCTTCTTAAATTAATCCTACATTTTGGACAGTTATAATTCTCATATTATATTAAGATTTAATTTTAGGGATTTCTCAATAATAATTTTTATTACTTATTATATTAAGATTTAATTTCGAGGGTTTCTCAATAATATTTTTTATTACTTTTTTAAAAAGCCGTCTCTTTTTAAAATCTGAAATTTAGGTCTTCAAAATCGGAACCACTTTAATCTTAAAAGTTTACATCTCTTCTACATGCTCTTCCCAAAATTAATTCTACATTTTGAACAATTCTAATTCTCATATTATATTAAGATTTAATTTCGAGGGTTTCTATAATATTTTTATATATTTTTTTATAATATTTTTTATGACTTTTTTAGTTTAAAGACTTTAAATTTAGGTCTTCAAAATCTGAACCACTTTAATCATAAAAGTTTACATCTCTTCTACATGCTCTTTCCAAAATTAATTCTACATTTTGAACAATTCTAATTCTCATATTATATTAAGATTTAATTTCGAGGGTTTCTATAATATTTTTATATATTTTTTATATATTTTTTATATATATTTTTTTATAATATTTTTTATTACAATTTTTTTTAATTTCCAGACGCGATCTGATTGAAACAATACATCAATTTATTGAGGAAGTAACCAAGACACTCGCTGAGCAATATGAGAAGGTGAACAAAGCATTCGAAGAGGTTTTCGAAAAGTTGCAGGACTTGTGGAAGAATTCGATATTGAAGGCTTGGGAGCAGTTTGTTGTCTCAGCCGAGCACTTTTTGGAACAACTGCGAGTGGAGATTGTGAATGGATATGCCAGGGCATTTGAGGGTCTAATGGAATGGCTAGAGAAATATGGACCCACATTGAAGAACTATGGCAAGGCAATAAATGAGTTAATTAAACCGATAAACGAGGCAGCTCAGGAGCTGATCAAGGCAGCTGTTAATTTGATAGAGGAAACCATTAAGGATGTTAAGGAATATATAGCAAAGTTGCCAACATTTGAGCAAATACGCAACGAACTCAGCGAAAAGTTAAAGCAATTGAAACTGTTGGATCAGTTATTGGATGTAGTGCAGATGGTGTTTGGCCAATTGCAAGTGCTGCCCCAGAATCCAGAGACAAAGGAGTTGCTGCAAAAATTGCAGGAATATTTGGTAGCCAAATTGAAACAGCAGCAGAACATTAATGATGACAAATGGCTGGAGGATTTGTCCAAGCTGTTGGTTAAATCAGTGCGTGCCATTTGGTTGGAATTGGAGCGCAATTCCGTAGGTAGTTCCCCCTCCTACGATATAGACGGCAACGGCAACGGCTGGACAGCAGCAATTTTGCCCCACTATTTCGATGAGTTGTCCAAGCTGCCGACTTTGTTCTCCTTCCGTTCGAGTCTCATAAACTTTGTGCTAAACGAAGATTGGGAGAGCATCTTTAGCAAAGATTTGTACACATCCTGGCTGTACTCGTTGCTCTTCCAGCGATTTGAGCTCAATGGACAGCTGGTCAATGGTCAGCATGTGTTTACGTTTGACGGACGTAGCTTTGCGTATCCGGGCAGCGGCAATTGCAAATATATATTGGCTCAGGATAGCGTGGATAATAATTTTACCATAATTGCCCAGCAGCAGCATGATGGCAAACTAAAGTCCATCACATTGGTGGATCGTGATGGCAATTATGCGGAAATTAGCGATACAACTGCACTCAAGCTAAACAACAAGGCCGTAGAGTATCCACAACATTTGCCCGGACTGCTGCATGTGTGGCGTAAATTCTATTCCGTTCATTTGCACTCGGAATATGGTGTGACAATTGATTGTACTACGGATTTAAAGGTTTGCCATGTGCTCATCAATGGTTTCTATACGAGCAAGACACGTGGTCTGCTGGGTAATGGCAATGCGGAGCCCTATGATGATTATCTGCTCATTGATGGCACATTAGCCAAGGATTCGGCAGCGCTGGTCAACAATTATGGCATTGGCAAATGTAATGCCATTGTTTTCAATAAGGCTACAATGGAATCCGCTCAGAGCCGCAACGATTTGTGCAGCACGATCTTTGGCTTTGAGTCCACGTTGGCGCTGCACTATTTGACGCTGGACTCGCGTCCGTATCGTCAGGGCTGCGATTTGGCTACACAAAGTGTCGTGGATAAGGATAAGGAACAAGTTGGGTGTACATTTGCATTGGCCTATGGTACGGCACTGCAGCATCTTGGCAAATATCCATTGTTACCATCGCGTTGTCTCAAATGCGCCGGAGCCGTTGGTCAGCGTGAGCTGGGCGAAGAGTTTACGGTTAAGACGCCGGGCAACAAGGCCGATGTTGTTTTTGTTGTCGATGTCCAAGTGACGCCCAAAGTGCTGGCCAATCTTGTTGCTCCAGCCATCACTGAAATACGTGATGCCTTGAAAACACGTGGCTTTAGCGATATTCAAATTGGTGTCATTGCCTTTGATCAAACCAGACGCTATCCGGCTCTGCTGACCAGCGATAATGGCAAAATCAATTACAAGGGCAATGTGGCCAATATTCAACTCAATGGTCCCAAAAATTTCTGTGACAATTGTGTCGATCAATTGATTACGGAAAAGCGTGCTCTGGATATCTATAAATTGCTGGAGCAATATATTAAAACTGTTGTCCCGCAATCCGATGAGAATGCCTTTGAATTGGCATTGGAATATCCATTCCGTGCCGGTGCAGCCAAGACCATCATTGGTGTTCGCAGTGATTCATTGGAGTATACCAATTGGGTAAGTCTTATACACTCTGTCTTATATACAGAGAGCTTGTTAAAAATAAAGCATTCGAATATAAAATGGAAATGGTTTGAATGAATGGTTTGAAAACCATTGGTTTTATGAATGGTTTTAAAACCACTGGTTTTTAATGGTTTTAAAACCATTTCCATTTTATATTCGAATGCTTTTTTTAACAAGCTCTGGTCTTATATCATCCTAAAAAGTATGTGATGGGCGTAAGGAGGCATGGCAGTTGGCATAACGTGTATATATATATATGTATATATTCTATAAATTTATACAGGGTTCTGCAACGCTATCCAATCTTTTTTTTTTGTTTTTATACCCTCTAAGGAGTATATTGGGTTTGTGAAAAGTATGTAACAGGCAGAAGGAGGCGTGGCAGACCCCATAAAGTATATATATTCTTGATCAGCATCAACAGCCGAGTCGATATAGCCATGTCCGTCTGCCCGTCTGTCCGTATGAACAAACAGAACTTTGAGATGTTTGTTTGAAGAATCTTTTTTCTTTCTTGTTTAAATAGTTTTATCCACAATTAATCGTAATTTTTTTTAAACATTTTAGTGGAAACTCGTGCGGGCTCACATTACTGGAAGTCTGACTAAATTTGATGGAGCTCTATTGCATCTGATAGCACCTATAAAGGGACTTGCTTTAGAGGGTGTGCCAACGGAGAAACTAGTCGGTAAGTAACATAGAGATATTATATTATATATGTATATTATATTGTGTCTAATATAATCAATTTTGAATGCAGGATTTAATGCACGTCTAGTGGCCACCTTGGATGGCAAAGACAACAAGAAGCGACCGAAATTGCAATTCGAAAATGATATGGGCATCGATTTTGTACTCAATAATGGCGGCTGGGCATTTGCCACACAGAACTTTGACAAACTAAAGGCACCAGAACAGAAGAAGATGCTCAACCAAGTGACCTCCTCCATAGCCGATACACTGTTCAAAACAGAGACAGTCAGTGAATGCCACTGTGCAGCTGTTGGTGGTGGACTATTTGGTCAACACAAGTGTGCCATTAAATCGACCAGTTTTGTGCCAAACAAGAAGGTCAAGGCCACGTGAGGACAAACGCACAACAAAAACATATACATTTTCTATATATGCATAACATTAATATGAATTTAATGATGACTTTATAACACTGCATTTTTCTTCACCTAAGAAAGAACTTAAATTCTCAAATAAATTATTAATAAAATGTGCTTACAAATAAAATTATTAAAAAAAAAAACCGAGTGCTTGTTCCCACAGGGTACTTATTATTCAAATACATTTTACATATACTCGAAGAAAAATCAATTTTATACCCGACAAAAAATAAAAGCACTATATATTAACTTATGTTGATAAAAAAACAATGTGGTATCCAGAGCTGTTAAAAAAAGCATTCGAATATAGAATGGAAATGGTTTTAAAACCATTAAATGCTTTTTTTAACAGCTCTGTATCTCTTAAATATCAAACAAAATTACTATTATTCATATATAATATGCTATTTAACTAATATTTAGGAACATTTTTGAGAAACCTTTCGAATCAAGCAAGTTTTGGTATCAAGTACTCGGAATTTGTTCCCAAATTTCTTTTAAAACTATTTCAAGGCCTTCATTACTTTCTTTTCGTTTATATTTTCCTAAATGATTAATTTAAAATGTGTTTTTTTTGTTTTTTTAAAGCGAGCATTTCATTCAAATCGCTACCGATTTTTTTGGGATAATGTAATACATATTATGTTAGGTAGAAGAATTTATTTATTTATTACTTTGCAATATCATAGTTAAGGTATATATAAATGCATACATATATATAGAAATAATTTATTCATATTATGTATATATATATATTTAGAAAAAGAGTATAATTCAAATGGCGAGTATATATAGTATATTAGTTAAGTATTTTATGTGGTAGAGTCGATCAAGTGTATTTTACGGGCTACTTATATATGGGATAACCAGAGCTGTTAAAAAAAGCATTCGAATATAAAATGGAAATGGGTTTTAAAACCATTAAAACCATTTCCATTTTATATTCGAATGCTTTTTTTAACAGCTCTGGGGATAACACATTTATGTGACTGGAATGTGGAATACATCATCTACCAACAAATTGATAGTTTGCATAAAAGTGAGAGAGATTTAGTTAGTCAATTTAGTTAGTTCATGCGATTAGTTAAGACCTGAACGCGTCGAGCGTTGCAGCTTTTGCATAGAACATGATCATCTAGTGGATAACAGCCACGTCCATCGGCCTCCGAAGATAAAAGCAGGCCACAGTCCTGAAAGCAATTAAAAATAATGTTTTTAAACGATATTTACATTTAAATTCGAAATTAAAAATTACCTCGCATTTGTAGCATTCCAAGTGAAAGCTACGATCCAAAGCCACCACACGTACAGTTTCCTCCTGACCCGGCTCGGGCAAAATGGGTTCCTTACAAACACAGCAGCGTGGTGCAAATTTCCTTAAAAATTAAAATAGAAAGAGTTATAACCAGAGCTGTTAAAAATAGCATTCGAATATAAAATGGAAATGGTTTTAAAACCATTTCGAATGCTTTTTGTTTAACAGCTCTGCTAGAAACTGCGTAGAAAAAGCTAAAAACTCACTTGTGAAAATCAGCAATGCAGTAATTTTGATTTGTGGCATCCACAGTAAATGGTATAGCTTTAAATAATAAGTAAAAAAAAATATATATAAATATTTAATATATAATATATATATATAATTTATTATTATATTATATATATATTTTTTTTTTAAATTTTTTACCATCTAAGCTATTGCCACAGACAACGCACGTGAAGCATTGCGGATGATACGGTTTGCCGGTGGCCCTCAATATACGCTCCAAAATGGGCTTAAGGCAAACCGAGCATTTTTCCAAGGTCTGCAAGTAATCATATTCACAGAAGGGATTACCTTCCAATGCATAAAATGGTTTGCCCTGCAAATTGATTTGGCACTCGGTGCAGGTGAAACAACTAATGTGATAAATTTGATCCATTGCCGTACAACCGCTGTTCTCGCCCAGCACACGCTCGCCGCACTTGAAGCAGCGACCTAAACGAAAGCAATTAAATTAAATTTAAATTGTTTAAACTATTAGGTAATATAATATACCATAACTCTCTATATCATTCGTTGCATCTATTGGCGTCAAGTGATAGTTGCTTTTATTTTCAGCGATTTCAGCATTTCTCTGCGAATAACTTGTACTGTCGCCAATAGTGACAGCTCCTCCTGCTGCTGCTCCTGCTCCTGGTACTTCTCCTCCTCCCACTGCCGTACAGCACTGGGTTACGTTCACTATTAGTGGACGAACCAATTGGCATATTGCTTTGATTCACATTCGCATACATATTATAATTTGTTCGCAATAATATATCGTTAGGAGGACGTGGATTGATGGGCTCATATATCGAATCATATGTGGAGGAGCTCTAGAAAAATTAAGTACAAAATTATTGTGTAATAATTATTGTGAAAAAGGCAACAATTACTAAATACTATACCTGCGACATTTGACCATATCCATAATAGTCAGCGCATGATTTGCTTTGATAATACTAAAAAAAATAAACAGGCAGAATTATTATTTAATTTTTGAAATTTTTCAAAAAAAAAATTTATAAAACAAATAAATATATATAATTTCTTAAAGTATTTTTGCAATTTTAGAAGTTTTTGGAAAAACTTTTGATGTGCCTGAAAGGCAAGTAAAATCCTAAAAGCATTCGAATATAAAATGGAAATGGTTTTAAAACCATTAAAAACCCATTTCCATTTTATATTCGAATGAATTATACTCTTTTCTAAATATATATATACATAATATGAATAAATTATTTCTATATATATATGTATGCATTTATATATACCTTAACTATGATATTGCAAAGTAATAAATAAATAAATTCTTCTACCTAACATAATATATGTATTACATTATCCCAAAAAATCGGTAGCGATTTGAATGAAATGCTCGCTTTAAAAAAAAAAAAACACATTTTAAATTAATAATTCAGGAAAATATAAACGAAAAGAAAGTAATGAAGGCCTTGAAATAGTTTTAAAAGAAATTTGGGAACAAATTCCGAGTACTTGATACCAAAACTTGCTTGATTCGAAAGGATTCTCAAAAAAGTTGCTAAATATTAGTTAAATAGCATATTATATATGAATAATAGTAATTTTGTTTGATATTTAAGAGACACCACATTGTTTTTATCAATATAGTTAATATACAGAGCTGTTAAAAAAAGCATTTAATGGTTTTAAAACCATTTCCATTTTATATTCGAATGGTTTTTTTTAACAGCTCTGATTATGAGCGCAATACTTTTTACATTCTTCAAATGCTTTATGATAGAGTCTCGGATCAATCAGGTATACGAGTGTACATATATTGTGACTCTTTAAGCTTTTACCTGTGGAGTTGTTTGCTGTGCATAATGATTGGCATAGTTAGCGTCTGCAATCACCGCAACTGGCGGTTGTTTGATTGGATCGCCAGCTGCCTTGTTGAACACATCACTGGCTCGTCTCAGTTCGCTATACGAAGAGCTCACTGGACTCGGCGGTGGTGGCAGTTCATCATCCAGTTCCCGATCCCGATCCTTTCTAGACAACGTGGAGACTGCTGTACAAATGGAAAGTTGGCCAGGCAATGCTGCAGCCATATCCAGCTCAGAAATTTCAGCATTTAAGTCTGCAATTCAAATTTAATTTTAGTAGTATAAAAAAATCAAGCAAATTTATTAAAATGAAATTTACGCTTTTGTGGTTCGCATGTCTGTCGCTGTATATTTGTGTACAATGTGGCAGATGCATCATTTTGTGGACGATGCAACTGCATATAATCAGTTTTAGTAGAGCCGTATGTAGAGTTACGACCGGCTAGGGATGTTGAGGAGAGTTTTGGAAGCAGCTGCTCGCCACGGCTTGCATGGACTTTGGAGCCAAGCAGACCACGCTTTTCCATCTGTAGCTTATGGTAGGCCAAAGCTTCAAGTTGCTGTTCCAATACAGCGGGATTATCCAATGTCGATTGGCCGGATTTCTCTAGTAGTGGTTGAGTTGCATATATTGGCTGTTTGCGTAATAAGATTGAAGCAGTTCCGCCGGTATCTAAGCTGTGCAACGGCTGCGAGTAGAGTGGCTCTCGTGCCTCGGTGACCAGTTTGCTAAGTGGCACCTGCGGCATTTCAATTGGTTTGCGTAAAGGTTTCGGTGGAATGATTGGTGCCATCTTATTAACTTTGCTGTGCACATTACTCGCGCTCACTTTCTGCTGCAGGTTCTCAACAAGGGCGGCAACCTTACCGGTTCTCACATATCCCTCATCGCACCGGCTATTTAATATGGTCAGCTGTCTTAATTGCTCCTCCAATGAATCCATTGCGAACTCTCAAAACTTCTCCGCGGCCGATCGATACGCCTCTCCCTTTCCCTTTCCCACACCACCCGTGCAACAATAACAAATATGTAAGTTGCAAGCCTGCTATGTGCTATGTGCCATACACGTTTATTCGGCGATTAATTGTTACCAATACCAGATTGGTAATATAAATTAGGCTAGCTTAAACTGGCATATTTTCAAATGTTTCAAACATTTTAATTCAACCTATTTCAATTTATTTGTTTTCTGACTGCAGCACACATATATCGATAGATCATTCACGCAGAAGCTATCGCAATATTTTGAGCCGATAGATCGTACATGAATATTGAACTTGCAGCCCTGCACGAGATATCGATCAGGAGTATACATCGTTTATTATTTTATTAGTAAGCAGCCCTGCACGAGATATCGAGCAGGAGTTATACATCGTTTATTATTTTATTAGTCAGCAGCCCTGCACGAGATATCGAGCAGGAGTTATACATCGTTTATTATTTTATACACGAGATATCGAGCAGAAGTATACATCGCGTTATTTTATTAGCAAGCACCTACAATATTCAATATTCATTTTATTGTTCTCGACTTGGACTTGGTAAAGCAGTTTGTGCAATTGTGAACAAATAACTATTTAGCATTTGTGAATTCTCAACAAATAGCTGGCGGTAATTTTATACATATTTCAAACGGTGTGTGCTGCAATCAGCTGTTCGGGTCATCGATTTTTTACATTTCTCCAACTTCAATAAACAGTTATTTGCCATCCCTCAACAAAACAAATCTGAAAGTCTACAAACTTAAAAGCAAAAACATAAAATGCAACGGAATGACGGCAAATAAATTAAGTGAAGTGTTCGTCGGTAGCAGCCCATAGCAGAGCTGAGTGTTAACATAAACATCAACATATAATCCTGGCCTGTTCTCCCGTTTAAGTTTAATATCAGGAAAATGTACATATGTGTAAGTTAGTATGCATAGCATTAACCTTTGTTTACCGGTGCAAATCATGTATTGAAAAAGCTTAGAGCAAAATCGCACTGAACATATTTACACCAATTACCATTTACATACATATTTTCTTAACACTTATTCTTATTCCTAATAAGTGTCTGTGTTTGCAGGGCTGCCATCAAATTCCTGACGGCCCTGATCAATAATATGCACACACATACGTATGTATGTATGTGTACACTCTTGGAAAAAATAATAGAGACGGAAACCATTTTGACACAAAAACTATTTTGAATAGGTTTTTAGCAATTGTTTTTAATTATTTTATTCACAAAACAGATATATGTATGTACATATATATTATTATGGGTCTGCTACGGCTACTGCTGATTGTTACATACTTTTCGCCAACCCTATAAATTTCCCTCAGAGGATATTCAAATCTTGGACATTTTAAAATATTTTCCAAATTTCAATATTAAACTGTTTTGTCTAAATTAAATATCATACACATGAACATATTTTTATAAATTTTTAAATTTTTTTTTAGTTTTCAATTAATTTTTGCGCTTAACGCTTTAAACACAAACGACAGACATGTGTTTTTCAAGTTATTGATATCGCCCGAAAGTTTTATTTCAAAACTATCGATAAATGTAATGTAAACTTAGAAAACGCAACACTGTTGTCGGAAGGAGGCAAACAAAAAAAAGAGGAAAAAGCCAAAAGCTTTTCGGTGCCGTTCAGTTCTTGCCGGTCATGCGTCGAAAATATGGAGACTTTCTCTCTCGTTGGTGGTTTTTTGCTCACATTCCATTAGTTCAAGTCAGCGTCGGAGCGAATATACAAATAATCGCAGAACATAGAGGCGACCTGGGATACAGAAATGTATGTAAAGCAAATGTACAGTTATATAGTATGTATGTATATATGTATGTATGTATGTGTGCAATTCTGCTGCTGCTCCTGATGCTGCTCGGCATTGGAAGTCATCAGTATTGAATTCGCTTTCCTAACCAACGGACGTTCTTACGATACTACAATACGATACGCTTACGATTACGGTACAACACAATTTTTGGTACATACGTACATACATATATATATATATATATATATATAAGTCGCGTGTCGCCTGTCGTCTGGTCCCGTTAACCGAATACATATATATATGTACAAAAGTGTAACACTTTGTGTGTGGTCCTAATGGATACATACTTTTACTTTCTTTATATGTGAAAGCAAAGAGCTAACCAAATATTCATTCGTGTTTGTGAATAATGCGAATATTTCTTTAATTTATAATACAAACGTCTATATATATATATATATATACGTATATATTTCATAAATACACATATATATACATTTTTAAATAGAAAGAAAATATATATACTATATATATATAAAAATGTGTATTTGTATATTTTTTTATTTTAAATATATATGTGTAACTGTGTGGTGCTACTACTACCGCTTCTTATTATTGGATACACGGGAAAGATTGAAAAAAAAATATATATATATATATATACAAATATAAATATTTCATACACAAGTTGATGTACATTCATATGTACATATGTATATAAAATATTTCCCCATATATTTTCAACTTCTAATGCGTGGGCATTTATCGCTTTGTGTGTGTGTGTGTGTGTGTGCGGGTACATTTTAGAAAATATATATGTATGTAAATTTCTGTTTGGAATTATGGAACAAGTACGTAAATCATATATACATATATATGAATACAATAAATAAATGCATTCGCATATAATTTGATTTTTTTAAATATGTACATATATATTTATGCACTTGGTATGAACAGTTTACTTATGTACATACATATGTACATACATACAATCGTTCAGTTCCGTTCCGTTCCGTTTAAGCCTCGCCCAAATGCCAAAGGACACCTACGTACATACATATATGTACATATGTTATTTCAATCAGCTAAACTTAAAGAGAATTTGTGCTACTTTTTAAATAATTATTATTAACTTAATTTATGTACATTTAATGTAAAAATTCAGTAACAAAGAAAGATTAATTTGCGAGTACCCAGGAAATCCCGAAAAATGTCTATAGAATGCATTGAATTTTTTTTAGATTAACTTAAAACGATGAATTTCAGTTCATTTAATGTGTGTATACCGTACATATATGTATATATATATATATATATTTTTTGATACCCCCCCCTTCCCACGGTTTACCCTCTGCACAGTAGTAGACATTACTGGCAATTGGAATAACGGTGGAAAATTCATGCGCAGCGACAAAGATGGATTTGAAAAAAAAAGAGTAACCTGTTTGTATGTATATACAATGTGTACATATGTACATACGTGTTTATGTAAACACACGCTTACAGTTATATATACTACATATCTATATACAGTTACTTGGTGTACATACATAACTCTGAACATGATTTTTTACATACATATTCGCAACAAGTTAGGTTCCTGTTTCAGTTCCCACTGTTTCTGCTGATTATATGTATGTACACACTTGCATAATACCAATGACAATTTCATATAGAACTTTTGATTTTGATTATTCGATTCATCAATTACTTTCCGAGTAACATTAAGCTGGATCAATAACTGTAAATGCATACATACATATGTTATTAAAGAGAGAAAACAATATTTTATATGTGTCTTCTCTGTTTAACTTTGTTTTATACATAAAAACTTAACAGTTGTTAAGTATTTAAATATGTTTGTCAGTCTATTTAATTACTTATCTAACTTCCAGACAAAAAAAAAAAGGGTTGGCTGCAGTGTTGCCATTTTAGCCTATTTAAGGCTAGTTTTAGCTTATTAAAACACACAAAATAGCTTGGAAAATTTAACGAAATGCCTTTAGCCATAAATCTAGCCTTTTTTAAATTTCCCTTTTCTTGATTTAGCCTTTTTTTTATAGTATTTTTAAAGGCAAATCTAACAAATAGTATTTTTGTAGTATACATTTTGGTTTACCATTAAATTTAAGTCTAAATTTATGGAATATTTTCGTTATATATGTAAATTTTCTTTAGAATGTTAATAGGGTTCAAAATTGTAAAATTGAAAAAAAAACGTTGTGGACGTTTTTTATGATTTACTTTTTTTTTTTTAACTGAACTAAAATAGTTATGTATGTATATGTGAACAAGTATAATATAAAATAAAATCAATTAATAAGAGAATACAATAACAATGGTGCTTTAATTTAATAATATATAGTAATACTAAGTGTCTCCTAAATATATACCATATATCTAACCATCTGTTGACCAAATGAAAACCATCACTCTTCTTGTCCCCACTGTGCTGTCTTTATAATAACTAATTAAATTATTCAGTTTAATTGTATCTTTGTATTGTATTTAATTTTAGAAACGGCTATTAAGCGTCTGCTGAAATCAACCGTCGATTGAAATCAAAAGAAAGCCCAAAGCCCATTGAATTGTGTGAAACTGAATTGTTGGAAAGAGCGACATCCATTATCTTCTCACCATATCCCCATTAGAGATAACAAAACAGCTAATCAGCAAAGTATTTAACTACACAAATCCAAGTGCAAGTGCAACACACATCACTTTTTGTACAACACACACACAATAGATTTTCTCAAGTGTGCCATCGCGATGGCTGCTCCAGCAGCCTGTACGCGTTTTTCGGACAATTATGACATAAAAGAGGAACTGGGAAAGTATGTTTATGACGCCGAGAGAAATCCAGCTTTATTCGAGACGGATATAATACCAAATACATTTGTTTTTTTTTTACAGGGGCGCCTTTTCGATTGTTAAGCGATGTGTCCAAAAGTCAACGGGATTCGAATTTGCGGCCAAGATTATTAATACCAAGAAGTTAACAGCAAGAGGTAAGCATTTTTTGTTTATAACAATTATTGCAATTATTGCAATATACAATCACTAATTTAATTAACATATATTTACTTTTCAATTTACAGACTTTCAAAAATTGGAACGAGAGGCTCGTATATGTCGAAAATTACACCATCCCAATATTGGTATGCTATGTACAAAATTAATATATTAATCTATGCATAACTGGGCAGATCTATGTACCCAGGTACAGGGTGTTCCTATTCACGCTAAACAGTTTTTATTAAAAACTTATAAACATAGAATTCATACTGCCAGTAGCAAAAGTTTCAGTTCTCAGTTCTCAGTTATTGATAATCAATATATAGACAAATTTGAATTCCCTCGAACTGTGAAGCATGAGTTTATCTTAAACATATCCAAACGAAGTATTAGAAAATACCCACGGACCGATTCAGATCTTTATTTTGATTAATTCGAGATTGTGAAACG
The DNA here is from genome assembly GCA_035047385.1 of Drosophila tripunctata. Taxonomy (NCBI): domain Eukaryota; kingdom Metazoa; phylum Arthropoda; class Insecta; order Diptera; family Drosophilidae; genus Drosophila; species Drosophila tripunctata. The sequence goes on from JAWNPS010000143.1 coordinate 76,673, forward strand.
GGTTAACTCAATCAAACCGAATGCATATTCCAAGTTAGTAATATACGATTTTTCCTAGGTGTAAAGGTGTCTATATCGTCAATTAATAGCTCTAGCTAACAAACTGTTTGCTCTGTATATTTAATTTCCCACTCGGAATTGGTATAGATTTAGAATTTCGTATTTATATATTTAAACACTACTAAATGTTTTTCACTCACATTTTTTAAATCCTTTTCAGTTCGATTGCATGACAGCATTCAGGAGGAGAATTATCATTATCTAGTGTTCGATCTGTAAGTAAATCCCCACCCAAAAATGCTACCCTAAAGTGCTAAAGTGAATATAAAGAGACGTTTAATCTATATACACAACCACAACCAGAACAACAAGAAACATTTGGGTGTCTCTGTGAATATATAGAGCAAAATACAATGACTTGACTATTGTTTATTGAGATTCATAGTTCATCCTTTCCTATTTGAGTTCTTATCTTAAACTGCTGTAACGTAACGACATGTAATTTACCCCAAAAGATCTGCACACTTAACTACTAATAGCTCAATAGCTTAGTACTGACACTAAAAACAAAAAACATAAATGTATTTAATTTGAACTTGAATTAAGCTACCAATCAATTTACTAAGGACTACCCCTACTACTATTATCAAATACCAATCCAAAAACAAAACAAACTAAACAAAATTTAATAAAACCGAATTTGACATTGCAAAAATATATAAATACAAAAACAAAACATTTTACAGTGTAACTGGCGGTGAACTATTCGAAGATATTGTTGCACGTGAATTTTATTCAGAGGCTGATGCATCACATTGTATTCAACAAATATTGGAATCGGTCAATCACTGCCATCAAAATGGTGTGGTGCATCGAGATCTCAAGCCAGAGAATTTACTATTAGCTAGTAAGGCAAAGGGTGCAGCTGTGAAACTCGCTGACTTTGGTCTAGCCATTGAGGTACAAGGCGATCATCAAGCATGGTTTGGATTTGCTGGTACACCCGGTTATCTATCGCCCGAGGTATTGAAGAAGGAGCCCTATGGCAAATCGGTAGATATATGGGCATGCGGTAAGCAACTAAATTCAAAACCCAAATCCAAAACGAAACTCTTCTTTCCAAACAATATCATTATTTTATAGTTCAGTATGTTCAGTTAAAACACATTTTATAATTATTTGCTAAACATATACTCTACTCTTTCTCTTTCTATATGTGTATATATATATATATATATATATATATATAGGTGTTATTCTATATATATTGCTTGTTGGCTATCCGCCTTTTTGGGACGAGGATCAGCATCGGCTGTACTCACAAATCAAGGCTGGAGCATACGATGTAAGAGCTATAAATTGACTAATATATCTAATTTTAAAAAATTATATCAGGATTTTAAAGTAGAACTTAAGTCGTAGCAGTCAAGAGACTGAACTGATCTACTGTGCTACCGAAGCAAATATGTTTTTATACACATTTCTTTCTTGTTGTATTTGACACTTAACTTATATTTATATGTTTTATTTATTTAATATATATTTTTATATTCCATTTTTTTAGTATCCCTCACCAGAGTGGGACACTGTTACGCCCGAGGCTAAAAACTTAATTAATCAAATGCTCACTGTAAATCCCAGCAAGCGAATAACAGCAGCTGAAGCACTTAAACATCCGTGGATATGTGTACGTAACAAAAAACAAGCCTCTCAAAATATATAGAGCTTAATTCGTTTAACTAACTATATTTAATTGTTTAACTGTTTTAACTGTTTAATTTTTTAGCAAAGGGAACGTGTGGCTTCTGTAGTCCATCGTCAGGAGACAGTGGATTGCCTCAAGAAATTCAATGCTCGACGTAAACTTAAAGGCGCCATACTGACCACAATGTTAGCCACCAGAAACTTCTCTAGTATGTGTACTTTAATTTTGTGCTAAAATTATATTGATTATATAGCTTTAACTTTAATATCGTATTATAGGCAGAAGTATGATAACCAAAAAAGGCGACGGATCCCAGGTGAAGGAATCAACTGATTCGTCTAGCACAACACTAGAGGACGATGATGTCAAGGGTAAATATTACAAAATTGATATTTAAAAACCTAACACTCGTTTCGAAAGCAATACTTATAAGTAGTAATTAAATGCGATAATGATTCGATAGATTTGAACGAGCGGTTGTGTTTTGTCAGTGTAGAGAGCAAGAAGCGATTAGCGATTATACTTATATAACTAATATTTTAATGGTGCAGCCGAGTTTCTATTTTTAAAAAAATATACATTTATAATCCCATGTATAAGAAATATCATAGTTAACAATGAGTTATTTTAAGCAATCCAAAAACATGATCGATCTACTTTTCAGCAGAGTACTCATAGATATAATTTACAATTGTTCTCATACATAACTTTTTTGAATTTCTCTGCTATTTCGCATGTGTATATTTCATTTTGTGCTCTTCAATGTCGTTATAATAGCTGTCGTATATATTTCTATTTTTTTTTATATTGCCTGTGTGATTCTTATGCTTTCTAATTTCTTTTTTCTCATTAAATATTTTCTTGGCCCATGTTTTTATACATATATTTATAGTAAGATAATGATTATTTATTTATTGTAATATAATCCACAGTTAGCCATAATTAGTTAATTAGTTTACAACAAAATTAATCGGAAATTCACTGAGATTGTTGAGCAGCATTGTTGAGGCCCTTTTTTCGTTTTCTTTAAACTTTAAATTTTTAACATCACATTTGACACCATGTTCCCATGCATTTTTTTCCAATAGTTAAATGAAGCTAAAACTTGAGACATTGAGACGATCAAAATAAGTCAGTTCCATACAGAATTACAAAAAAAAAAATCAAAAATTCCCTATAAAAATTCCTATAAATTTCTAGTGTTAGGAACACTTTTAGCAAAACTAAATTTAAAATGTTTGAAACAAAATTCCAAAATTTCCATACAGCAAACAAAAACTACGGTCGTCTATCATAAAAGTTACATGCATTTTTTTTTAAATATATTCTTAAATAAATAAGTTTCGAGCACATTTGTTTTTTAAAAAACAAAACTCTTTTGTTGTTGCACCTTTATATAAACTTTTTGAAAGCAAAAACGAGAAATTTATTAACTCAAATTTAAACTGAAACTGAAACTGAAACTCCACTCCATCTTGTGTATTTGCGTGGTGTGTTTAAGAAATTGGTATATGGATATATGTATATAAAATATATAATACATATATTCCATAATTTACACGCAACTATACACTGACTGTGACTGGCTTTTTTTATTAAAAGTTAAAGTCCACAACACTTTATTGCATTTTCAATTATGAAATTTACCTTTTTTTTAGAAGATAAAAAAGGAATCGTTGATCGCAGTACCACAGTCATATCAAAAGACCCAGAAGGTAAATTTGTTCATCTGCATTTTAAATTCCTTAAATTCTTTCTTTGTTTAAAAGAAACCCGTACATTTGATTACCATACATTATACACATACCTCCTACGCTCAGATCCATCTAATCTAATCCACACTAACTAACAGAGAGTTCAAAGTTCATCAGTTATATGCAGTATATATATATTTTGTATAGGTCTATTTAGGTTATTTGCACAATTCTAGGCTCTAAAGTTCTTAGTTACGCTCTTATTTTGGTTGTCAAAAGACAATTTGTCTTTATGAATTTGATTTTTGATTTCAGCTGTGGAGCTTCTAACATTGGATTAAAATGGATATAACCACCAATTAATAAAAGTTAAATTCATTAGTTTTCATGTCGCAGCCTTTAATAAGTTCTACGAAGATTTCCCCTTCGGCACTTCTCGATTTTGAAGTAGTTCAGTATTGGAAATCTGTCTAAATAATCCATATGTGGCCTTCAATAACAGTTCAATAAACCACCGATCCACTTTGTATTAATAATTGTAGCAACGTCCAATAAATAGAGTGCTAAGACCAATTGGGTACTACGTCCAAGTCTAAATAGGACTAGCTGATTTTAGCTGTATTTTAAATACCAATAATTGTTGTTATGTGAAGATTTAAATGTGATTTATCTAGTGAAAATCTAAGAATACAGTTTACCGATTTGGGATTAGATCTCAGTTTTAAGTGGAAAACAATGAAACTTTGTAGTCTTAATAGAGTAACTTAAATTTATATAAACTAATCAAAATGATTCCTCCAAAAATGGATTAACAAATATGCAATCTTAACTGCTTAACAATAATGATCCCAAAGCTGACAAAGTTCTAAACTAATATTCGTATAGTCTTTTGCTATTACTAACATGCAAGTTTCGCTAGTTTCAGAGGATCAGATCAGACTAAAGCTCTTATTATATTGTATTCACGTACCCAAAAAAAACACTTTCAAAAATTAGGGACCCAGCTCAAAGTAAATCCGACGTCATGCTACTCTACTGTGCCTGTAGTGCCGTTTGGCACTGGTTTCGCCAATACCAATACCAATACCAATATACCGTTACCAGTGACAATGACAATGACAATGTTAATGACAATGTTAATGCCAATGTCAATGCCGATAACAATGGCCCATTTAGATGCCAGATAAAGTCACAGTGCCGCCTTAGAGGTGAGTATTATGTGTGGTATTTGGTCCATATTTCAGCTGGCATATTCCAAAACCTATCTCTCTCTCTCGCTTTTTTGTCTCTTTGTGTTGTTTTTGGGATTATTTTTTTTTAAATTCAGGTGTGCGGAGTACGTATTGCTTTCCCTTAAGTTCTTCAATTCGTCAATTAACTAATTTGTATTTTCATGTAAAATCGTATATTTCTGTATCTACTTAGTATATATACACGTGTATCTTGCTAGTATCAGCGGCATTAACCCCCCAAAAATCCTTAAAATTGGATACAGAATGAACAGATAAAACTGTTTTAAAACTCTAAATCGGGTAACGCTATATTCCCGCATTTGAACATTTGAATCGAATACAATTTAAGAGCTTTAGGTTGAATTAATTAATTAAGCAACAAACACACACAAACACACACACAAAAACATATATATATATAATAAATATATATATATATCGCCCAATAAAAACGATTTTTGTTAAACCTTGAATCGAATTGAATCTTAATTTTAGTTTGTTTAACCTGTCATGTTCATATTTCTTTATATAAATGTACATTTATTAAATAAATGCATATATATATATATATATATATATATAAAGTATTTATATGGATTTATATATAAATGTACGAATGTGTGGTTTTTAGAAATAAGGATTGTGTGTCCTGCAAAAACTTGCCAGCAAATCTCAGGAAATTCACAATGCTCTTCAGGTATGTATAAGTCCATTTCCATTTCATTAATTAATTTTCCTGAATTACGCTTTACCTGGTTCTCTTCCTCTTTCTTCCATTTTGTGTTCATCAATCACCCAACCGCATGCCTATATAATTTTTTTCAAAACATTGCTATTTATAATCGTGTGTGTGCTTGCATAATTTAATGTAATGTTTTTTTAATTGTTCTTATTAATTAATACGCTAACTAAATACCCAAAGCCCTTTAAAAAAATGTCCAATATAAATACTGTGCACATTATTGTAATTTCTATTTGTCCGTTTCCTATATATGGAGTTCCTTATCGTTCCCACATGAGGGGAAAAATGATCGTTTTACGATCGGTATATTTCAATCATGTACTTACAAATGGGCCAGAGCTCAGGGTATCTTGTTGTCGGGCCAGCTCGACTGGAGCTCTCTGGGCTTAAAAAAAAATGGAGAGAGGTATTCTTTGCAATGGGAAATGGGGTGCGAGAAAAGTCAAGTAGTTTTAATGTTGATTGGTCTATAAATATTTAAATACTAGTTTGGAGTGTTTTTACAAGTAGGATAGATTTTGGAATTTTGTTTTTTTTATCCACATACGTACATATATACAACACTATCATCATATACTATATACTGATATACTGATACTGATATATACTGATAATTTCATTCATATATTCAGCAAAAACTATTGATTTCTTGTACTACTACTTATATTGTGTTATGATTGTTATGTTGCGCTGTTTTATATTGGTGCGTTGGTTGAATCGTTCGTTGGAATCGTTCAAATGTAATTCTCATCCTACTCTCTATCGTAATCGAATCGTAATTCTCATCCGTGGTTGTAATCTCTCTGTGCAAACAGTTTCAATACAGACTCGTTTGATTAAAACACGATTAATAATCAATTGTCAATTGTACTATTCAATTTAATTAATTCAAAGCAGCCAGACGCCAGGAGATAATCAAGATCACAGAACAGTTGATTGAGGCAATCAATAGCGGTGACTTTGATGGATATACGTGAGTATTATCTTATATACATATGTACTATTAGAGGTGGCAAACTAACGATAGTCGACAATATCGATAGTCGGTGATAGTTTTGTGTGCAAAACCATCGATAGCGGACGATACAACTGTATTTAAAAACTGTTTACCAGCTCTAATGTAATGACCGTTCTTTTGAATATATGTATATTGTAATTATTTCATTTATTTAATTATTGTAATTATTATATTTATTTTGCAGTAAAATATGTGATCCACATCTAACAGCTTTCGAGCCAGAAGCATTAGGCAATTTAGTCGAAGGAATTGATTTTCACAAATTTTATTTTGAAAATGGTAAGAGCGTGAACATGAGATCACGATATAATCCGACTACATACTCTATTCTAATGATGCTATTTTCTGTGTTCAGTTCTTGGTAAAAACTGCAAGGCTATTAACACCACAATATTGAATCCCCATGTACACTTGTTGGGCGAAGAAGCCGCTTGCATCGCCTATGTGCGTCTAACGCAGTATATTGACAAGTAAGTTGGACCAGATAGTATTTGATTGACTAGTTGATTGATTCGAATTTGAATTTGAATTCGCAGGCAAGGACACGCACACACTCATCAGTCGGAGGAGACGCGTGTCTGGCACAGACGAGACAACAAATGGCAGAATGTTCATTTTCACCGAAGTGCTTCTGGCAAGATTAGCGGAGCAACGACATTTGATTTTGTGTCTCAAAAGTAGAGAAAAGAATGAAAAGTAATAGATAAAAAGTATGAGAGGGAAGAAAGAGGATCACAAAAGATCATGCTAAATCAGTTAAAAAAATAGTTAAAGTGAATATAAATATAAATATAATTATATAAATGTTTAATGATCAACGATCAAATGGAGCTGAGGAGCTATAGCCCTTTAGGAGGACACGCGAAAATTGTAAGTTCACATTGGTTTTTTCTATTTGCTAAATTTGTCAGAATTGACAGACGGATTGATATATAGCTATATAGCTAAATACTATATGTATGTATCGACAGTGTGCCTGCTACTTACTCTCTTGGCAGCATATATCAAGAAGCTGTCATTGGTTGATCAATATATATGATCGCTCCAAGAGTATAAAATAAAATCCTTTTTCTTTTTCCACGCGGGTATTTCAAAATAAAAACACACAAATTAAAATAATAATAATAAAAAGAAAACAAATGTATGAACGTCTAAGTAGTATTGATGTGTCCAATAATAACAATTTACTCGTCGTATCCAATCAAAACGAATATGTAATTTATATTATTCAAATATGAAGATAGTAAAAAAATTTAAAAAGAATTTCCGACTTTAGTTAGCTACTGGAAAATACACACACACACAAAAGCCAGTATACATGTACCTATTAAAATCAACAGAAAATTGGAACGGAAAACTTATTGAAAAGCGGTTATTTGCTGTTTCAATTCAGTAACAGTAACAGTAACAGCAACAGTAACAGTAACAGCAACAGTAGCAGCAGCAACAACAACACGTTATAATAAAAAATATAATAACAAAAAGCTAAATTTTTTTATGGAATCATATTATTATGCATACATACATACATACACACTGATGACATATGTTATTAACATTTAAAATTCAAATACTATAAGTGTGGATATATATATATATATATATATACATACATATAGGATAATCGAATCGAAATGAAATGAGAAAGTAAACTATATAAACATACACACACATAGAAATATTTATTATAAATGGAATTTCACAATTGCAGCGCATTAGTTAATTAATAGCATTAACAAATTTATAAACTATACCAAATAATAACAATTTTTATGATTAATAATCATAACATAAAAATAAATGATAAATGAAAAAAGTAAATTGAAAATGATAAAAGAAACTGAACTTTAGCTAAAATTATTAACAACAAAACAAAGCAACAAATATATATATATATATATATACATATATATATAAATAATAGCTGCAATTTCAATTGGTATCTACAATTTTTGAGCCAAATCTTAAATATAAGTATCGAAAATTAGGGAAAACCTGGCCAACCTGGGGGGATCCTAGTCATCCTAAGAAAGGTCTTCGATGCGGATATATATAATTATATTTGTATGTGTGTATAATACCATATATACAAGTATCACAATACTAAATGCAAATAATAATTAAAAAGAAAGTTTTTTTATTATAATTACAATATTGTTCGTTCTTATTGATTATCTTGATTATTACAAATGCGCATTTCTAAAAAAAAAACAAACAAACAAACAAACAAACAAATTTATTCGAATTTTATATAAATATTTCAATAAAAACTCAGCTACTAAAATGAAAAAAAAAAACAAAAAAAACAGAATTGGAATATTAAAATGGAACATTTTGATAAACACAGCGCGGAAGGCAACAACACCATCGATCGATTCCAGCTGCAATTTAAAACCAGAGCTGTTAAAAAAAGCATTTTTTTAACAGCTCTGTTTAAAACTCGATTCTAGTCATATTTGTATTGTGTTACTTGTTTTTTGCGGAATCTGAATCTAGGCTATAAGACTCTTTAACAGAAATATGTAAATCTGATTGTGTATATTATTAACTGTATGTAAAGTGTATGAGAGAGTATACGCGGCGTATGCATGATTCTATTATTATCATATAGTATATAGTAAGATTATACTATACTTAGTGCACCCAAAAAACAACAAACTAAAAGCTAAAGGCACGTACGTAAACTTTCAAGTTCACAAATCCGATTCTAATGCGAATGCTTCAAGTTGTAATTAATTAATAACTCAAAATGGTGTATGTGTACAGAGAATAAATAACTGAAAATCAGAAATCAGAAACTGATTTATATTATTTATATGTATGTTTGAATCTAATAATTTGCTGTGACCAAATTACTAAGTTACGTCCAAATATCCAAATATGATTTATTAGTATAGCTCTCGGGTATATGTAAATATACTAGAATACTTATACACATATTTGGAACGTACGTCACTAGTCAGTCTTAGTTCAGCAAATAATACAGGATTATCTTTATCATTAACATTAAAACTTAACTAAATGGAATTCACATGCGCAAAATCATTATATAGCAAAGGATTATACATTTTTAAAAAAACGAAAGCTCTGAAAATAAATGCTGTTTAATGTCGTAATTGCATTTTCAATAATTCAATATTTTGAAAAAACAAAACAAAAAAAAACATAACAGGAGTATATACATATATAAATCAACAATTTTCTAGTTATTTAAATGTTTTCTTAAAAATATATTCTAAACCAACTTATGACAAAAATACATACATACAATTATAAGAACAAATCATTTCCACTTTGCAAAACGATCGAAAAGTTGTTAAGACACACAAACTGAAAGATGATATATTGAATATTTGTAACTAAATTGTTTATTGAGTGTCCCCCCAAAAAGTAAAACAAAAATGCAAAAAAGTAAAAGCAAATAAAAAACAAACAAAATGAAATGCAAATGAAAATGCTATGCAACAACAACAAAAAACAGATAAAAACTAAACGGTTGCCTATTCAAATTAATTGATGTAGTTGATGTCCTTAAAAAAATTCATGCTATAAAAATATTTGAAAATAAAAACAAAAACAAAAAACTCAAATAACGATAATAAACTCTAAAACTAAAACTAAATATTTATTATACCATATTTATGATTTACGAAATACAAAAATGCATACTTAATAAATATTACAAATATCATTCAAATATAAACCACCAAATACGCGCAACACCTTTTTTTCGTATCGCCGATCATTTAAACAGAGCTGTTAAAAAAAAAGCATTCGAATATAAAATGGAAATGGGTTTAAAACTATTTCCATTTTATATTCGAATGCTTTTTTTAACAGCTCTGCATTTAAAGCAGCAGAAATGGCAAGACTACACCGAATGGCAGCACCGAATGGCAACACTGACAGAGCCAAGTATGAGTGATGCTTTCCTTTTGAGCCGCCGCCGCCGCTAGATCAAGTTGTAGCTCGTGTTCTCTATACAAAAATGCTATTTTAGCCGATCCATTAAGAATTTAAAGGACTTTAAAATAGATGATGGATTTAAAAAACGTGAGTGTGTGTTTTTTAACTACTTTTATTGTTTCCTTTTAGGTTTGAAGAGAAAATTGTTCAATTTTCTTTGACAACTTTAATGCTTATAATTCAATTGAATATTATATGTAGTCCGCTCATCGAATTCATTGTTTTTATAGGTGTATTGGGGGTGTGTGGGCGGGGCGGTGAATTCTCAGTGTTTATGCAGCTTCCTTGGCGAGACGATCGGCTTTCTCGACCACCTCCTCGATGGGACCGACCATATAGAAGGCAACCTCGGGCAAATGATCGTATTCGCCAGCCAAAATCTGTGAGAAGCCCTTGATGGTCTGCTCCAATGGGACAAGTTTGCCGGCATGGCCAGTGAAGACCTCAGCGACTTGGAATGGCTGTGACAGGAAACGCTGGATCTTGCGTGCGCGAGCGACTGTCAGTTTGTCCTCCTCGGACAACTCATCCATACCCAAGATGGCAATGATATCCTGCAAAGATTTGTAATCCTGCAGAATCTTTTGGACGCCACGAGCGACATTGTAGTGCTCCTGTCCAATAATGTTGGGGTCCATGATACGAGATGTGGAATCCAACGGATCGACAGCCGGATAAATGCCCAATTCGGCAATGGCACGCGACAGCACAGTGGTGGCGTCCAAATGGGCAAAAGTGGTGGCCGGAGCTGGATCAGTTAAATCATCAGCTGGCACATAAATGGCCTGCACCGAGGTGATGGAACCCTTCTTGGTTGTGGTAATACGCTCCTGCATAGAGCCCATGTCAGTGGCCAATGTGGGCTGATAACCGACAGCAGATGGAATACGGCCCAACAAGGCGGACACCTCGGAACCAGCCTGAGTGAAACGGAAAATGTTATCAATGAACAGCAGCACATCCTGTCCCTCCTGATCACGGAAATATTCGGCAACAGTTAGACCAGTCAATGCAACACGAGCACGAGCGCCTGGTGGTTCGTTCATCTGGCCGTAGACCAGAGCGACCTTCGATGTCTTATCCTTGAGCGAAATGACACCGGACTCAATCATCTCATTGTACAAATCGTTGCCCTCACGTGTACGCTCACCGACGCCAGCGAATACGGAGTAACCACCATGAGCCTTGGCCACATTGTTAATCAGCTCCATAATTAGCACAGTTTTGCCGACTCCAGCACCGCCGAAGAGACCAATTTTGCCACCCTTGGCATAGGGAGCCAACAGATCCACCACCTTGATGCCAGTGACAAGAATTTCCTGCTCCACCGACATCTCCACGAACTCAGGAGCCTCGGCGTGAATGGGTGCGGTCTTGTCCGTGGGAATGGGGCCGCGTTCATCAATGGGTTCACCTATGTACATATTAATAATTAACAAGTTTAGTGTATAATTTTATTACCGGCAGCAGCAGCTAATTTTATAATTTCTATTAGAGTTGACATGAAATACCGGTTAAACAGTTACAGTTGGCAACACTGCTTTATCGATATCGATAACAGGTGATCTTTTTTTGTATTGCGCTTACCAATAACATTGATGATACGTCCCAAAGTCTCGGCTCCAACCGGTATACGAATGGGGTAGCCAGTGTCGAGAACCTTCTGTCCACGAACCAGACCCTCGGTACCGTCCATGGCAATCGTACGTACCGTATTCTCGCCCAAATGTTGTGCCACCTCCAGCACCAAACGTGGCGAACGGTTGTCCACCTCCAAGGCGTTCAAAATTGGTGGCAAAGTCTCATCAAATTGCACATCAACAACGGCACCAATTACGGCAACAATTTTGCCATTGGACACTGCGGCCGCCTTGGCAGCTGCCTTTGCGGCATGACCACGAGCTGTGGGGAGGGAAGGGAAATATAACTGTATTTAATATATTTTGTTCAGTGCACGTTACGTCACAGCGTTTGCCGTTTGAGGGGAAATTGATTTTACAACACATTGGAGCACTGTTCAGTGGTAAGTTAATTAGAAGAAAGCTATTCTTTATACGATATATATAGTTTTATTAACAAAACTACTAATATACAACTCAATAACATGTTGGATGAAAATTATGTAAGATTTGTAGATTATGCAGACGAAAAATATTAAATTCATTTAGTAATCATGTACGTAGTGCAAGTACAACTCGTTAGCTTGCAAATTTAAGCCACTGTCTGCGTACTGGCGGCAACAAATTAAACTCTTTTTATATTTTATATATAATTATGCAATCACTAGTTCATATAATGTTAGGTTATGTTCGGTTTTCATTTGAAAAAAAAACTGCATAACTAAATATGAATTTATCCAAAATACGCAGTGCTCTTAATAGCAATGGAATTTATTTCACTTAAAATTCTTGAAATTTAGTTGATTTTCTTGCTGGTACTTACACAATTGCCCCAAAAATGGCAGCAAATTTTTATCAGCTTTAGCGGCAGCACGTAACGCGAACATTTTTCGACCTACTGACGGCGTATAGTAGAAGCGACTTCTTTTCGTCGCAATATGGAATACATAACTTTTTGCACAGTGTCGCATGTGTCGATTGTTAGAGTTGCACTACAAATATATCGATATATTTACATTTATCGCAACCGTTATTGCTGTTCACTGCTCAGATAAGGCCTGTATTTTTATTGAGCTTTTAAATTTTATATAGCAATGTTCTAGAATTCTAGGCATATGCTTCAAACATTTGTTTTTTTCTTTTAACAAATATATATGTTTAATATCTAAAAGACAGCCCAATGTGGGCATTGAAGGAACGATTGATCTAAAAATATGTCACCAATAATCAGGGATGCAGTGCGTTCGATTAGTTCACCTGAACTCATTTTGAACTATTCAATTCAACACAAATTCACAGACATTTCCCCATATGTACTATATTAAATAAATATATACGACTAAAAAATACCTGATTATAGTTCTATAGACAAATATGTTTAAGCTGTTAATGCAAATAACTTGTGCCCTTTAATTACTTTGCGTGAAGAATAAATAAAAATGATCTTGCTTGCAGATTTGCTCATGTACCTACATACATATGTATGACGACATACATAATGTACAGGTATGACAAAATGAAGCATCATTGTCCCGGAAATACATATGTACATACATTTATTCGGGATCTCTGGCGGTCCGCTCAGTAACAGTAAATTTATAATTTATGTTGGAGCTGGCAGATTAATTTTGTTTACACACTGCAAAGATACATATGTATTTAATTTTTCGACATTGAAACATATGTATGTATGTATGTACATACCCATTGAATTAAATAAATTTCCCCTGCAAATAGCGGGTTTATAACTACCCGCTATTTGCAGAGGAAATTTGAAGTCTTAAGCCTGTTTAGATTTTTTAAAATAATAATATATATAATGTATATAATGCAAACAGCCATTTCGTGTATTTTCTTGGATCATTTTTATTGATATTACTTCATTACAAGTTTTGCTCTTTCATCAGTATCAAATCAAATCAAATCAAATCAGGCGAATGAAATGGCACATTTCGGCCGTACCGTTTCGTTTCGTTCCGTTCCATTCCATTCCATTTACCGTCCCGATCCGACCCCATTTATTTATCAAGAGCAGTATTGGTTTTGACTGCAATAACGCACTCTTCCTTGCAGGCCTTCAACACGGTACACAACAGGTCTTTGCCGTTATCAAATTCGGAGCGCAAAGTAGTGCCCAGTGTACCCTCTGGCGCTTTGAGGTCCTCACGAAGATCTCCTATGTCGGACATCAGTGTGAGGTAGCCATCATCGCTGATATCGGTGAGTTGCCAATCCTCACGTTTCACATGGGGCACATCCATATTGTGGGTGGAGGGGCAAATATCCTCGTATTTCTTCTGGGTAAATATATCGATGCCAACAAGATGGACTTTGGCGTGGCCATGTTTACCAGTTTTTGAGGTAGACATGTCCACAATTTTGCAGGGGCGTCCCTTTATCATTACGAATCCATTTTTGCGCAGTGCCGAACATTGCATTGGAAAGGTGTCGGCTGCACCAGAATTGCCCTGTTCAAAGTGAGTCTCTTCGATTGAATCTGCCATTTTTGCAAATTTTACTTTCTTGTATAAAGAAGCTTACACGCGGCACGCTGCGGAAGAAAAAGAACTTGAAGAGTGGTCACACTATAGAGAAGGAAAAAAAACTCGATACATTGTTGCATTTTTCATACTTTCGATTAATTTGTGTGTGTGCAATACTTTAGCATTGTGCAACACTAATGTCACAACAACGTATATTACCCTATCGATATTTTTGCATGTATCCGACATCTTGAAAACGCAGAGTTGCTTTCTCTGCTGTCGGATCGAAATGCATGTGTGGGTTTGTTAACAGTGTGTGTGTGTGTGTGTGTCTCTCTGATGCCACAAAAAGTATATGTACATTTATGTTGCAAAAAATTAAGTTCCGCAAGTTTATGTCGCTTTAATAAGTCAAGTGCAGTGAATCAATAACGCGAATTAATAATATTGTGCCTAAAAACACACAAGAAAAGTATATGCTCATATGCATAGAGATATGTATGTACGCCCACTATAAAAACGAAATAACTGTATGTGTATGAAGAATGCCCACACCATTTGTGAAAAGCGTAAAATTAAATTGTGAAGAAAAAAAATAACTGGACAACGATATGGGCGCTCTGTGTTCTCTGTGTGCTTAAATAAATGTGTATTAAATTCAAAGATACTGCAACATGTAAGAATCTGCCATTAAAAGTAAGTATCAAAAAGAATGAAAAGAAAAAAAACATGAGCGCTACATACATACATACATACATATATATATATATATATATGTTAGCATATGCATATCGCAAAAATACATACATCAGGTGTTCGTCGGGATGTACGCGAGTTTTTTTTATGCAGCAAACCGATTAAGAAGAAGAAGACTCTTTGCCGTAAAATAATTGTGAAATAAAGCAAATGCAATAAAAGTCAGCATTTCGATATCTCTGAAATGAATAATTAGCTCTGAGCACTTGTAACGACAACGACAATGGGCGTGGTGGTGGAAAAAAAACATTGCTCTTTGTACATATGTACATACATATATATATATATATATATATGTATGTACATACATCTTGAACTAATCATAATCAGTGTCAATGAAGTGTCCCAAGTCCTGCATACAATCAAAGCGGTTGCGATGAAATAGGAAATTAATTATTTCCCATTATGTGGGCACATTTACTGTAATTTATCAGAAATGTACTTATGTACATACATACTGTGTGTTGTATGAATAGATATATGTACATACATATGCATTCAAATAATTGTTATTTTATTTTATGCATCAACAATTTGCGGCACAAGAGAGTTTCATACAAATATATAACCTAATAATTTGCAATTGAATAAATTAAACTTAATGTTTTCAAAATCAGTAATTAGGGACATTTTCGAAATCGAATACATGTAATTAGGGACATTTCCTAAATCGAATACATATTGTATATACTCAATATTCAATTTACGGTCACACTTAATAATTTTTTGTGCAGACGGATGAAACATCGGAATCGGGCAATTAATTTTATCAGTTGCTCAATTTATTCTATTAATTCGAGTTTATTAGAAAACGTGAAAGCCAAATAAACATAGTAAAATATTTAGCAATTATTGTTATTGTATTGTATTACTATTCGACAAAATAGACAAATAAAAGAGAAAGACATGTTTTTCTATATAAGTAACATTTTCTTATTCACTTGCAGATAACGGAACATTATAATGCGGCAGCTTGCAACAACAACAACAGCAGCAACAATAACAACAATATGTACAAGTGGAAGTTGATGCATTTCAAGGCGTAAGAAATAAATACTGATAAAAATGAAAATGATATTTAATGCAGCTCAATATTGAGCTCGAGAGAGAGAGAGAGAGATATAGAGAAACACTGGAAAATAATTAAAAAAACAAAAATAATAATAATAATACCTAGAGAGAAATAATCCGATAACAATATAAAGCAAAGAGGAATATATATATATATAAAATTGGGAATAATTTGCTGATCTGTTGCTGTTAATCGCCGCATTCAGTGGCGGTTAAGTGTCTCGATATGAATATACTACTATATATCGTGGTATTGGTAGCAATTTTGGTTAATCTTCAAACCGCCCATGGCCAAATAGTGCATATAACAAAAGATCGCGATGATCCGCCGGATGCGGAAACGGAAACGGATACAGAAACGCAATCAAATACTGAATTCTTGCCCCTAGCATTGGCGTTACGAGTCGATCGGTTGGATAGGCGAGCACTCAAGGTCAATTTAAATGGAACTGCAACTGGAACTGGAGCTGAATCCAATACTGACAGCACTGAAAGTGTTGGCAACTTGAGTTCTTCAAGCAGCAGCAGCAGCATCATCACACATGTTGCCAAATTTGATACAATGCTGAATCATCTGCTGGTGGATACGATAACCGGACGTGTGTTTGTTGGCGGCGTTAATCGTTTGTATCAGCTATCACCGGACTTGGAACTGCATGAGACGGTGCGTACGGGACCACAGAATGATTCCGTTGAATGCACAATACTCGATTGCCCGCTAAATGCCATACGAATGCCCACAAATAATTACAACAAGGTGCTGCTCATAGATCGGGCAACGTCGCGTCTAATTGCATGCGGATCTCTATTCCAAGGCACGTGTACCGTTCGCAATTTACAAAATGTGAGCATTGTGGAGCATGAGGTGCCGGATGCGGTGGTTGCCAACGATGCCAACTCATCGACGGTGGCATTTATAGCGCCGGGACCACCACAGCATCCCGTTAGCAATGTGATGTATGTGGGCGTTACATACACCAATAATTCACCATATCGCAGCGAAATACCAGCGGTGGCATCGCGATCTCTCGAAAAGACGAAAATGTTTCAAATTGCCTCGTCGGCCGTGACAACGGGAACACGAACCTTTATCAATTCGTATGCACGCGAATCGTATCTGGTTAACTATGTGTATGGGTTTAGCTCGGAGAGATTTTCGTATTTTCTAACCACCCAGTTGAAGCACAGTCATCACTCTTCGCCCAAGGAGTATATCACAAAGTTAGTGCGTATCTGTCAGGAGGATTCCAATTATTATTCATACACGGAGATACCGGTGGAGTGCATTAGTGAGGCCCAAGGCGGTACCAAATTCAATTTGGTACAGGCCGGCTTTTTGGGTAAACCCAGCTCCGATCTGGCCCAGAGTCTGGGCATCACCCTTCAAGATGATGTCCTCTTTGCCGTCTTCTCCAAGGGCGACAGCAATATACCGACCAATAATTCGGCTCTTTGCATCTACTCATTGAAGTCCATTCGTCGCAAATTCATGCAAAACATTAAATTTTGCTTCAATGGCAATGGTATGCGTGGACTCGACTTTATATCACCCAGTATGCCCTGTGTTCTAACGGCAAGTATCTAAAATCACATCAATTAAGTTTCTAACAAGACTTTATTACACATTACACATTATGTATTACATACATTTACCATTTATCCCATCACAATAATCGATAGTACGATAATACGATACAATAATCCAAAAACCAGACATATCTCGAAAAAAAAAATACATGTTTTTGGCAAATATCTCGGTAACTATAATACCTAGGTTTACCAATTTTGGCATGTAGGTTTCTAGCTGCAATATAAAGACAATACCATCAACATTTTTTGTATGCCACGCCTTCTTCGCCCATAAGAAGCTTAAGAAAGTTGCAAATTTTCATGCCTCTAGCTCGCGTTTTTCTTAACGTATAGTTTTGTAATTTAGCATATACTTGCAGACAAACAATATCAAAAGATTGTGCAAGTTTTATCAAAATCGGACTATAATTAAAAAAGTTGATCATATAACGAAAATCGTTACGTTTCAAGCAAGGCATAACCACGTGCATTGCACTGAGCTCTGTGCACAACGCAACGAAAACGAAAAATGTGCGAGCGAGAGATAAACATTCAAGTTCAGATCTGTTGCTGTCTGTCTGAGTATAACAGTCTGAGTATAACAGTATCCTAATTATTCCAGTAATTGCTGTTTGTTTCATTTTACAATTCTCTTATTATACATATCACTTTTGGAATTTGAATTGCCTTCAATTTAAATATTGAAACATTTTAAACCAAAGCCAAAAAAAATAATGAAAATTTAAAGTAGTAGTAGGAATTTTATTACAATTTTATTATCATTTTAAATTGATCTAAATAATTCCAGTAATTCCTGTTCTCTTAATATACATATCGTATATATACTTTTCAACACACTTTTGGAATTTGAATTGCCTTCAATTTGAATATTGAAACATTTTAAACCAAAGCTAAAAAAAAAAAAAATGAATATTTAAAGTAGTAGTAGGAATTTTATTACTATTTTATTATCAGTTTAAATTGATCTAAATAATTACAGTAATTGCTGTTCTCTTAATATACACATCATATATACTTTTCAACACACTTTTGGAATTTGAATTGCCTTCAATTTGAATATTAAAACATTTTAAACCAAAGACAAAAAAAAAAAAATGAATATTTAAAGTAGTAGTAGGAATTTTATTACTATTTTATTATCAGTTTAAATTGATTTAAAAATGTGTAAACTGAACAATTTAAAAATATATAACTTCTAATTGCAGAAACTGCAAACAATTGGCGAGGATTTCTGTGGCTTGGATGTGAACTCACCGCTGGGTGGAGAGCAACCGATAACATCGGTGCCAGTGGCAATGTTCAACACACGTCTAACGTCGGTGGCAGCAACCAGTAGCAGTGGCTATACGGTAGTGTTTATTGGCACAATCGATGGATATGTTAAGAAGGTTGTGGTTGAATCATCGACCAGTGCCAATGAGTACGCCAGTTTGGCTGTGGACGTGGGATCAGCGATTAATCAGGATATGCAATTCGATAATCAGAATCTGTACATCTATGTAATGTCGGAGCGAAAGGTGTCCAAAGTGAAAGTGTATGACTGTGCCGACTTTAGGACTTGCGGCGAATGCCTTGGCGCAAGGGATCCATATTGTGGCTGGTGTTCGTTGGAGAACAAGTGCAGTCCACGCTCCAATTGCCAGGACGATGCCAATGATCCGCTCTATTGGGTTAGCTACAAAACGGGCAAATGCACAATAATCACCAGTGTGGTGCCCCATCAATTGCAACGCACCACAGCGAGGACATTGGAGCTGATTATTGATCATTTGCCGCAGCTAAAGGAGAATCTAATCTGTGCCTTCACCACCGAGGATAAGGCACTGTTCACGAATGCGACCAAGAAACGCAATGGAGTCAATTGTACCACACCGCGCACCGATATGTTGCCACAAATTGAGCAGGGCAAACATCATTTTACGGCCAAGCTGTCGGTCCGTACCCGAAACGGGCCAGATCTTGTCTCCACCGATTTCACATTTTTCGACTGCAGCACCCATTCGTCCTGCACACGCTGTGTATCCTCGGAGTTTCCGTGCGATTGGTGTGTGGAGGCACATCGTTGCACCCACGACACCGCCGAGAATTGCCGCAACGATATATTGGTAACTGGTGTTAGCCGCATCGGTCCCAGCTATCGTTCAGGTCCTGGCTTCTGTCCCACCATCAATGCCACCGGCGATGGCAGTGAAGTTCTTGTTGCCGCCGGCACCAGTAAATCAATTAAAGTCAAAGTCCATATCATTGGACAGTTTATTGTACAGACACGATTCGTTTGCCAGTTTAATATCGAGGGTCGCGTCACAAGTTTGAATGCCCAACTGCTGGGCGATACGATTTACTGTGACAACATGGAGTTTCAATATACATCACGTTCGCCAAATCTAACAGCAACATTTGCTGTCATTTGGGGTGGATCAAAACCGTTAGATAATCCACACAATATTCATGGTAAGTTGACGTTAAAGAACTTGAATGAATAATGTCTCTAATTTATTTATTTATTTATTTTTATTTATTTATTTATTTAATGTCAGACTATGATCAGTCGACGTGTTTAATAATAAAGTTACAACATAAAAATAGTTTAAAAGTTTAAAATTATATTTTAAATTTAAATTTAAATTTAAACTGGGAAAAAGAAAATAAAAATTAAAAATTAAAAGATTTAAGGCCCAACATTTGTTGAAAATTGATTGGGGAAAACCCAGAAAAAAAACCCAATCAGACCGGCAGATTAGTTATTTTGTTAGTTTGTTAAGTTAGTTAAGTGTGTTAAAATGAAAGATTTAATACAATCTAAAGAACAGTTGAAACTAATCACTCTGTACAGATTGTTATAATCTCTGATAACTTTCGTCTCCACTCTCTCTTCACATTTTAGTTGTTATATATCGTTGCCGGGATATGGCTGATAGCTGTGGCATTTGTTTGGCACTGGATGAGAAGTACAATTGTGGCTGGTGCTCCTCAACGAATACCTGCGAAGTGGTGGAGCAGTGCAACAAGAACAATGAGGGCAAAACGGATTGGCTTAATCGTAGCGAGATTTGCCCAAATCCAGAGATACATTCGTTTGGTCCCAAGACTGGCCCGTGGGAGGGCGGCACCAATATAACAATTAAGGGCATTAATCTTGGCAAGAACTACAATGACATCTATTCGGGTGTACGCATTGCTGGCATCAATTGTATGCCATTTCAGCAGTTCTACATTGATACCAAACAAATCGTTTGCACCGTCGACAGTCCCGGTGAGCAGATGTATCGAAACGGACGGATTGTTGTACAAATCGGTGACTATCGCGGCGAATCGAAGGAGGACTATGAGTTTGTTGATCCAAAAATATCGAATTTTCATCCACGATTTGGACCGACATCGGGTGGCACACAGATACGGATAATTGGAAAACATTTGAATGCTGGTTCACGGATTCAGGCATTCATTAATGATCATTTGCCGTGCAAGATCATTAGTACGGACGCGTCACAAGCCATATGCCGGACATCACCGTCACCGGGCATCATTGAGGGACGCTTGAAGATGTCCTTTGACAATGGTCCGCGTGAATTTAATGATTACAATTTTAAATACGTACTCGATCCAACCGTGGAGCAAGTCAGTTCCGGCCCAAGTGGACAAATCAAGGTGCCCAAGGGCATACCGGCTGGTGGGATACGTATTGCGGTTACGGGTACACAATTTACGAGCATCCAGGCACCCAGTATCTATGTCTTTTACATGGCTCGCATGTACTCCAGTCAGTGTCGTGTCCATTCCGATACTGAAATGGAATGCCCATCGCCCATTATTGACACGGAGCCAGAGAAGATATTCCTGGATCCGGAGAATCCAATGTTGCTGGAATATGGTTTCATCATGGACAATGTACAGCGTGTTCAAAACTTATCGAAGAGTCACAAAAATCACTTCGAACTCTATCCGAATCCCGAGTACTTTACGTTCGAGGAACGTGTCAAGTACTTCAAGAGTGAATATCTGACAATCAACGGTCGCAATCTGGATCGAGCCTGCAAGGAGAGCGACGTGGAGGTGAAGATCGGCAATGGCTTTTGTAATATAACATCGCTATCGCGACAGCAGCTAACATGCCGACCACCAACAGAGGCAGTTGCTGCCAGCGATAGTCCCGAAGGACCGGAAGTGATTGTACGCATTGGCAGCTCACTGGTCTATCGCATTGGCATCCTTAGCTACGAGTCATCCAACATCATTATGGATTGGGGCGATAATGTGGTCTTTGGCGTTATTGCTGGCAGCTTTGTGTTCTTGGTGATATTCGTTGCTCTGCTTGTGGCGTACCGGAAAAAGACATCGGAATCGAATCGAGTGCTGCGAAATATGCAGGAACAAATGGATATATTGGAACTGCGTGTGGCTGCCGAATGCAAGGAGGCATTTGCTGAACTGCAAACCGAAATGACCGATTTGACCGGTGATCTGACATCGGGTGGTATACCATTTTTGGATTATCGTTCGTATGCCATGAAAATCCTGTTCCCCAATCATGAGGATCACATTGTGCTGCAGTGGGAGAGGCCAGAATTGTTGCGCAAAGAGAAGGGCTTGCGACTATTTGGCCAACTGATTATGAATAAGACATTCCTTCTGCTCTTCATACGCACCCTCGAGTCCAATCGATATTTCTCAATGCGCGAACGCGTCAATGTTGCCTCACTGATAATGGTAACGCTGCAATCAAAACTCGAATATTGCACAGATATATTAAAGACCCTGTTGGGTGATTTAATTGAAAAGTGCATTGAGGGCAAGAGTCATCCGAAATTGCTGCTGCGTCGTACGGAAAGTGTGGCCGAGAAGATGCTCAGTGCTTGGTTCACCTTTCTGCTCTACAAATTCTTAAAGGAATGCGCTGGCGAGCCACTGTATATGCTATTTCGTGCGGTCAAAGGTCAAGTGGACAAGGGACCCGTCGATGCCTGTACTCACGAGGCCCGCTACTCTTTGAGCGAGGAGAAACTCATCCGTCAATCCATCGATTTTCGGCCAATGACTGTCAATGCCAGCATTATACAGCAACCGATATTTTGCAATAATTTAGATATGCTGCCATCGCATACGGAAAATGTATCCGTTAAAGTCCTCGACTGCGACACTATCGGTCAGGTGAAAGAGAAGTGCTTGGAGACCATTTACAGAAATATTCCATCCAGTCAAAGGCCCCGCAAAGATGATTTAGACCTTGGTAGGTGTATTACAAAAACAGAAATCAAATTATATTTATTATTAATATTATTCCATTTACTTTGATAGAATGGCGAACCGGTGCAACGGGCCGTGTTATTTTGTACGATGAGGATGCTACATCCAAAACGGAAAGCGAATGGAAAAAACTAAACACACTGCAGCATTATAATGTACCAGATGGCGCTGGACTCAGTCTGGTACCCAAACAAAGTTCCATCTATAATTTCAGCATTTTGTCTGATAAAAATGAAAAATCACACAAGTAAGTTAATATAATTTTACATTATAAAATTTATAAAACAGAAGATCTAATCCCAAGAAGTTCTTAAGATATCTGAAATGTATAAATTTCTATAACTCCTATACCTTTCTATACTATTTTATATAGTACGTTCGAATAGTCGGTATAAAACAAAAGCTCTAACCCCAAATAATAATAATAATATAATTTTCTATACCCACTACACCTTTCTATACTATTCTATATAGTACGTCCGACTAGCCGCTATAAAACAGAAGATCTAACCCCAAAAAGTTCTTAAGATATCTGAAATGTATAATTTTCTATACCCACTATACCTTTCTATACTATTTTATATAGTGCGGTTGAATATTTGTTATAAAACTGAAGATCTAACCCCAAATAATAATAATAATATAATTTTCTATACCCACTACACCTTTCTATACTATTCTATATAGAATACGTTCGAATAGTCGGTATAAAACAGAAGATCTAACCCCAAATAATAATAATATAATTTTCTATAACCCACTATACCTTTCTATATTATTCTATATATAGTACGTTCGAATAGTCGGCTCGTTCGACTATTAACTAGTGACCTAGCATTTGCTAGCTTTTAAATTAGATCTGTTGAACCATTATATTAATTCGATTATTTTAACAACAGATACGAAACGCTGAATATATCGAAATACACGTCATCCTCACCGACATTCAGTCGTGCCGGCAGCCCATTGAATAATGATATGCATGATAATGGATTGAAATACTGGCATTTGGTCAAACATCACGACAGCGATATTCAAAAAGAAGGGGAACGCGTCAATAAATTGGTCTCCGAAATCTATTTGACCAGACTGCTGGCAACCAAGGGCACTCTACAGAAGTTTGTTGATGATCTCTTTGAGACAATATTCAGTACAGCTCATAGGGGCTCTGCATTGCCCCTGGCAATTAAATATATGTTTGACTTTTTGGACGATCAAGCCCTATTACATGGAATTACTGATCCCGAAGTGGTGCACACCTGGAAGAGCAACAGTTTACCTTTGCGGTAAGTTTTAATTTAATTAGTTAATTACATTAACCATTATTAACTAATGAATTCATGTCTTGTGTATTGTCTTGTGTACTTGAACTCTAACAGGTTTTGGGTGAACTTAATTAAAAATCCGAATTTTGTATTTGATATACACAAATCGAATATTGTGGACTCTTGTTTATCCGTGGTTGCTCAAACATTTATGGATTCTTGCTCAACTTCAGATCATCGCTTAGGTATGCTCGATAATAAACATTATTTAATCACAACAAATATATATATATATATCTACGTATGCACGTTATTATTATAGGCAAAGATTCGCCAAGCTCAAAATTATTGTACGCTAAGGATATACCCGAGTATCGCAAGTGGGTTGACCGATATTATAGGGATATTAGGGATATGTCATCAATATCCGATCAGGACATGAATGCCATGCTTGCTGAAGAATCCAGAGTGAGTGAAATACCTTAAAAATATTGATTTATTGATTTTCCACGTGTTTGACACAATTTGATACGTTCTTTTTTCTTTTTTTTTTTATTCGACGTATGTATATTAATATATATTTATTTATATATATATATATATAGCTGCATACAACCGAGTTCAATACAAATTGCGCTCTACACGAACTTTACACCTATGCTGTGAAGTATAACGAGCAGCTAACAGTAACATTGGAGGAGGATGAATTTTCACAGAAGCAGCGACTTGCTTTTAAATTGGAGCAAGTTCACAACATAATGTCTGCGGAATAAATCTCAACAAGATTGTAAGCGCGATTTTGATTTTTAAATTATTTAAAAAACACAACTAAAGCTACAACAAAAACAAAAACAAAAACGTAAAAGCAAAATTATTTATAAAACGTCAACAATGACGAAGTGAAGCAAAATACGACAATGATTGTTTTTATGTATCATCATCGCAATTAGAATTTAGCACAGGAAATGCCATTCTCTCTATCGATAACATCTCCTTTAAAGGAATCATATTAAATATAAATATATATATATATATATATATATATATATATATATATTTACATATATGAATAGAATGTGAAGATATGTTCCAATATTTAACGTAAATGTAAATGTAAATGTAATGTGTGTATTATATGATATACTGGGCACTATATATATTTTTCCTGCTGCAAAGTAATACTACTGCCATAAAGAACAACAACAACAATATATATATATGTATACAAATGATAATTAACAAATTAACGAAAAGAAAACGAAAACGAAAAATTAACGAGAACTTTGCACATTCATTAACAAAATATCACAACAAGCAGCATTCCATTGATAAATCTTCGCTACATGTCAAAGGAAATACTATATATATCGTAAATTTAACCAATTTATTTGTTTTTTTGGTTTCTTTATCTTTTACAAATTTTACGTTTTTTTTGTTTTTTGTTTTTTGTCGATTTGTTTTTGTATTGTATTTTCGTAATTGTATGTGTGTACGTAGTAATATTAATATATATATAATAATTATTGGCTAAGAGAATCGATATTCAATATACATACATATATATACATTAGATATGTGTATATGAATTAATCCAAAATGCAAAAATCGACTGATTACAAAACACAAGTAATTGATATTTTTTAATTTCAAGTGAATGTATCTAAATAAATAAATAAATAAATATATATATATGTGTATGTAAAATGTAATTTATAATTAACTGTATCTGTATTTGTATTTGTATTTGTATCTGTGTAACTGTGTATCTCTATCTGTATAAACGAATGATCAACTATTGCAAAACTACAATGTCTCGCGTGTAGTAAAACAGACGAAAATTTTTGTAGTTTTTTGTATCTATCAAAATTTCTATCTATCAAAATATTACTATGTTACCTGGTAACCTGACACACAACTACACAAACTACAAAGCGTAACAACAACAAACAAACTAATCGAATCGAATCGAATCCAATCTGTACTGCAGCACCGTTAGCTCAATACCGTTGCAAACAAATAATATTCAATTAAAATTAACTCAAATCGTTAGCAATTGTTTGCTGGTTTTTCGTTTTTCGATCCAATATACAAATTAGAAAAGCAGTTAACGGTGAGATAGGGTATACCATTAATTTAATCTTTATATAGGCCATGCAATTTATTTTATTCTCGTATGTTTAATGTGCATTATTTTTATTACAAAAAATTTTAATTAATCGTTTAATTGAGTTTTTGGCCAATATATATATATTTTATATATCAATTTAATATTAATAATTTTGTATGTAAACTATTTATTTTTTACTATTATTTATAGTGTACTCTTAAGCAAACTATTGCTTTCAATAGTGCAATGCAAAAATAATAAATTACATTCATATTTCAATTTACAATTCGCTCGTTTCGAGTTTTCGTCTGGTCAATTTATTGCTATCGCTAATCAAAGAAGAAGAAGATGTGTGTGTATTTATGTAGATATACAAAATATATTTGCAGTGTATCTGATGGATGTGTGTGTGTGTGTGTGTGTGTGCATGTAGTTGTAGCAAGTAAATGTTTTATATATGTATGTATGTATGTTTGTGTGTAATAATTAAACAATACAATATTTAAGCAAATTTGAATTTTAGAATTACCAAAACAACAACAACAACAACTCAGAAGTGCGAAAAGAGCATAAGAAGACTTGTATAAATAGTTGAAAAAATCAGTTTTATTTGTTTTTTTTTTTTTTGTTGAAGTTCTGGAACCGATCAATGTTAAGAGTCCATTGGACTTGCAAATTAAAATGCTTCAAAAATGCCTGTCCTGTTGATTTATGGGCAATTCATTTTCATTTATTTATTTTCTTGAATACTTACATTTTTCAACATTTTATATGATAATAAAATAATCAAGTTTCATATTCGATGTGAAAACCTATAGATATCAAATAAATACCTAAATAAGCAATTATAAAAAAGAAGTGTAACACACACACAAGTAAAAAATCAATAACCCACCAAAACTACTTAAAGACGCATAAGTGTATTATCTATGTAAATTAATTACTGCAAATTCCGCTTCTTATATGTAATAACATAAAAATTTCCTTATTTTAATGAAGGCATTTTCAAATAATTTTCATTTTCATTCATTTTATGTTGTTATTGTACTATATCTTGAAGACTGAACACATTCTCATACACAATCCTCTACAGTTTTGTTGTTCTAATCTCTGCAAGCTCCTTCTGCAACATATTTAGGGGGTGTCTGGTATGCTATGTATTACACATACGCACTGTAGAACCACCGAAAACATGCAAACATATATACGAGTCATCTCCAAATCGAGGATATTTAATTTATTACATATTTTAAAGCAATAAAATCAACTAATTAATAAATAAAATTAAAAAAATTCAAGAGGGGGAAATTGCGTCAACCCAAGTATGTAAATACCACAGATTGTTGCAAGACAAATTTGATTGCATTCATCACAGTTGAATTAAAAACGCAATTTTTATTTTATTTCATTAATTTTTTATTTTACAGTTCAGTAATATACAAAAAAAAAATTATTAGTAAATATATAACATTTTTGTGGTTGTGCGTAAGAAACCTAATCTATAACCATAGTCTATAAGAAGATGTATATTATTGTCTAAATTATATATCCATCTTATATTTACTACGAATGGAAATAACGAATAGCTGAATGAAACACAACTGTCAACTATAAGTATTTATGTACTTAACATAACTCGCAAAATATAAAAACATAAAAACATCATAAATAAACAAATTAAAGCTTCCGCTGTTTCCCACATATCTGTTAAACACACAAAGTCAAGTCCTTTCAATTCATTAATAAGAGATACCCTGATAACAATGAAAAATGATAAATGAAAAATGAAAAAAGCTTTATAGCCAATTATTTGAATCGAACATAACATATGCTGATTGATTGATCACTTTGTAAGGGAAATCAATTCTCATATTTTACATAACGGTGACCACGGTGAACCCTCAAGCGATAAATTCCATATGAATAAATATATATAACACTATATGTATATCTGTATCTGTCTGTGTATGGCTCTCTATGATTCATTGGGTTCAATAGCCACATTACTATACAAAGTGCAATCTATGAGTAGACCACAACATTCGATTTCTCCAGATCCTACTTGAACTAACAGAACTAACGGATACAAAACATACTAAAAAACAACAAGAGTAACAAACAAAATAATAATATTAACTATAATGTAACATGTATCAGAATATGATTATTGTATTTGCATCTATGTGTGTCTGTGCGTGTAAAGTATTTAAAAGAATAAACGAATAAAATTTGTGAAAAATGTCCAGAGCATACATTCATTTACTGCAGGCGAACAGAAACCAGCAGCAGGCTACTGAATGACGTCACGCTGCATTAAATTTGGCACGTGATCAGAGGTGCCACGCCTACTTCACCAAAACGCCCATACGACGCCCCTATTATTTACCTACCTTATTACCTACTTTACAGTTAATAGTTTTGCTTAAGGAAGTTTACATAAATAATGTGACCACAAAATTAGTAAATAATATCGATGTAAAACACATAAGAATAATACGAATCATATACGGTTTTATAAAAAACCAACATGTTGACTTGACAAAACGATATTAATTGACTTCTATTTATTACACTAAAAAAACTAACACTGGCTGAATCGAGTGTCGAGCACAACAGCGGCAGCGGCAGCAGCAGCAGCAGCAGCAGCAGCAGCAGCAGCAGCATAGCCGAAAATGGCATTAACAGCAACAGTGCTTAAGAAGTATGCAATACTTTCAGGGTTTTATTTTCAAGCCGAGCCTTGTAATTCCCAACAGGTTTTAGCAGCGCAAGCTTGACGTTCAGCTTGGTTCGCAGTGCAAATCAGCAGACTGGCATTGCTGTTAGATGTAATGCCAAGCCTTGCTCCTTGCCCTGTGGCATTTTTTGTGGGCTGAACGTTGATACACTTTATATCAACGTTCGGTTAATGCATTTGACCGAACATTCGGTCACCTGCACCTGCTTTGCTGCAAAATGGCAGCCAAGTAACATGCGAGCAGAAATGCTGAGTAAGCATCTGCTCTAAATGCAACAAAAACAATTTGCTGCATACTTTTTGATTATATTTATGTTGCATGCTTTTGGGGATCTGGTTTAAATAAAAATTTCAATTTTTAAATTTAAATGCTGCATACTTTGCGGCGTGGTTTTAAATAAAAAATCCATTCGCTAGTGCGGCTTTTTTGTAGGGGGTTCTACGGAAAAATGCCCAGGAATCACAAAAAGCGGCATAACTCCTTTATTTGAAGGACTATCAGGATGTCCTTTTGCAGGAATGCAGTCCTAGTCCTATCCTATCTGAATAACCTGTAAAAAGTTCAAAATTCCTTACAGGAGCGGAAAAAAAGCGAGAATTCATATACTGAAAATATGCCACAACTCGAAAGTCCTTTGAAGGATCCTCTTGAAAATAGTATCAATCGATAGATATTTACTGTGGCTATCGATGGGCCAAAGGACATTCATCCGTCGGCGCGTTAGCGAGATATTAAGGATTTTGTGATTTCGCCCTATTTTTTCGGCAATTTTCCTTGCCAATCCCCCATATAAATTGTAGGGATTTTTTTTTTTTTGCAGTTCTGGAATATATGAAAAAGGTACATTTTATTGAACGCACAGCATGTAAGACTATCGATTTTGTGAATAAATATTTCCAAAAAAAAATCCTGAAATTTTGATAGGGGTTGCTATGGGAAAATTGCCGAAAAAACAGGGCGAAATCACAAAATCCTTAATATCTCGCTAACGCGCCGACGGATGAATGTCCTTTGGCCCATCGATAGCCACAGTAAATATCTATCGATTGATACTATTTTCAAGAGGATCCTTCAAAGGACTTTCGAGTTGTGGCATATTTTCAGTATATGAATTCTCGCTTTTTTTCCGCTCCTGTAAGGAATTTTGAACTTTTTACAGGTTATTCAGATAGGATAGGACTAGGACTGCATTCCTGCAAAAGGACATCCTGATAGTCCTTCAAATAAAGGAGTTATGCCGCTTTTTGTGATTCCTGGGCATTTTTCCGTAGAACCCCCTACAAAAAAGCCGCACTAGCGAATGGATTTTTTATTTAAAACCACGCCGCAAAGTATGCAGCATTTAAATTTAAAAATTGAAATTTTTATTTAAACCAGATCCCCAAAAGCATGCAACATAAATATAATCAAAAAGTATGCAGCAAATTGTTTTTGTTGCATTTAGAGCAGATGCTTACTCAGCATTTCTGCTCGCATGTTACTTGGCTGCCATTTTGCAGCAGGTGCAGGTGACCGAATGTTCGGTCAAATGCATTAACCGAACGTTGATATAAAGTGTATCAACGTTCAGCCCACAAAAAATGCCACAGGGCAAGGAGCAAGGCTTGGCATTACATCTAACAGCAATGCCAGTCTGCTGATTTGCACTGCGAACCAAGCTGAACGTCAAGCTTGCGCTGCTAAAACCTGTTGGGAATTACAAGGCTCGGCTTGAAAATAAAACCCTGAAAGTATTGCATACTTCTTAAGCACTGTTGCTGTTAATGCCATTTTCGGCTATGCTGCTGCTGCTGCTGCTGCCGCTGCCGCTGTTGTGCTCGACACTCGATTCAGCCAGTGTCAGTTTTTTTAGTGTAATAAATAGAAGTCAATTAATATCGTTTTGTCAACATGTTGGTTTTTTATTAAACCGTATATGATTTGTATTATTCTTATGTGTTTTACATCGATATTATTTACTAATTTTGTGGTCACATTATTTATGTAAATTTCCTTACAAGAAGCTTTTCGTATTTTATTTAAGTAATAATATAACTATATGTTTATGGTAAGTAAAGTGTATATAACATTTAATTAATGAGTAGGATATCCAGCCAAATACGATCAAGTGCATCCTTGGAACTCTTGCTCACAGTAAAAAGCCAGCGGCCACCTCTGATGTTTGCCAGGAAGTAGGTTTGCAACAACAACAAAATCTGAACTATGCAAGAGTTTGGCAAGTATTGGCATTTAATTCTTTATACATTTACATACACAGTTTGATGTAATATTACACACAATATATATATATATATATATAATGTGTATATAGTATATAGTGTAAAATACATAATACATACATATATGAGAAGACACATTTGTACTTAATTCGAGGTGGCACAATCAACTTTCTAAAAGCAAATTTCAATCAAAAAGTGAATAATAGTGGGTAGAATACACAATTAAGTTGATAAATAATAAATCTGCTCTCCAAAAGCATGACATAAGCTGATCTCAAGGAGCATCGACGGATCAAAACCATTCTAACAATATATAATTGTGTAAATTGTTCAAATTATTCAAATAATTTCATTAACGCATGTTCTTAAATTATTATACAATGAGATCAGCTCAGAATTTGTGTGAATACGAGATTTAATAAAAATTGTAATTTCCGAATTCCGATTTCTAACTAAGAACGTAAACGTTAACGAAAGTTTATGTTAATATACATGTCCACTCGACTACGTTACTAAATGTTACTATTTATAGAGTAGTTAACTATTATGGCGCTTTCATGTTATGTGTATGTATGATGTGGTCTTATGAGTGTGTTCATATCATAATTATTATAATCTATGTATGTATGTAGTTATTATTAGTTGAGAAAGTACTTATATAAGTATTATGAAGAGCAAGGTCCTGAAAAAAGAAATTCCGCCGTAACTCAACAGAATTTCTGCGCATCGGGCTGAAG
This sequence comes from Drosophila tripunctata, assembly GCA_035047385.1. Lineage (NCBI taxonomy): Eukaryota > Metazoa > Arthropoda > Insecta > Diptera > Drosophilidae > Drosophila > Drosophila tripunctata. The sequence goes on from JAWNPS010000143.1 coordinate 108,859, forward strand.
ATTTTCCAATGGTCGGTAACTAAAAGTACAAGAAATATGTTAAAAATTATAGTTAAAATGGTCGGTAACTAAAAGTACAAGAAATATGTTAGAAATATAAAGATTTCGTATGTGATTACATACATACATATTATGAATTTATTATTTTCTTGTTGAAATTATCAGATATACGAGTGTACTAACATGTTACATCCATTTGATCTACATACTATATAGTACATATGTAAATTCGAACCATGGGTTAAATACATACAATACATAAATATCGATTCTATAATTAACTTTATTTAACTTAATTGTATCTCTTATATCTTAGGGAGGTGCTTTAGGATGTATGGTTGGCATGGTTGTCATCATTGTTGGAGTTGTAATTGTAATTGTAATTGTAATTCAAATTTCGTTGCAATTATATTCGATTATTATTATATTTCGTTTTTCGTTGGAATCTCCCCCCGATGTACACGATCATAATGATCTTTCGGTTTGTATTTCTTGTGACTTAACGTTATTTTTGAGTATGTGTGTGTGTGTGTGTGTGTGTGTGTGCTTATCGAGAAATCGTGATGAAATCTATTAAAGTGTTTCAAGCCCCATATTTATCTCATATACACATTATGTCTGTATATATCTATATCTGTATCTCTCTTTTTCCATCCAACTGCAATTCCAACCCCACAAGTCTAGCCGAAGTTCGCACTGTTTATGTGCTAGAGAATCAATCCTTTAATATCGTTCGTTTCATTTGTTAAAGTTGATCAATTATAAGCCTCTCTTGTGTACAATTTGTTATCTTATTTAAAAATAAATAAATAAAAAGTGAATTAATTAAACATTTTTTGTTTATACATACAAATATTTTTGTTTGAATTTTTTAAATGTAAACGTAATAACGTTTGATCTTCGTATTATTTGGTGAATTTAAGGAGATTCTCTTTGGCTATTTTCCAGCTTATATTATATATAGTAAATATATCAGATAAAAAATGGCTTTACTTCATTTAAATATTTAGACGAATGCAGTGAGCTTTAAAATCAAGTGGCATGTAATCTAACTGTCAGACCGTCGATTGTTTTTTTTTAAATTACAATAGAATGAAGGTAATTTGAAACCCACTTAAAGCAAATACCAAATAGATCAAGTGTCTGTTCACTGTTTCACTGTGTTAAGGCCTTATAAAAGAGATTAATTGAGAGATGAGTACTGAGAATGACTAACACAGTTGGAGAATTTGAGAAATTAGACGTCTAGCATTGTTACAGAAGTTGACAGTGCACCGAAGATGGGTGGTAACTATTTTGGAGCATTTGAGATTGTCCACTTGTATAAGAAGTTGGACTACTGGCAGAGGCAGCGGCGGAGGCAGCGGCAGAGGCAGCGGCATAAATGGAAGATGGTGATGTGCAAATTACTGATGGAGTTGTTGTTGTTGTTGTTGTTGACTTTTCCGACAAGTTGAAGTATATGGCTGAAGCTGGAGATCGTTGTGGCATTATCATTGGTGGGTTATCCATATCCAAATCCATGGAGGACTTGCTGGCCAGCGCATGCCCTTGTTGCTGATGATGTTGCTCCTCCACGACATGGGCAACAGCAACTGCAGCAGCTGCTGCCGCTTTCGAAAGCAGTTCCGTTGGCAGATTAAAAATTGAGGATCACTGAAGTCGTGGCCAATAATTACTACCAGCCAGGTCTGAAACATTTTGTGTCGATATTTGTACAGGTACCGAGACGCCGGCAGAAATAACACCTGCAATCATCAGATTGGATTATATTGAATCAATAATTGGATATATAGTATAGCCAGTTATACCTGTGTTTCCCGTTGTCACTGCAGATCCGTTTCCATAGACTCCATGCTGTGGTGGCTGCTGATGTGCTGCCGCCGGATTGCAGGCCGCATTTCTCGGATGTGTCGCGTAGGGTGATCCCAGGGACAGTGGGTCGTGAAACATATACGGATAACTGTCCCTCTGTTGCAGGCACGAGGGCGTCATTGAACCAAGTGACGATGTCATTGAGCTAAACGCGAATTACATCAAAAACACAAACACATTAATAATAATGATAATAATTTGATCAGAGTTTACTGGAAAAACTTAAGGGAACACTAAAGAAAACTGTGAAAATTATTTAAAGCTTAAAGCTTATCTAATTTAACAATTTAAAAACACAAACACACATTTAATTCACTTATATAAATAATAAAAATAAATAAAAAAAAAAATAAATAAAATAAATAAATAATTTGATCAGAGTTTACTGGAAAAACTTAAGGGAACACTAAAGAAAACTGTGAAAATTATTTAAAGCTTAAACCTTATTTAATTTAACAATTTAAAAACACAAACACACATTTAATTCACTTATATAAATAATAAAAATAAATAAAAAATAAAAAAAAAAAATAAAATAAATAAATAATTTGATCAGAGTTTACTGGAAAAACTTAAGGGAACACTAAAGAAAACTGTAAAAATTATTTAAAGCTTAAACCTTATTTAATTTAACAATTTAAAAACACAAACACACATTTAATTCACTTATATAAATAATAAAAATAAATAAATAAAAAAAATAAATAAATAATTTGATCAGAGTTTACTGGAAAAACTTAAGGGAACACTAAAGAAAACTGTGAAAATTGTTTAAAGCTTGAACCTTATCTAATTTAACAATTTAAATAAATATAAATATATATTTACAATAAAATACCATAAAAACCCCATCGAGATCCAGAGAAATATTTAATAGTTATAATATTTAATGAAACTAAAAACACATAGCTTATCCAATATAACTTGGTAACTCTGTTTAACTCGCTTTATTCTATTCCCCATACCTCTACTACTACATACCTACATAGCAACTGGATAGTTTTTGTAATACTCACTTGTAATTTTCTGCCATGGTTGCGATGGGTTGAGGAATAGATGAGTACATTGGATTGAAACCGGAGTTGAGTGGTAAGCGGGGTGCAACGGCCTGCAGGGGAGGGCTCTCGGTATTTGTATGCGCATTGCTAACATCTCCGCCGTGTAACTGAAACGTAGTTTGTGTTGATTGATTAATTAATAGTTAGTATACAAGTACTAACTTTAACAAGTACTTACTGTTGGTCCGTTCGAAGTCTCAGCTAGATTGTTATTGCTGTTGTTGGGGTTGTTGTTGTTGTTGGTGGTGCTGTTAACTGGATGGGCAGCTGTGGCTGTTCCCTCGGAGCCAGCTGAGCTGCCAATACCGGATGTGGAATTATTGGCCGTCGCTCCAGTCGAGGATGCAGGCCCGCCGGATTGATTATTTGTGCTTGCGCCCCGCCCACTGTTACCAGCCCCAACTCCACCCACATTATCAACGGAACGTCTTTGAGTTCGCAACTTTTCCTCCCTTCGCCATTTGGCCCGACGATTTGAGAACCACACCTGATGGAGAAATTTATTTAAAAAGAAAAAAAGGTAAGTTTCGAAATTATTTGCATAATGGAAGGAGCGTAATTATTTAAGGAGCGTAAAATAAATAAATATGTATAATAAACAACGAAAGCTACATTAGTTTGCAAACTAAAAATGCAAAAAAAAAAAATGCGTAGGAGTAAAAACATTGCTCGATAAATATGATTATGCACAAGTTGAACTGGAACTTGAACAGTTGCTGTTTCATGTCGACTTTCGCATGAAGGATGCGACATTAATAATAAATTCTCAAGTGCCACAATTCGTTTCAATGAGGCTCAATTCAATTCAAGCTCGCGACATGTAATGAATGTAGTAAAAATAAAATATATATAAGCTGCCAGTTCCGAAAGTTTCGAACCCTTAGGGTTTTGGAGAGTATTTTGTTTGGTGACAAAAGGGTGAATGGGATTACAATATTTGTTATGCTTTCATATTTTCAAGGATGACATTTATTGCATTGGGCTATTGTATGTTGGTTGTGTAGGTTGGTTCTGAGCACACTCATCACACATCAGTTTGTTTCCCTCCCTGGAAAACTCTTAAACAGTTTGTCGTTTACTGTTTTGCTGTTTCCCCATCCGGATGAACTCGATGTGAAAATCGCAAGTAGTTTCAAGTGTTTTTACAGTCAAATTGTTTTTATTCACTTATACAAAATAATCATAAGCTTTGCGATGAACGATGAACGATGACGGCTCAAGTCATTATCCAAAAAAAACTTCATTAATAACAAAATATCAAGAGGGGTGCACATTATTGGAATTGAGATTGAGGGTTGACATTGACTTGACTTCCGTTACGACTCGACTCTAGCAACTCTACCAAACTCAGAGGATGTGATATTAAGTGTATATAGCACTCCTGCCCAGTATGGATTAGCAAAAGAGAGTACATTAATAGGTTTTCATTTCGAAACTAAAGCTAACTATTCAGTCCAAGACAAACGAAAATAACATTTAAAAAACAAAAAAAAGACACGAAACAAAACAATAATTAAACAAAACTAAATGACAAACCTGAATACGTGCCTCTGGCAAACCAATTTTTTCTGCAAGCCGCTCCCGGGCAAAAACATCCGGATAGTGCGTCCGTTCAAATTCTGTTGTTGGTAACATCATGGTTTTTTATTGTAGAGTAAAAGAAGAAGCGGAAAAAAGAAAATCTCAGATATTGATTTGATTTGATTTGTGTTCATAAAAGTTGTGTACTTATACCTTTTTCCAGACTATCGATTTGTTCGTTGGTAAAAGATGTGCGATTTCTCTGTAGCTTCCGCTTCAGCCGTAGCCGCATTTGCGAGTCTTCGTCTCCGGATGAATTATGATCGGAGTTACCATCCGATGTACTTTCATGTGAATTCGGATGAGAAATATCGCCAGGGTATAGATCTATAAAAATTTAAATAAATACAAAATTGTATACACTACATTATTTTTTATGGCAAGAAAATAATCAGTTTTTCTATGATGAAAATCGATTTTATGCAATTCTAATCATTCTAAATTCTTATATACAGTAGAGTCCGGGTATTATGACAGCTTGTGTGTCCAAATTTAAAATATCAGTTTCTTTTTCCTTTTGCAGAAGTGTTTTTTATGAAAAGTTTGTTCTAAACGGATTCTTATATTCTATATATTTGTATATATAGTAAAATATTCAATTAAAACCTGCATATATATATAGGATCAACTATCAAATCCATAAGGACAAACTTCTTTAGCGAGTGCATAATTGCATTAAATGCTTTCTATTTATATTGCATCATATCACTCGAACAGATTACGTTCTTTTGGAATTGAGAAACATTTTGCTGATTGCTTTTTCTTATCTTTCCGCAGCATTTGACTGGCCTTTGACTCACACAAAATATCTACATAGTCCGTATAATACACTTACGGATAACTGTACAAAATGTGGTTGAATCGGTAATGGGTCTGGGTTTGAATGGGCTAGGCTAGGATGCTGCTGCCTTCTTATTGGCAATGGTAACATATGTCAGTCTTATTTATCGATCCAAAAACAAACAAGAGCAGTTTGAAAGCAGACCGACAGAATTCCTATCCTCAATTAGATTTAACGGCAAATAACAAATGACCAACAAATTAACTACTTGTTTGCCCTGATGTTTGATCATCTGTGACAAAATGTTTTCAATGTTACAATGAACAACTCCTTGTTGTTGTTGTTGTTATTTTTAGGGTTGTTTTAGTTTCTCATAAGTAGTAAGTATATAAAATTGCTAATGTTGTTTGACTGAGTGATTGGCAATCAGCGTTGAGCCCAAAATTTTCAAGAGTTACAAAGCTAAAATTGCATTACTTTACTTCTGTTTCACAATATAAAAAGTAATTAAATGCGTAACTTGTAGTGAGGCAGAAAACAGAAAACAGAAAACAGAAAACAATTGAATTTTGTAAGGACTACTGTCTGACATATGTACATATCTGAATTAATCTTTGCTTTCCATGATTTATGTGTAAACTATATATAGTATGTAGAATTTTAATCTTAACCAGAAAAGCAAGTGTTAGAAAACTCACAAGAGACGCTTAGTGTTTGCCGTTATTAAATACTATTATGAACGAACTAGTAACTAAGTCATTTATTATTATTGCATCACTGCGGAATATCGCGACTATATTATATTTGAGTTACCAACTTTGATTTTGTAGAAACTTACCACGTTTTTGAACTTCATCGCGCACTAACTGACCGGATAAATTCGTTGGTACTGCCGTGGGTGTTGGTGGTAGAGCCAAATGTGCCGTCGTTGTATTGCCGGGGTACCAGGCCCAACCGCCGGATTGTCCATTAAACATTCGAAGCTTCTCATAGACAGACTCATTTTGTTGTTGCGCCTGTTGTTCCTTCTGCGATGCCAAATTGCGCAACACTCGATTAATAGATGAAACCTGCAATTAAAGCCAAACACACACACACACACACACACATATGCATTGATAAGTAAAGTAAGTTAACAAAACGCAAGTTTAGCTAGATTTGAATTGTCGTTTCGTTAAGTTTCGTTAACATTTCTACCCTCGAAATGTGGCTTGCAACTTGCCTCCCATTGGCTGTCGCATTTCAGCCAATCCCACACACTGTTGTGCACGAGGGAGCAGGATGGCAATATAGTATCGTGTTATCGTGTGCTACTATTTATTATTCAGTTACACTTCTGAGGGCGACGCAACACAAAATGTTTTTGCAATTGAGACCAACTGTATTTAAACACACGACGCGTACAAACCTGTGCATTTTTTTTTAACATCGAAGAATACGCATGTAAATCTGTGCACAGTTTTATGTATGTACACTAAATAAGGCATACGTACATTTTTATGTACATACATACATACATATGTATATTGCCAATCATTTTATATTTTCATAGAGTTTCATTTGCAAACTTATGCGCAATTTATTAAAATCAAATGTATGTATTCTAATATTATTATTTTAATTAACACTATTAAGTGTTTTAGAATTTTTTTTTTAAATGTACGTATGTCTTATTTAATGTACATATGTATATAAAGCTGTGCACAGATTTACATGCGTATTCTTCAGTGATTGAAAATGCTATGCTACATCAGAGTATTTTTTTCTTTGCTCCCGCTACTGCTCTCTGTTTTCGAACGGCTCTGTACCATAGCAGAGAGCACATAAAATACAACAGTTGCTCTGCTGCTCTGCTCTGTAGCAGAGAACCTCGGAGTACAGAGAGCAAGAGCAATAGCAAAAAGTTTGCGATCGACTCTGTGTTGTTGTAGCAATTGCTATAAATAGCACAAGCATGGAGAGAGCAAGCTCAAAGCAGAGCACACAAAAATAATGTATTTATGTATGTGCTATTGCAAGAGAGCATTTGCATATTCCTTTTTCACTTTTGCTGCTCCCGTAGCAGCTCTCGTAGTCGCTCTCATAGTATTTCTGTAGTACATACATACATACATATGTATACAAACAACAACAACTACGCAGAGTCGATCGCAAATTTTTTACTATTGCTCTTGCTCTGTACTCCGAGGTTCTGAGCAGAGCAGCAGAGCAACTGTTTTAATTTTGTGCTCTCTGCACAAATGCAAACACTGTTTTAGACTAATAATTGAATAAATAAAAAATTGTGATACATACATACATATATATGTATGATGTATGTATGTACATATGTATGTAACCCAACATGTTTGAACATGAGATAAACATTTCAGCCAAATACATGCATGTAAGTTTTTAGTAACCTAAAAAAAACCCCAAAGTTATTCGAACTAAACCGATTTGACCTTTGATCACGAGTTCTTTGAGCATACAATAAGTCTATATCAATCAAGTGAAGAAGCCTATATATTCAACTACTATTAAAATAAATTACATAATTTTTGTGACAATAAATAGTACAATAATAACACTTTGCAACAAGTCTAAAATAAATACTTTTACTTTATATTATATAGTAACATTCATTATGCTTTTCATTCACCCTCTGTGGGGATTATTGGGTTTTTTAAAAGCTTGGCAGACCCCATAAAGTATATATATTCTTGATCTGCATCAACAGCCATGTCCGTCTGTCCGTCTGTCTGTCCGTATGAAAAAACAGAGCTCAACAATGGTAAGAGCAACAATATGCCCCTCAAGGGGATATAAAATATATACTTTTACAAAAAAATTTAATATCACAACACGATTTATTCCAGATATTTGTGCTATACCAAAATTGGCACAAATTCATTGATTATAACTTAATAAATAAGCCGTTCTTAGCGTGCCACAGTATATGCTACTATAGTACAATATGCTTGTGTCATTAGCCATGTGTCTAATTGTATTGTAATCTTATTTAATGACAAAAATTCAAATAAAAAAACGTACTTTTAAAATATATGAAAGAGAAGCATCAAAGTGATCATTCAAAATACTTGATGATAATTATGAGACTAATTTAAAAGCAAATACAAGGGCATATTTTAGGAGTGTGTCCTACTCGCGACCCCAACACACATTACCTAGAGCTTTAGATTAAGCAAATCCTTTGATGTCGTTTGATCTCTTTATGTATGTATAAAATACAAAACGGCCAGCGATTCATTATAATCGGCAACAGTGCAACAGTGCGTCAGACGTCAACGAGCAACCGCAAGCATCCAAACGCCAATCCCCCAAGTCCTAAACCCAGTTCCAGTTCCAGTCCCAGTTTCAGTGCCCGTCTCAGTTTTTATTCTTTTATATATGTATAGAGAAATGGCAAGTTCAATGCGCAGGACACGTGGCAACACTTAAGGTCCAAAGTGCTGTTTTCCATGTTCTTGTTATAATGTTAATGGCAAAAACAGCGTTCAAGAGGGCCGTTACAAACATATTCGCCTTGTCTTTAACAGTCAAACAAAAATGTGTACATATGTACTATATGTACTGTATGTACTGTGTACAGTGGTACACAAACTAAAGTTTATCCTGTAGCAATCTTGTGTGCTGAATGCCTTTGGGATATAGCAAATTATTTTATGCAAGAAATGACGTTAGGCATTTAATTTTATCGACCACTAATTCCATGGAATCTTAACTTAGCCAAAACTCACGACTATTTACTTTCAGTAAATAATAAATACATATTTCGTAACAAACATTCAACGTTGTTTTTAAAGGGATGATTTCTCGCTTGCAGATTGTGTTTGAGTTTCTTTATGTAAAAATGTGTACATGCTCTTCAGCCCTTATACACTTTCCTTTTATTAACGTTCTTTTCGTCCGGTTAATTTTCTATCCACGATATGCATCGCCCATTTTCGCACTTCGTTAGTCCCTCACAATGCAGCGAACAGTAAATGGTTAATTTAAATTCTATTATAATTTTGGGTACACATCAGATCTTGTCTGATCTTGAAACCAGTTTTCCGCAAATAACAGTATTGGTACGCATAAAATATTCCTTAAACATATTTAGTTTACCAACTGTGGTATAAAGGTGTATTGCAGGTTTCTATATACAAATTAAAGACAACGTAATTATTAATTCTTGAATGCCACGCCCCCTTTGTATAGTTATGTAGCATCGTATTTGCTTAGAATCAGACAATGTTAGTTGCATTAAGATGGGATCATAGTCAAGAATGTTTTTTATACAACGAAAAATGGATACAATGCTAAAGCATATGTGCGAGTGAGACAAACATGTTTACATGCTTGTAATTCTTAATAGGCTTATCTCTTTCGCATTGCTAAAGCATTTAATAAAATTCGAAAGTAAAGCTAACCAATTTTGTTTTTGCTATTAATGCCTATTTATTTGTTGGGAGATTTTCAATTAAACTACAGTTCTTTAATCACAAGAAATCTTGTTGACGCACGCCTTTCAATTTGGATGTACTAAATATTATATTATAAAAATTGATGTCAGAAATTTTGGGCTATGCTCCTTAAATTCTGAATTATTTAAATATTTTAGACAGACAATTTATATTTGAATGCGTACGCTTCACTAAAACCAATACAATTGTTTATAATAAAATCAGCTAGTCAGCACTAATATTTTCTATACTTTGTAAAAACTCTTGCTCTAGTTTTGTTTGAGCACATTTATATATAAATATATATAAATATGTATATGTATGTATATAGTTCGCACGTAAAGAATGGTTTGTAGAATTTTGAGGTACACCAAATCCAAGATCTTTGTATTGAGAGCTCAGAAATTTGTCGATGCGCTGCTGCTTCTTTTGTGGTTTTACTCTTATTATTTTTAAAAGCGGTCGCTGCACTCCTCTATGTTAGTCTGCGAATAATATATGTATGTATCTATATGGGTTTGCTACAATATGCTACTTCTGCTTATATAAAGGTAGAGTATAGGTATAATCTATTGCTCGCTTCTTGAGTCTTTGAATGGTTTCGGGTTTTGAAATAAACCGCCAAACGCTCTCTCTTTTCCATTGTACACAGAAATTAGGATTAGGTGAACTACATACCATATATATATATGTAAACATTTGTTTACCTGGTCGAATAATAAAAATATCCTTTTGCGGATGAGTAGCTCTACATCAAAGTGTTTCTAAATTTTAATCCATTTTTAAGAGCGATGGGCTGGCATTGTTTTCAAATTACTTAATCCATTGTCTATAGACTACGGCCTACCGTTTGCTCCTCTATTTATCTAAAATCTTGATAGTCGTCTTTATTTTTTTCGAGACGTACTGTTTTGTGTGTTGTACCTACGTACCAGATAATATAAGTACCAACCTACATATACACTTTTGGGTAGTCTAAATGTTTTGCAATTCTTATTATAATGTGTTGATTAAAAGATATCCCCTTCTAATTACTATTTTATTTAAATTGGTAGTTTTGCAAATTTCTAGATAGTTTTATTAATCGAAAACCTTTTCGACCCATTATTTGAGAAGTTGATTTTATATTCTCGGCAGAGACTATTTCGGAGTTTGAGGAGTGAAGCTTTAATATTATTTTTATATTATTTTGGGTGTGGAATTTGCAGTTTCTTTCCTAACTTTATAACCTTGTTAGGGGACAGTTTTAAGTGGTTACGTTAAAGCTTTAAAAAAAAGCCTATTTATAGGACAAGTAATAATTTAAATAAAAAACACTTACACTTGGAATATTATCACTATTGCATACTTGTTCCGATAGCAATCTATCCCGTATTTCCCACGCAAATATGCTGGGACACTCCCTTTTGTAATCGGCGATTTTTTGTACCACGGGCGTTGTAGCTACTCGTGGCTTTGAGCCACCTATCGCTCGAGGTTTTATTGATCCTGTTTCGTAATATCTAAAAATAAAATAAAATAATAATAATAATTATTGGATTTTTTTTGTTAACTCAACGTAACTTGTATGTGAATGTTTTTTATAAATATGTAATATAAATATATATATATAAAAGTACAAAGTATTTTAGTATTATGTTTAATACTTTTAATATATCTACAATAACAAATATTGGAGTTGTTGCTCTAAGATTTAGCAAAGTTTAGAGTTAAGCCATTCAAAATTTTAAGTAAAAGTTACATTACTCATTACTCATTACTCAATGTAGGGGGTATAATACTATCGGGCGAACTTGACTGTTTAAGTTTTATACTTTTGAACTACATCGATGACAGTGGATAGATAACTTGGACAGAAAACGAGCAATACTTTGATATTGGTATTGTGGGTACTAGCGTTTTTTAATATTCGTTAATTCCATTCCATTCCATTTCACTCCGTAATCAATCAATCGATGCTCCATTAATTGAAAGTGCTACAATTTTTTAATATTTATACCAACAACTCTCACCTGCCTAAGATTTTACTAACGCATCCATTGGAAACTTGTAGTATTCGGGAAATATCACATGGACGTGCGCCAGAGTGAGCCAATTCGACAATTTTTTGCCTAGTCGAGTCCGGCAGTGGTCTACCGTTAACATAGACTCCCCCAAGCTGGTTAATGCCGCTGTGGCCTGCTGTTGAGCATCCGAATAGTGCACTTTGACCCATTCCCACGCCAACTGATGAGTGGGGATGGCCGTGCATAATGTGTTCCGTTGTTAGCATCATTTTTGCACAGTTGCACTTCAATATTTCCAATAGTTGGTTCCAATCTTTTGTAAATCGTTGTGGATTGTCTCCAATTTTTAGTTTAATATTGTGCCTTTTTACTCCAATGCACTGTTAAATTGACTATTTGTTCACTGTTGTGTTTGTTTATTATTTTTTTGGTTTTAATTAATTAAACATTGAATTTCGTTGCTTTTTTTGTTTTAGTTATGTTTCACTTAAATTCTGCACTAGGTTAAACTATATTAAATTTGTGACTCCAATCGGCGGGCTTGTTGTTATCGTTATCATTATCGTTAACATTATCGTTATCGTTATCGTTATCATTACGATGATCGTTACTTCTATTTTTAAATAAATATAAATTTCCTTTGTACTTATGTATGTATATTCGCCAGTTGGTAAACACTCTTGATTTCTGTATATAGATTTGCACTTGGATATATAATATATAATATCGTATATCGTATGTTTTTATGTTTTAAATTTATCGCATGTCAGTCGTGTTCCGTTCTCCGTTCTCCCGCTGTTCCGCTTCAAAAGAATTATAGAGATATTGGTCCCGATCTGCCGTAGGCAGCCAGCGACCCGGCGGCAACGCCACGGATTGCGAGCCCGTTACTTCTCCAACAATTTTGTTTGCAATAAAATGTAAAATAACAAACTTGCGGCGGCGGTGTTAGTATGCCCTGAACGAAATTGTTGACGACTAACTGGTTAGCCAAGCGAAACGATAATGAGCTCTCAAGCGAAAGACCAGACCTGCCCAGGCAGGCGGCAGGCAAGAGGCAAGAGGCAGGAGGCAGGAGGCAGTAGGCAGAAGGCAGCAGGGTAGAGCAAGAGCACCGCACCGCGGCGGCATAGCGCTCAACAGAGGTCAGAGGCGTGCAGCAGTTGAAGCGGCGCAGCCATTTTGATTGCTTGCTTGCTCTCATGTGAGAGCAAGACAACTCTCTCTATTTGTGCGTGTGCTGCTCTTGCGTGTACGTGTATTAAGCGAAACAACAATACTGTAACGTCGGCTGTTGAAAAGAGACAACCGTACTACAACTGCTGATGGACAATAAAAACGGGGCGTCGCGTCGTAGAATCATCTCAGCTTTCGCAGCCATTTATAATTTCGAAATTGCATAGAACTTTCAATAAGACGGACGACAAATATAACTACATTCATTGCATAGTCATATAGTACATATATTACAGACATACAGACATACGGACATACGGACATACTTGCTGCAAATACTATAATGGCAGGTGGTAATTGTTGTGTCTTATGCATGTTGATTTATACATATATAATATCTAAAAATTAATGTAATACATACAGTAATATTATGCTTTTCATATCCAGTATATTGAACAATATGTGTATTTGATTCGATTTTGATTGAAACTACGTCGGCAGTTTGTTTGTTATATAACATAATACAAGTTTCTCTACGGGGTATATCGTAGTTGGGGACACTTTCTCTATTGCACTCTCTATGTACTCGTTTTTTTTGCCATCTTTTTCTGTGTATTTATATATGTACATATATATTTATGTATACAAGACCATCCACATACGGATATGTATGTCTCTGAATGCACTGTATGTAAGTTTGTACATATGTTCATATGCAAAACATATTTAAAATGCACTCACCCCAGAATAAGCATTCGTACATCATACCCATATGTATGTACATACAAACATATGTACATATGTACGTGGCTGTTAAAAGTGTTTATATTGTTCGGGACTACAGTTCCAAAGACTAAGTATCGCATAATTATAATTAACAAAAAGTTGTTCTTCATCTTCCACTTTGAAATATTACTTGTTTAAATAACGCGCATTTTATACATTTTGCTTTAAATTTTAGCGCTGTATTTAAGAAAATACAAGAAACAATGCGTAACTCATATATATTGAAAGTTTTTTTGTTTTTGAAATATTTTTATTACTATTTTAACTTGACTTGACATTTTTTGGAGTCACTTCTGTTTATAAGGACAAGATTTTAACTACTAAACTCCTAGAGCATTTCGTTTTACAATCTATGACTCTTGAATTGAATCCATTTCATTTCATTGACAAAGAAATTCCCAAATTTTTATTAAATATTCGTATTTCTAAGGTGAACATATTTTTAAAAAATTCTTTAAATCATAAAATTATAAATTCCAATTGTAATATCGTTTTCTTTAGAATTTTTAACAGAAAGAGATAATAAAATAATTAATTAAAGCGAAACTTTGGACGTATTAAATGGATTTATTCTTGAGACATCTTGAACAAAGTACGATTTAGTTTTGAAATGAGCAAGAAAAAAAGGTTTTAAATATTTATAGACAATAATGCTAGGTAGCAGCAGGTTCTGGTATTTTTAACTAACTAAATTTTATGTTTAACGAAAGAAAAAAAAAAAAGTTAAAGCAATGGATTACTTGGAATCGAAGCAAAAAAAAACCAACGAGAGGCAATTCTTGGCCGAGACAATTAAAAGCCTAATTGCAATTGTTTTATTTGAGGAAAATTGTTAAATTTTTGTTGTGGCTGCTATCAGTTTTTACTCGGAGAGTGCGCTAAAAGTTCAAATTGTCATTTTAATCATTTCTACCCTCGATAAAATGTATTGCGGATGCTTTCGTGTTTCAGACTTAAAGCCAAATATTTTTGCTCAGCTTCGAAATCGTCAACCCCTCCGAATTTTAAAGCCAAGCCAAATTTGTGCCAGTCTTACGTCTCTGAATAGCACTCACAACAGTACAAGTACTCTATCAGAATCTGATGCCCCTGCTGCAACAGCAGAGAGAACGTCAATTTCAACATGCTGTCCGACACGTTTTTGGGATTTTTGAAGTCACACGCATCAATGGAGCGCCACCCTTCTCCCTTCAACCTTCTCCCTTCACCCCCCTTACTCCCACACATTTCACAGGCGACATTACATCGGGTTTGAACATCGGCATCGAACCAGCAAATGAGGCAAGGGGGGCTTCTTCAAAGCCAAAAAATTCCTGGCACGGCTTTCGAGTGTGTCGTGGTGTGGTGAGTGTAGTAAAAAATGGCATGGAACATTATGTGGAGGTGACGAATCAGATTTTCAGGAATGTGTGAATAAATGTTAATTTGTTTCACATTGTATTCTCGAACGGAAATTATATGTATTATGGTGTATAACCTCCACCCAGGGTCTTTAATGAAACAAACAACTATTTCTTGAATCTTTCAAATAAGTATATTATTTTTTAAATTTAGTATGAATTAATTTGAATTAATTTGGAAGAGCGCTATATGTGTTTGTTCTTGGTTATCGATTCATTAGGTATATTCACTCGCAAATAAAAAAAATATAGATGGCAAACTTTGAGTTTTCGCATTGTAGAACTCTCCCAAAACACTGTGAAAACAATAGGTTCAGCGGGCGTGAGTTGCGGAATGACTAAGGGAAGGGAAGGTCATTCAAAGGTATCAGGGGTATCAGGGGGGCTGCTGGCCTATTGATTGGCTCTGTCAACAAATTTTGTTTGACGATCCCAAGGTGCGGACAAACAGCTCTCTCTATTCTCTCGTTTGTTGTTTAGATGAGAGCAAACAAAAGGTAATGTGCGTAACATTGGCCAAATCACAATCATACCTATACCGATACCGATCCCAGTGCCAGTCCAGTCTCAATCCCAATACCAATCTCAGTCCCAGCCCCGATACTGATCTTTGTGTCTGATTTGTGTGTCCCTATTTCGACCTCTCTTTTCTTTTCGAAACCAAAACATAATCCACAAAACTCAGCCGCAGTTGCAGTCAACTTCAGTTGCTGGCTTATAAAGCAAACGATGATCCTGCTGCTGTTTGCAATGCTCGACTACAAAATACCCTGTGTATTTTCAAAATAATTAAACTTAATTCAAAAGTGTTTAAGCTTTATAATTTCTTTAGTTCTATCTTTATGACATAACACTTTTTTTTATCATATTTTTTAATATAGTAAAATTTTCACAAAGCTATAACACTCGTTACGGTAATTTTAAAAATAGGCACAGGGTTGAGACATTAATATACATCGAGAGGTGTAGAGAGCAAGAGCTGAAAAATAGGGGGATAATTTAGCTTAGATAACAAAGAAGATGAAGACTAACAAAAAAAAACCGCAGCCGATTCTGAAAGGCAACAGCAACTGATGATGGCAAGGCAATGCCAGAGTTTTATAATAACAAAAAAGGTCAAAGTAGTTACACTACTAAGCACAATGCACAGATACGAGTATGAGTATGAGTACGAGTATGAGTACGAGTATGAGCACCCGGTGTGTGTTAGACTCAATGTAAAGAGCAGACATACGTATGCATTCTGACAGACAGCCCCTACTTAGGACCATACTGAACTGCACTGCAAGCCAAGCGGACTCGGATCAGAATCCATTTTATAAAATAAAATAAAGAAGAGCTAAAAAGTATCTAGTAGTGATTTCAACTTGCCTCTTTTGTCATTTTTGAAGAGAATAGGTGGATGTTGCGTAGAATATACATACTCATTGGAAGGGTGTGTAGAGTGTGTATTTTTGTATTTAATTTTTTTAGTACTCATTTGTGTGTGCCATAATGAATAGCTAGAAATTTATCATAAAGTACTGGCACTCTTTTGGGATATTACGGCCGCCATTTTGCGATTTTAAATTGTCATTATTTAATATTTAATATTCAATATACCCCTCAGAAGGTATAAAAAGAACTTGGATGATGCTAAGACTTGGATAGAATATAACTATTCGTATTACTTTTATTTAATTTTTTAGTATTCATTTGTGTGGCATATGAATAGCTAGAAATTTATCATGAAGTATTACGGCCGCCAATTTAAGCGATTTTACAATGTGTGCATTATTTAAGTATCTTAATATTTCAATATTCCATATATACCCCTCAGAAGGTATAAAAAAGAACTTGAATATTCTTAGCTATAAATAAACTATTCGTATTAATTTTACTAAAGTGAACTGTCTGTTTTAGCTTTAAGCCAACACAATTACTAGTCGTTTTATGAACACGTGAATGTTCTGGTAGAGTAACGATTTCTTTCTGGATCGGGTCCTGGTCTTGGTCCTGGTCCTGGTACTGAACTGCCAGTATGTCTATGTGCACGCGCCGCGTATTACTTGCCGGATTCGGAAATATTATTTTAAATAACTGCGCAACATTCAAAAGGAATAAAAGGCGTGCCAGGCTCCGTTCATCCGTCCGTCCGTCAGTTTGTCTGGGGATGGCAAGCTACTGTTGAATATCTTTAGCTGTACCGGTTCCGTTTTGCCGTAAGTCTGTTTTTAGGGGGAATATAGACGTGAGTGCGTGTGCACGGGAAATTAACAAAGAAGCGTGCTGAATCAGATTCGTAATATTGGCTTACTGAAAACTACCATAATTTATTAATTTATTGCCTTGATTTCAAAAACTTAACTGTATCCCTTACACATTACTTTACTTCAATTGCATTTAAAAACGTTCTTTAATTGTTTGCTGAATAAAATTGTTATATAGTCAGAGATTTATTTAAAATTAATAAATTTTGTTTTGAATTAAAATTCTAGAGACATTTTTTTCACTAAACTTAAAAAACCAAAAAAAAATTGGCAGTGCTACTGAAAAGTTTCAGCTATTGTTAATAAAAGTGATAAGTAATAAACATTTTCAGACGTCTATCTGTAATGTAGCAATATTACAACATATAGAGCCTGTGATTCTAGACAGGCATTTCTTCACTACAGCAATATTAAAATTAATCATTTCATAATAATGCACAGGAAATAAAGATTTTTTCTGGTACAACAATAATCAATATGTTAACTGCACAATGTCATGGAAAATTTATTTGTTTGGTCTGGAGGGTGTGGAATACTTATTGGCGGAATTTTACGATGCGATGTGAAATAAAAGGCACGTGCTGGCATTTGAGTTACAAAAGCGGACGTTTTACACTTTGGATGTACGATTTATATAGAATTTGTGTGAGTTCTTGAAATTTCTACAATTGCATTGTGTTGCTATTGCCAAATTGCACATTTAATCGATTAAGTAATGCCGTTTGATATTTCTTACCACCAAAAAATATATAGATTTAATAATATTTTAAGAATTTTATACATTGGCCTAACTCTTCAAGTGGTAACGTTAATATGAAGCCAACTTTTTGGAAAGAAATCCTAGCACGCTTTAAGTTTCTAAATCCCGCCGCCCCCCCACTGATCAGACAAATTGACAATTATCCCATTTGGGACGTAGAGAAATAATGAAATCATTAGTGCAGTAAACCATCACTGAATTTTGGGCGACCTCCAACTGCGTTCAACGGATATGTGAAAATTGTGCCCATATAATAGACATGTATGTACTTGTTGGAATTGTTAAAGGGTTCAGAAATGCAGTGACAATCAGAGAGATAAATGTTCGTGCTCCCAAAGGATCAATTTAAAAGACACACGTCCGAAGAATGTTGAAGAATGTAACTGCTCTTGTATCTGCTCTGCTAAGTATATGCTAAGGTAGTTGAATTTGTAATACATTAATACAATTTTATACTTCTATAGATGTCTCGTTGCGTTGACAACCACACAAGTGAAGTGAACAGTTATATAGCATTTGGCAGGCGCTTAAATCTCTATTTAGTACACCTCGTTGGAAGCACTACTAAATATAATTGAGGGGTTGATATATTTCTCTGTTCCTTTATGCGCTCGCATGATAATGATGCCGTTGCTGCTGCTGCTGCTGCTGCTGCTACTGATGCTTTACGTCATCGACATATACTCAACCCAATCCTTGGCTACCCCTCCCGCCTCCCCCACCATCACTAACACAAATCTCAATCTAAATCAACCGCCTGCTGTTGCCAGGCGAGCTAGAAAGGAAAGAAACAGTCGTGTGCATGGTGCTTCGTTCGTTCGTTCGTCCCTCCGCTCGTTCGTTCGTCTCTCCGCTCGTTCGCTCGAACGTTCGAACGTTCGTTTGGCCACGTGTCGCTGACAAACTGCTTAAACACGCCGCGTCGTTGATGAATTCAAATAGAGTTGTTGCGGCGCACGCTGTTCTTAGAGTGGGGGTGTGCCACAGGGTTGCCATCGCAAAAATTACACACTTTGCGGCATTTTGCGCTTTTAACAATTTTATTGTTATCGATCGTTGGTCGCCTGGCTGCCAATTATCAAGTGCCAAACCAGACAAGCACCAATTGTCCAAATCATAGACATTCCCCTCACCTCAATTTCCAAGACCATAGACCGTAGTGGTCTAAGAGGGGGGGGGCGGATGAGTTGTCAGTTAAAGTATCCCTCCAGAATTGCAAACGAGAGACCCAAAAGTAATTAACATATCGGGCAAACACACACAAATGTGATTAATTATATGGACTGCTGACTATGATAACCATACAAGACTATATATATATATGTACATACCTATATATTTGCTTGAAACCCAATCGAATACAAGTCGAAAACAAACAGAAACTCAACCACACACAACGGTACACACGGTACACTGTTTAACATGCACGTGTAAAAAGGGATTAGTAGGTGGTCACCAAATGCTAAGCTGTAGGTGTACACGATATATTAATGTTATTACAGCAGCTCTTCCGACTTACTATAATATGTATGTTGTGTCTGTCGATTCGTATTCGTACTCGTACTTGTACTTGTTCTGTGATGTCAACTTTATTGACCTTTATTAGGCAATTATTAGTTATAGAATTGAACCAGTGTTTGCATTTGCTGCTACATACATAGCAGCAATTTCATTAAAAATATTGCTCTGCTCCCGCTACTGCTCTCTGTTTTCGAACGGCTCTGTAGCATAGCAGAAAGCACAAAAATAAAACAGTTGCTCTGCTGCTCTGCTCTGTAGCAGAGAACCTCGGAGTACAGAGAGCAAGAGCAATAGCAAACAATTTGCGATCGACTCTGTGTAGTTGTAGCAATTGCTATTAATAGCACAAGCATGGAGAGCAAGTTTAAAGCAGAGCACACAAAAATAATGTATGTGCTATTGCAAGAGAGCATTTGCATATTCCTTTTTCACTTTTGCTGCTCCCGTAGCAGCTCTCGTAGTCGCTCTCATTGTATTTTTGTAGTACATACATACATATGTACATATGTATACAAAAACTTAATATATAACTGTTTTATTATTGTGCTCTCTGCTATGCTGCTACAGAGCCATTCGAAAACAGAGAGCAGTAGCGGGAGCAGAGCAACATTATTAATGAAATGCAAACACTGGTTTTATACAACGCAATATTCGAAAAAAAAAACCCTTAAAGACTATAAACATATTCTTGTACAACCAAATCGACATTGTCTAGTCGAAAAATTTATTTAAAACGAAAAGTGAAACTAAGATGATGTATTACATATTATCAAATTTACACATTATCAGCGATCTACGCAAATATGACAAAAAGAAATGCGTCGCGTCGTGTAATGCATCTGTCTTTGAGGATAGCTGTGGAAGATTCAGGTCTTGCAGGCTACAACAACTTGAACAAGTCGATAGCCTAGCCTCCTCACTCAATCACTCAATCGAGTGCAGGTGATAGCACTATCGAAAATGTCGGTGTCAATCAATTCAAAGATAAAAAAAACTTTATAACATCATGCACTTCAGTCCACTACCATCACATGTTTATTTACTGAGCATCCTTATATAAGAATACATCAGAATTATATTATGAAAGTACATATATGGCATAACATTATGAAATACACATCGTAATCCAAAAGCAACAAAGTGCCATGTGCTGTTTTGAGAGAAATCAAATTGAGAACTTGCTAAGATTTGCCTAAATTAGTTTTGTTCATTAGATATGTTTGTATGTATGTATGTATATCCCATCCATTGCTCTATTAAAGCTGGATATAGGGTGGTGTTAGGGTGGGGAAACCAAATGCGAAAATATAAAGAAATTAAATTATTGTATAACAAATGTTACGGCAATTTTCTTGAATTCAAAATCATTGAAATGAAATAATGCAAAATCCCAAAAAACAATCAAAGGGATACCCATTTTGATAATAATGCATCGGAGGGCGGAAAGGTTCAGCTTTAAGGCTGAAGGAGGTGTTGTTTTTTATGCCAACCGACCGACCGACCGACCGACCTTTCCACCACTTCTGATCCTGATCCTGCTCTTTTGGGGTGTGTGTATATACGTTTATATATATATATATATATATATATATATATATATATATATGCACGCGTGCGTGTTTGCTGGTGGCCACACACATTTAAGTCCTCGAAGGGACCAATGCTAATATGAAAGAGGGCGTATCTGTGATGATAAAGTTAAATTAGCAGTCGGGTATTTCCTCATGTGTGTGAATGAAGCATGTTCATCCGCCCTATATATTAGAGTGAGAATTATTCAAAGTATGTACACTGATAAAAAAAAAAAATACTGCGAATGCACCTAGAATAAAAAACGATTTCGAATCGGTCAAATATTTTTGCGAGCTATTGAAATTATAATTTTGATTTGAAAAATTACATTTTCGCATGTGGAACATTGTTTGGGACTAGGACCGTTCTTTTGGGTGCTGTTTAGGGGCTACTCCCAATTTATAATTAATTGATAATTATATCCAGAGATATTGAAAATATAGTTTTTAAAAATGGTATGAAAATCTTGTTTGTTTAAGATAGGGGACTTAAGATAGGGTTCTAAAACTTAGTGTGTTGAACTTAGAAAACTAAGAAACCGCTAACTTGGCGGGTAACAGCTAGAAAAGCTTGAAACTTTAATTGGTCATTGGGGACAAACGGCACGTTGCTGGAAGTAAATAAATACACTATTAACTTTTTAGTGAGAGCCATTTGCTGTTCTATTTTAGTAAGTAAACGTAAATTTTAATCTGAAATAACTAATCCAGCTATTCACTCCCTCATCATAAAAATATGAACATACCCACATAGATTCAGAACAAACACTATTCACGCCTTGTCGTATCCTATCCCGTTCGTTCGTCCGTCTTTTGCCTGTAGGCTGAAGGCATGAATTTGGCTTGGCTTGGCTTGGCTTTAGCTTGCCTTTAGCTTCGGCTATGGTCCGAACAATGCTTTGTTTCATTATTATTTCTTTGAACGCAATAATGAACAACACAGCAATCATTTAAACAACAATGCGATGCGCCCAAACTGACGGAATAAAGATGACGATGACGATGACGACGACGACGACGACAATTACAATGAGGATTTGGCCGCGGCTGCGGTGGATGGCCATCATCACAAGGGAACGGGGACGAGGAAGCGAACGAGGACGAGGACGAGAACGATACACACAACCAATATATAGACCTATAGCTTAATTCTACTTGGCTATATCGTCTCTCTTTCGCACTCTCTCTCTCTCTCTGTCTGTGGCACTGAAAGCTGCCAGTTGACTGGGCAATTAACCATTGAGTTGGAAAAGGAAAAAGGGAGCTTCAGCACAACAACAACAGCAACTACAATAATACCAACGATTCTCGCAGTGAATTTTTGTGAATTTGCACCCTAGACCTAATGGCAGAGAGAGAGTGCCAGACAGTGCGCACTCGCACTCGCACTGTAGTCGGGTACAGTGGGATAATAAAGCAACAAATTTTATATAAATTTTATAAGTCGAACATTTTTGTAAAACTAAAAAAACAAATACCCTTTAGTCGCTTAAACTATAGATTTAAATGTAGAAAAGAAAAATAATAATGGCAAAAAGAAATTTGTACTCAAAACTATGATTTTAGGTTGTAAAAAAAAAAATAAATCGGTATTGTAAAGTTTTAAAAAATTGAGAGCACACCCTGTTTTCAATTACTATTGAAAAAATAGTATACAAAACTTGTATCTCTTTTAAAAGAAATATATAATTTTATATATAATTTTAAAAATGTTAATGTTCTCATTTAACCACAATGTTTATTACTATTTATAGTTATCTTTGTCATAGTTTCAAAAATATTAGTTTTACATATTCAGATACACTACTACGTTGATTATCTTTTAAATGAATTTACAACATTTAAGCGATGAATTTTAAACTTTTTACTTGAGTGACTGAGTTCAAAATTGTTTTATTTAGAAATAGTCAATTGGTTTTAATGAAACTTTCAGATCGTGTGTTTTAGCCACGAACCATGAAATTACTTTAAAGCGCTTTCAGGTGTATTCGGTACTCTTGCCCACTGTACAGGTTCGCCGCTGGTAGTCATACCGAATACCGAATACCGAAGGCAGCAACGTAAGAAGCAGACATACTGGCACATTCGCACTGTACAGTGTACACTGTACACCATTGTATTATACTATTTGTCCGTCATATTCACTGTTCTTCTCAATGGTTATGGGTTAAATCGGGTCTAAACGCAAGTGCATGCAGTGGTTGGTGGTGCCTAGTATCAATTAAAAAGGCTATCTAAATAACTAGCATATCATAGTCAAATCAATGTGAATATTACTACATTATAAATGTTAAAAAATTATATGCATGCAATTTTGAGTTCTGTCAGTCGGTCAGGTCGAGAGAGCATTTATTAAATCTTGATATTACCAATAACCCAAGCGGAATTAATGCGTTTATTGCTGTGTTGAAGCGTTAAATATACTTTGAACGTTATACAAATTTCAGATTTCCTTATTCAAAATTCGACTTTATGTCGCTTATCGAATGTGACGCAAGCGCCAAACAGCGCAGCACAAGAAAATATATACTCTAGCCGAGAGAGTGATCGACTTTATGATCCTCTGCGTGTACTATCAAATCGAGAGAGTTGGAGACAAGACATAAATGCCAAAAGACGTCTCGATTCGCAATGCTAAGGTTTAAGTTTCTGAATTTAGAAAGCAAGTTTGTATATTTTAAGGCAACCACTATCTTGTTCTAATAATTTTCTGGCCGAATGTTAAAACATTGAAGAATAAATCAAAAAAAAAACTTTACCTTCAGCTAAGATAAAATGTCGTGTATTTAAATATCGAATTCTGGTCTTGAGTTGATTTTAATATTCGACAAAACTCGATTGATATAATTTCATAATTAATACGACTCCTAGAAAAAAGTCTATAAGTGGCAACAAAGTTTAGTGTTACGTTTAGCAAATATATAATATACATAATGCTGTATAATATAGTATACGTATTCTGTGCAAAAAGTACCTAATATCTTACTATTGAAGTGCTTTTAAAAGAATACCTGAACTGAAGTTACATACATACTGGGAAAATTTAAAAAATGTATAGCTTGCGCTTTCGCTTTTGTTTTGTTTGCTTCGCATTCTTGTTGATGTCTTTAATCCAACAAGTGTTGTTGACAGCATCACTTTCCACATTTCATTTGTGTGTCATTAATTTTCGAGTCGAACGAACCGCAACGTGAAAAATAACAGCTGATCCGCTTGGCTTTACGCTTTGCACTCGGCGTTCAGCGTTCGGCAACAGCATTTGGGAACTCAGCATCAAAATCAGCAACAACAACAGCAACAGCACCGTTCTCTGGACTCGGCTCGGCGTCAGGCCGTCAAGTGGAACTAAATTGACATGTGATAAGAATTTTTTTGAGATAAATCTGATTTCCCTGGCTCAACTAGCACACACGCACACGCACACACTGAATGACTGACTGTTGTTGTTGTTGTTGTTGTTGTTGTTGTTGTTGTTGATATTTAAGTTGTAGTTGTCGAGATGTCGTTTTTGCAGCATTTTACCTGATTTGGATTTCGAGGCAACACATGAATGCGCAGCATGCAAATTATTTAAAGCCACAGAATTAACAGCTATAATAAAACATTTATTATTTATGCAAACACTCTATTCAAAAGTTTTGCAAATCTTCAGCTAGTAAAAGCGAATTACATTTTTGCAACCCCTTTCGAAGGGGTAACGAATTTCTGATGGCACGTCTATATGGAAATACATACATATTTATTTATTGTGTACCCAATTAGTTCTGGGAGTCTTTCCACTTGTTTCTATCAATTCAATTCTACTTTGTACAACCAAATAATTTATAGGTTTACTTAAGTTATTAATTTACTTTTACTTCCTCTATAAAATCGGAACAAGAAGACAATAATTTCATAATTTTATACTCTCTGAGGGCTTTATTGGGTTCTCTAAAAGCTTGGATGCTTTTTTTGCTTTCGTCTCTAACGTGGACTACCGTCCACAGTGACTTCCTATCATCAAATGTGTCTGAGAATGGAATTTTAAAAATTTTAAATAGCGCCACCTATTAACAAAATTCTACTGATGACAGTTGTTATCAAATGTGTCTGAGAATGGAATTTTAAAAATTTAAAACAGCGCCACCTATTAACAAAATTCAACTGATGACAGCTGTTTATTCTGTTGTTCATTATACTTTTGTCAGCTACCATTCGGTGACAAACATTAATACTTATTGCTTTCAAAGCTGCAAGCTTTTGTCAACATATCCTACATTTAGGATAAAAGCTTGAATACTGGGTTTGAGTCTTAGAGCATTATCCACTGCAATATTTTTAGATGGCAGAATGCAATTTCTTAGTTCCCGGAATCAGTCAAATGTAAATGTTGAAACATGGAACCAGCACAGCTTGCGGGAAAATTACAAGGTTTACAAATAAACTAATCTCTTATAAGTTTAAATAAACATACAGTATAAGAGTTTCTTGAAATGGTTTATGTCTTCAACTGTACATTCGTAAAAATATACAGTATAAGTGTTTTTTAAAATGGTTTATGTCTTTATTTGTATATTCGTTAAATTATACAGTATAAGAGTTCCTTGAAATGGTTTATGTCCTCATTTGTATATTCGTTAAATTATACAGTATAAGAGTTTCTTGGAATGGTTTATGTGTTCGTTTGTATATTCGTTAAATTATAGTCGTTCAACTTTAATTACTTTCAACTATTCTAAAATAAGAGTTGTTTGAAACTGTAATCTCCTACGAGTTAAAATAAACATAAAGTATAAGAGTTTCTTGAAATGGTTTATGCCTTCAACTGTATATTCGTTAAATTACACAGTATAAGAGTTTCTAGAAATGGTTTATGTCTTCAACTGTATATTCGTTAAATTATAGTCGTTCAAATTTAATTACTTTCAACTGAAACACGCAAGTTTCCTAATATAAGAGTGGCTTGAAATGGTGTGTGTCTTATCTTTAGGAGGACAACTGTGTATTCGTTAAATTGTTGTTTAATCTATCGTATATTAGAACGACTTAACAAGGTTCAACAATTAGGAGTAAAGGCACACTTGAATTGAATTGTCACTGCGAAGAATGCATAAAACCAACATACCTAACCCAAAAACTACAAGGCTTAAAAATAAACGAATCTCCTACGAGTTAAAATAAAAATACAGTATAAGAGTTTGTGTACTCGTTAAATTATAGTCGTTCAACTTTAATAACTTTCAACTAAAGTTTTCTAATATAAGAGTTGATTGAAATGGTGTGTGTCTTATCCTTAACAGGACAACTGTGTGTTCGTTAAATTATTTTCGTTTAATCTATCATATATTAAAACCACTTAACAAGGTTCTACATTAATGAATAATATGATATGATATATAATAATATGAGAAG
Source organism: Drosophila tripunctata (assembly GCA_035047385.1). Taxonomy (NCBI): domain Eukaryota; kingdom Metazoa; phylum Arthropoda; class Insecta; order Diptera; family Drosophilidae; genus Drosophila; species Drosophila tripunctata. The sequence goes on from JAWNPS010000143.1 coordinate 135,462, forward strand.
TCTAATAAACTAATAAGATTAACATATTTGTGAGAGAAGGTGCGGTAATCCCAACTTTAAAAATCTATCGTTCATACGGACAGACAGACAGACATGCAAGACAGACAGACATGACTCGGCTGTTGATGGTGAGTAAGAACATATATACTTTATGGAGTCTGCTAAGCCTTCTCCTGTTTGTTACATACTTTTCACTAACCCAATATACTCCTCAGAGGGTATACAAATCTCACAATTTGATAATTGCGGTTCTACATATTGTTTAAAATACATCATAGTTTGCATGACAACCGACTTTCGAATGAGAGTCAATCCTTGGGGTAGTTCCTTTGAAGTGTGTACAAGTGCCGAAGTATTTATGTAAAAAGCAGGTATATACATACATACAAATGATAGTAAGACAGAAAAGTTGAATTGAGCACTACCGACCGCGTAATACCCTCTGACTTTAATTTCCGATTACTTGAATTTAAATCGGAGTAAAGCCTGCCTCTAAGTTCTCTTCGTTCATACGGACAGACAGACGGACAGATGGTTAAATCGACTGGGCTTGTGATGCCGATCAAGAATATATACACTTTATGCAATCTGCCACGCCTCCTTCTGCCTGTTACATACTTTACACAAACCCAATATACACCTCAGAGGGTATTAAAATAGGCTTTAAAAAGTATCTTTCGTTAATTGGCCATTAAACGTAATTTGAGTCGTGTGCTGGGTATTAACTTATGACCACAATCACCCCCTTAAAAAACATTGTAACATTCGGTTCATTGACATGTGCCTAAAATATGCTTTGCACAAATTTACGAATCAAAACACTCTAAAAACAAGAAAGATAAGTTCAGTAGAGCATTCTGACCGTGTAATACCCTCTGACTTTTATTTCTATATAATTGGAAATCAAATCGGAGCAAGAACATCTCTAAGTTCTTTAATACGGACAGACAGACGGACATGGCTATATCGACTGGGCTTGTGATGCTGATCATGAATATATACACTTAATGGAGATTGATACTCTGAGTACCAAATAAAAAATTAGATTTAATAACGCAAGTATGATATAGACCAGGAAGACTTTCAGGTCTGAATATTTGAGTACTAACCAATATACCTTTCTTTAAAACTGCTGGGTATAAGCAATTTGCTGAGTTGTAAATGCAAATTGCATTTCACAAATATGAATATACTATCATATTTATAAGTGCTTTAACCTTAAAGCTGCCCAGGTTGGAGCAATGTGGAAATTTTGCATTTTATTAATTGTACTATATTATTCGTTAAATGTCGAGTTTATCAAATGCCAACAAACTGAATTTAGCCACAAATATAGCGAACAATTTGAGAATTTTAAGGTAGATTATATAATTATGTGAATTGTGATTTAAGTGATTTTTAATTTAATCTAAATCGTGTTACAGAAAGCTAACAACAAAAGTTATCAACGTGTTTACGATGAAATTCGAAGCTCTGAAGCATATGAAGTGAACCAAAAAATTGTCGACGAACACAATAAAGATTACGAAAGTGGAAAAAGCAGCTTTAGATTATCTACAAATACATTGGCTGATATGGTATTTAAAATAACACACATAAAAGAATTTTGTATATGGACTTTATGATAATTGAACTAAAAAAAAACAAAAAACAATATTAAAATTCGTTTCTTATATACGAAATTTTCAACATTTACAGACAACAGATTCGTACTTGAAAGGCTACTTGCGACTGTTGAAAAACCAAGCAAATTCTACATTGGATAATATGTCTGACGTGGTCGGATCTACATTAATGAACAATGTTCCAGATAGTTTTGACTGGCGCCAGAAGGGCTTCATCACTCCATCCCATAATCAGGACACATGCGGATCTTGTTATGCATTCAGTATAGCTCAAAGTATAGAAGGCCAGATATTCAAGCGTACGGGAAAAGTTCTGAGTTTAAGTGTACAACAAATTGTCGATTGTAGTATAGCCTATGGCAATCGCGGATGTACGGGTGGATCACTGCGTAATACTCTAAAATATCTACAGGCAACTGGCGGCCTCATGAGGGCACTTGACTATAAATATGCCTCAAAGGTAATATATTAATTATAGATTATTTCGGTCCATATGTAACATATAAACATGTTCATATGTTTTTAGTCCTGATCAAGAGGTAATTTTGTTTGGATATCGTCTCAAAGAACATATTGGCAAAACTCAAATCTCTAAAATGGAAATAAAATAATATATATACTTGTAAAATAATACGGTCTTGCAAACTAGCTTCTAGCTTTTACATTCTAATTTTTGTGTATTTATTTAAATACTTTTTATAGAAAGGCAACTGCCAATTTGTTAAGGAACTGGCTATTGTAAATGTAACTTCTTGGGCTATTTTGCCGCCTAATGATGAAAATGCAATTCAAGCAGCGGTTGCTCACATTGGCCCAGTTGCGGTATCTATAAATGCGACTCCCAAGACGTTTCAGTTATACAGGTAAATAAAAATCATTAAATCATACTCATTGTATTTATAAATTAAAAATCTATTTTTTGATAACCAAAATATTTGTTATAGTGATGGCATTTATGACGACATCTCCTGCTCATCCACTTCTGTAAATCACGCAATGCTAGTGATTGGCTTTGACAAAGATTACTGGATATTGAAAAACTGGTGGGGCGAACGGTGGGGCGAGTCCGGATTTATGAGGCTACGCAAAGGCATTAATTTGTGTGGAATTGCAAATTATGCCGCCTATGCTATAGTATAATTATTAAAATTTGCTCACATTATATAATACAATTGATAAACCAAACAAACAACGGAAATGCAAAATAATCATATTACCTATACAAGCTATATGTATGAACATATTTATATGGTTGTTTCCCCCAACGTCAACGTTTTAATTTAATTTTCATGCCAAAAATATTGCTGGGAAAAGTTAATTAAATTAAAAGCAATATTCACAGTTCGTTGAATTCAAAATACAAAATACGTGTTATGTGCAAATTATGTTTTCAAGCTGAGGAGTGAGGACACTCTAAGGGTGAATTGAATACCGGAGGACTTTCACATTGTTTTCTCTATCCTCTATCCTGTTTCTGCTTGCTTTTGGGGGCTCGATGTGTAATTGCGGCGCATGCGTATCGCAAGGAACAAGTATAGAGCCCCGCCCTCTCGCCCTCTTATTGGTCAGAAAGTTTTGGGATGGAGCAATGGAATCCCACAATAACTGCTTTCATTGGCGGATAGTCGGATGGACTGCTTATTTATTGGTAATGGCGACAATTGGCATATGTTCTTCTTCTAGAACAACTTCAGAACACCAGCGGATATTAAATCGTTTTTCATATTCAGTCTTCGTGGATATTCCGTGACGCGACATTTCTTCAATACAGCGCTAATACCGAAAACTCTGATCTCAAGCACCAGTTACTACTTGGGGATATAATCTAATCTAATCCCAATTAAAGTGAATCTTGATTATGATTGTCTATTATAATACTACAATCTCAGAAAGTGCCGATATTCTTCTTACATAATGGATGGTAGTCATTCAAACTACACAAGGTGAACAATAGTTAATTAGTAGTTTACAATCTATGTATTTGTGTAATAATAAACAATATACCATCTGCAAGGATATCAAAAACAAATTAAACAATTGAAAATTGTTGAACAGGAGGTAAGCATTAGGAAATGAGAAGGATACACTTCAGTACTCCAGTCTCTGCTACAGAGTCCTGGGTAATCTAACATAGATCTTTCCTGGGTTCCGTATTTTTTTAAATGAAAGCCCGTCAATATAGTTATTTCTAATAGTTCCAAAAGGTCAAACGCTTTCTGTCTTTCTTAGTAAAGCCCTAAAGTTTGATATTCTCTTGTAGAGGATATACTTATTGCCCTTATTACGATGTTTATTACTCATTATAATAAGTATAGCAGATCTCTTAAGGTATATACATATATGTAAGTATATCCTTAATAAGCATCAGCAAATAGTGATATATTGATGCATTTTCATCAATAAATAAATTTTAAGCCGTTTGTTTTAAAAACGATAAACTTGTCAGATGGAATTATCAGATGGAATTGTCAGGAATTATCGTACTACATTTATTATTGAAAAGAAAACTCTAACAAAATTTAAAGTAGCGTCGGAAGAAAGGCCAAAGAATTGTGATACATATTCCATTTTTTTTTTACTAATGCAGGACATTGTATAATTAGGAATCACTAAAATTATGTACATATATAGTACGAAAGCTGTAAAGGCGCGTAATCTGTTGAATTTCAGAGTTCTATGACTACAAGTACTTAAGTACTTATGTACCTGTAGGAAAGCACTTGTAATTAGACAAAGTAAACTCAATTATCCTCGCATTTCATTTCAATTCATTTCATTTCATTTCAAAACGTTAATCGCCCAGCAATTTAACCCAATTAAATATTCATGATGTTTTACGTGTAAACAAAAGACCATCAACGGCATGGCATTGGCATACACAGTGTAACAGTGTAATAATGTCTATCTACCCGCCCTTAAATGGAACACCTATTATTTGCCTGTTGACAGTAACCACTCAACCGAATTATTGCCAACTCATCAGTGGGTATTTTTTGTATCTTTATCTGCGTCTGTCTATGTTCATATTCGTTTAGGCATTGGTATTCGTATTCGTATTCGTCAAAAGGACATATGCTTTCAGCTTTCAAATTTTGAACAACCCTCGGCGAGTCGTTCTGTCTGTAATCGAATCGTTTGCTTTTTCAATTTCCCTTTCACACTTTTCAAATACCCTGCGCAAACCACAAACAGTTGGCTATATGAGTTATAAGAACTATAAAATATTTTTATATTTAGCAAAATAGTAAAAAAAAAAATATATATATATATAAATAAATGTAACGAAACAAAACAATACAAACATTTGAGAGTTATAATATTAATTGCTGTCAATCCCAAAAATTGCAGAGTATTTCTCTGTTGAGCAATATTCAATTAGTTTTTTAAACTGAAACATGAGAGCTACACAAAAGCAACAGGGAGTGAACGCCGTTCAGCACACATAACACACTAAATATAAACAAAGCACTTAAATTAATGTTAGGTAATTGCATTGGCATGCTAACTTGTTATAGAGACACTTGTGTACACCAATCGGTGGTAATGCTCATAAGTCGATAAAGGGACTCAGATTAAATCCCTACCCCTAACACAATTCATTGCACCAAAGCAAGAAGTGGAAAATTGACAACCAAAATACATATGTATGTATGTACATAAGTTCATAAATAATTGGCGACTTTTTGACTATTTTCAGACATTAACTTCGTTAACTTTTACATTAGCGGTGGATTATAAAATTGAAAACACAATGAAATTAAATTGATCGCTCATAATTCATAAAATTTAAACTTCTGTTTAACAGAAAGCAACTACATTGGCAAAGATGGAGAAATTATCTATATGTACTAATTAAAACCAAATCACAATCGACCAGATATTGCCATTTGTACAGTGGCATAAAATATTATATCAATAAAAGTGTATTATAATTATATACAATATTATAATAATTTATATCACTATTACAAATGTGGACTGAACAATTTTATTGGTTTTCTGAGGTAACTTAGTGATCTAGTAAACCGATCCGGATATTACAGAAATAAAATATGTACATATAGCATATAACCTTGAAGAGGCTATAAAATCCAAATCTGTCCGCACTTTATAGCATTTTTAATTAATTATTAATTGCCACTTAAAAAATCATGTGTTTAATAATCAAAGTTATTAGTAAAACAATAATTGTTGTTTGGTAGTTTTAAATGTATCATAACAATGACTACATATAGTATATATAATATGCTGTATATATTACATTTCAACCCCATAGAAAAAAAAAACAACCCAGTGTGTTTTGTATCATTTTTACCGACTAAATAAGTACATCTGCCAGATTTGTTAACAACAATCTGCTGCTTTTCTAAATACTAACAGAATTTTGTCATTATTTACCTCACTGGTTTATAATTCGTTCAACCCTCTGATGCTGCTTTCCTCCCCTTCTACACAAGTTAAGAAGTCGCATAATCATTTGTTTCGCTTTTGGTTTGTGTAACGCACACATTACATTGGGGGCGTGTAAGCTTAACAATCTGTGCCTTACCACATTTTTTTCGTAACCTTATTATCTTTAACGAATTGTCTCTAGGGACAATCTCCTTTTCAATTATGCCATTCACACGCATAATATAATTGAATGCGGGGTGGGACGACTTTCCTATTAGGGGACGAACTTGGACTTGGCATTAAGACTGAATAAATTTGTAGTGCCAAAATAATGGTTATAGCCTAAACAATGTACAATATAAAATGAATTTGCCAAAAAAAAACAAACTGCTGATAAAACAGACAATTGTTTTGCTTCCAAAAAGGTTTTATAAAAATGAGAAAACTAATAGTAGACATGAATCCAGTCTATATATAATATATGAATGTAACAAAAGAGACGTGATTTATGCAAAAAAAAACAAGAAAATGTTAAGTTGTAATTAAGTTATGTATTTTCTCTAAAACTTGTCCTTAAATTTTGGTTTTTCACTTATTCATTAGATAGATAAAGGACTGTTAAGTTATGGGATTTAATAAAAGTGTCGTATATATTATTTTATATATTTCAACTCCGTTATTTCCATTGTTTTTCTTTTCAGAATTAATTGACATGGCATTTTCTGAGAATATTCAAAGAACTTTACGGCCTGCAAGTCCATCCAATGGAATGGAAAACAATCACGTTCCAGTTAGTCAAAAATCAAATCACGTACGTATTTATATAAATATAACCAATAAAAAAAGGGCAATTTCTTTTCGATCTTAAAGAGAAATCAATTTAGCAAATCCAAAATACTAATGTTATCTATCTGAAAGGTTCATGACATTTTAATTCCAATTTTTTTCATATTCTAGATATTTTTTTTATTAATTTTTAATTCACAACTTTGTCAAATCATAGCTGATTTTTTTTTTATTAAGGGTACTCCTCAAAATATTAAAAAAAAAATTATTTTTAAGGGTAGAAACGTTAAATAAATACTCCGATTACGACAGAGACAATTATGCGTTATTTCTAACAATTATTTTATTATAAATCTTTAGACTTACCCTTTTCACAAATCCTTTTAAATTGGTTCGACCGTTTGAACATGCGCAGACAATATTCCTGTGGAAAAAAGAGATAAAAAATAAAGTTTTAGCAGCCGAAATGGTAGATTTACTTAGATTTTACGTTGTCTCTTATATATAATTATCACTAATAAAAAGAGTATTTAAGTATTCAAATTAGTCTGGGACTTGAAATACTTTTTATAGATTAATTGCTTTTGTGTTGTCGGAAACGCGTTAAGAAAATGTCAGGTACTTGGGGGGGGTTGAGTTTCCATTATACTACCCCATAAATGGAAAATAAATCGAAAATACAAACAGACAAATGGTTCCCTGGAGCAATTGTAGTTTACGTGCTTGGATTCTTTATTTGCTAAAACTAAATAAAAAAAAGGTGCCAGAGAAAATTGACAGTGCAAGATAAACTTTTTCATTTCAAGGAAATGTTTTGTAGATGTTTCGTAGATGTTCCCCCCTCATACAAACATTCATATGTACAGTTGCTAAAAAAAATAAATTAACACCACATTTTTAAGCAACTTTTAAGACGTCGTCCTAATCACATTAATTAACTTATGTTTTTGGTGATATCGATTTTAAATGTAGAAAACATTTAAAAAGGATTAAAAAAATGACTGATTGGAAAAAAAGCAGCACTTTAAAAATATAAAAATATAGAAAAATATTTAAAAAGCTAGACTAAAAGAGTTAATTGTCCAACTTTAAAGATTAAAATTTTGTTGAAAACGTTTGTTTGTTCTTGAGTTGAGATTGAATCAATTAAAAATAAGTATTAAGTAGTTTATATATTCACAAAATATAGCTCTTCCTCAGGTGTTTGTTAAAGAAATTGTTAATAACTTCAGTTTTTATTCAATTTGTATTCAGTGTTTTGTGCATTTGCGAATTATTTTTGTGTCTTTCAGTTCCATAATTCTTCTAGTATAGATACATTTCTCACTCACTTACTAAATTGTTTTCCAGACTTCTTGTAGGCTTTCCAAAAAAAAGCTATTGTAGTCTTTTGTTCGTTTTACCCATTGTGTAATCTTTTTTGAATTTATTTTAGGTAAGTTCAGTATTACTTTATGGTATACCAATCGTGTCATTGTATATTGAGGGCCAGGAACGATTGTGTTTGGCCCAAATCTCGAATACTCTTCTGAAGCAGTTTAGCTACAATGAGATACACAATCGACGCGTGGCACTGGGTATAACATGCGTCCAGTGCACTCCAGTTCAGCTAGAAATACTGAGACGAGCCGGCGCAATGCCGGTGAGTTCACGCCGCTGTGGAATGATAACACGCCGTGAGGCAGAAAGATTGTGCAAAAGTTTCTTGGGTGATAATACACCACCGAGATTACCAGATGATTTCGCCTTCAATGTACAGCATAAGTGCGCCTGGGGCTGTCGTGGATCATTTCTGCCATCGCGCTACAATTCATCGCGTGCCAAATGCATCAAGTGTAGCTATTGTGGAATGTTCTTCTCGCCAAATAAATTCATATTCCATTCACATCGTTTAACCACCAACGATCGATATATTCAGCCGGATGCGGCCAATTTTAATTCCTGGCGTCGCCATATGACGCTCTGTGGACATGGACATGGACATGGGCAACAGCAGCAGGAGGAGAAGATAGTGCACGCTTGGGAGGATGTCAAGGCAATGTTTAATGGTGGCACAAGAAAGCGTCTGGTTGGCTGCCACAATAGAAGTGCACAAAATTCACCTGGTTCAGCAACAGCTACAACAACAGCAACAACAGGAGGAGTAACAGCAACAGGCGCTGGCTCTGGCTCTGTGGATTCATCATCTGGAGAATGTGATGCAGTTGCCAGAAGACTATCACTCACCGAGGATAAATCGTTGGATCATCCTCCCACTGGTTACAACTATAGCACTGTGGCTGCTGCAGCAGCAGCAGCAGCTGCTGTTGTTGGTGTTACGGCTGTGGCAACAACAACAACCGTTGGTGTGCCCTTCAATCTGCATCATCATCATCATCATCATCGTGCAACTGTGCTATCACCGCTGCAATCACTACGCAACGAGCAAGAATTATCCATAATGCCACTATCACGCAACTTTGTTGTCGACTACACATTGTGGCAACAACAACAACAACAACAGCAACAGCAGCAACAGCAGCAGCAGCAGCAGCAACAGCAGCAACAACAACACCAACAACAGCATTCCAAAACCAAAAATAGCTTCGATTCCTGCCCACTGCCCTGGATTAGAACGGAAATAAATGCTTCACCATTTAATATCAAAAATGAATCACAACATTTGTCACCGCCAAATTGTGGCGCAGTTTTTAAAAATACACGAAAATTAACCGAGACTCCCAACAACAATAACAATAACAATAGCAAGCACCACTCGACTGATTTTTCCGATTTCAATATACCATCGATATTGAGTTCGTCGGCTTTCAAGCCCGTTGTGGCATCGACAGCAATCGTCTCCACATCACTGTACGCAACCCGTTCAAATGACAATGTCTACAACATTAATCCAAACCAATCCACCACGAGAACAACAACTGTTTTTACCAATAATACTACGAGTAATATAGCAGCGGCGCAGCGACTACCATCAATGGTATTCCACAATTCCTCCGCAACGAATGCATTTTCACCAATGTTGTTGTGTCCAGAAGCTGACAACAAATTAGTTAATAATAATAATAATAACAATTCAATACAATTAGCAACAAATATTGAAAGTAAAAGGGAAAGGGAAAGTATTTCCAAGCATATCGAAAATGATGACGATGATGATGAAGTTGTTGTTGATATTGAAACGACGGAAGATGAAAATCAAATTGCATCAATGATGCACAATGATGATGTTAACTTTACACCGTCTCCCGATTATATATCTTCTTTGAGTGCAGGTCACTCCCACTCCCACTCCCACCACTCCCATTCTTATTCTCATTCTGGCAGCCCAAATGTCGATGTTGACGTCGATGGCTCTACAACAGATGCTGATGCAGATCCAGATCCAGATCCAGATGCAGATCCAGATGCAGACGCAGATGTCGATGATGAATTTGATATAAAATCAAATATTTGCTCATATGACATTAACATAAGTCGCTCAAACATTAAACTAAATTTAAATAATGAAAATAATGATAAAATAACAACAACAACATTTGCCGCCATTAACGATGAAGACGAACTACGCTCCAATTATTTTAAACATAACAATGAAATAAAACAAATGGTACGTATTAGAGTATATCAATTAATTAAACACTTTTTCTTTTTGTTAAACTAAATTTTAAATATTGAAAAATTACTACAAACAAGCCCGATATTTTCTGAAAATTAAATCAAATAAAGACTATTTTTCATGTTGTGTTTTTTAAGGACTCCACAAACGGAATTAATGGCTCAAAGCGATTATCTCGAAGAAAGTGTGCTGCTAATATCCACAAAGAGCGTCAAAATTTTAGAAAGAATGGATTTGGAATTGGATCTAAGCTGGCCAACGATAATATAATATTTGCCAGCCAACCCAGTTTACACATCCAGCAAAGAGTTACTTTTCCGGTGCTCTTAAAAACGCATTTGAATTCTCTTCGTCAGCGCCATCATCATCATCGACAAATCGAAACCAGTCCGAACACGACAAGACAATTCTATTGTTGTGATACATCAGTGAGAGCTAGTGACGGAGATGCCGGTGACTCAATGCACATATAAAATTTTTAAAATTTAAATATATCACAATATAGTTGCAGTAAATAATAATGATTATTTTAAAAATAAGACGCAATAAATGTATGAAAACTAAGTTGGCCATGTGGATGAATAAAGATATTAATTATAGAGTGCTATGATGTATGTATTTAAGTGTTTTTGACAAAAAAAAAAGAACAGTTTTTAATTGCTTGATAAAAAATAATTCTAGTTATTTTAAAGTTTGTCAGAATAAATTAAACGGTACCATACGCATGCTGCGTGGGTTTGGTTCACATATTTTAAATATTTCTCGAATTGTAGAAATTGGACATTGGTTGGTTTTAAAGTAGGCCGGAACTGGTAGGCCTCCGGGAGAAAGAAAAGATCGTATTGTTTTGACAAGTGCGCAGCGCAAACAGCGTTCGGATGATTTAGTTTTTATACCCTCTGAGAGGGGTATATTGGGTTTGTCAGAGGCGATTTGTATGTAACAGGCAGAAGGAGGCATGGCAGACCACATAAAGTATATATATAAAATTTCATCAAAATCGGACAATAATTAAAAAAGTTTTTCATACAACGCAAATCGTTACTTGTAAGCAAGGCATAGCCACGTGCATTGCACTGCGCTGTGCACACAACGCAACGAAAACGAAAAACGTGCGAGCGAGATAGACATACAAATATGCGTGCATGTTAAGTTCTTACAGCAGCTATGTACTCCAATTTGAACTCATATAGTAATTGGAAACGAAGCTCAGAGGGTATTACACGGTCGGCATGCCCGATTGACATGTTCTTTCTTGTTTCATTTTAGATACTTGAGATTATGGGTGCTGCTTTAGCCGCAGTTAATGACTTAATTTGTTTAGCAGCAACAGTCCAGCATTATAGAAAGGCCTCAAGAAGACCTACCGCATGTGGCATTTGGTCATTCGGTCATTTACAGTTACGTCGTGCACACACATGCACAGTTTTAAACATGAATGCGGAGATAGAGATGGGACTTAATACCAAAGACAGTGCTGACTCTCTTATTAGAATTTACAATCAAGAAAACTTGCATAATGCTGCAGCAGCAGCAGCAGCGCCCAGACAAAAGATTAATGCACGCGAGCGGTGTCGTACATTTAAGTAAGTGTAAATTTATATGTACAACAATACAACAACAGACTCTACACATACCTTTTGTAAATTAGTGTTAACGCCGCTTACGAAGCGCTCAGTAGTTTGATTCCCACGGAGCCAGTCAATCGAAAATTATCCAAAATTGAAATCATACGCTTAGCCAAAAGCTATATAACACACTTAAAGAGCACATTACACACCGGTAAGTTTAGTTTTTATCGCTTTTTTAAACTTCACATTATTCACATCACATTTTCATTTTGTAACTGTAATTATAACTGTATTTGAAATGAAATTTCTTTGCACATGAACCTTTTAGGAACAGATTGGCAGCCCTGCTTATTACTCAAACGGGAATTTAAGCGCGAAACCCGCCACGGCGACATAGCAGAGCGACTTGACATATGCACGTTTTGCTTGAGTCCCAATTGTTGACTCTTTAATTTAATACACTCCCAATTGTTGACTCTTTAATTTAATACACTTGAAAATGCTTTTATCATTTAAATACAAACATTAAAAAAAAAAAAAAAAAGACGACTAGACGACGCCATGACTGTTAGCGATTATTGCAAAAATACCGACTGTCCAAAACGAGCGATGATTCGAGCTTATCGAGTGAACGAAATGAGGCATGCTCAAAAAAAAACCTATCGATTGAACGAAATGAGCGATGTCTATGAACTATGCTGTTCATTTAGTTCGATCAATTTCGATTCAACTATGTAATAAAGTGACAATTTTATGAAAAAAAAAAAAAAAACTAATAGCGTACCGTGGATGTAAAATATTTAAGTGTATAATAATTGTTATATCCATGTAGATAAAACAAATGTAAGGCATTAACAAATATAGAAAGATAAAATGAAGAAACACACACTTAACATTTACAGTTGCTAAATTTCTTTGTGTATAAGCAAATATACTACATGCATATGTACGCATAGATGTGTGTATGTGGATGTGCAAAAGCGACACAAAAAAAAAGAATTTTAAAAAAATTATTTGTACTGCATCATTGTTGCAATTTATATGTATAAATATATATATATATATAAATTTGAATCAAGCATTTGATATATGTACGTACGCGTATATTTAACGCAGCAAATACGCAGACAACTCCGACACCGACAGATAGACAGACAGACACTGTGTGGAATTGCAAAATGGACAATGCTACAGATAAACTAAGGTAAGCAAATTGCATGTACATATATAAATTTCCCTTTAGTACTGTGCGTATAAATAAATTTCCCGTTCAGTACTGTGCGTGTACATACATATATATAAATTTCCCTTCAGTACCATACCGTTTTGGTACTTTATTTGTTTTCAATATAACTTTTTTAATTTAAATATAACTTCGTTTTCTAGTTATTCACGGGCTGATCTACTTTCGTTACGATTCGAGGGAAGTGCACGACATCGTCCAAATTGTGCAAATCAAACAGAATTGCATACATTAAATTTCTGGAAAATCAATGGACTGCCAACGAATTTAAGCAACAGTCAAATTAACGCCGCCTTTGGCAATAAAGCATGTTTATCGCCCGACCGAGAGCGAGAAAGAGAAAGAGAGCGAGATAGAGATCGGGATCGGGATAGAGATCGAGATAGAGACAGTTTAAGTCTATCGAGCAGTTCAAATGGTTTACTTAGCTCCCGACGAGCTTTGCGTAACCGCGAGCGAGCCCACAATTATTATCAACGCTTCAGTTCAAACGATCAACTAGGCGGAATAGATGGTGCTGAGGGAACCGGAAACGGCACTGGAACTGTAACTGGAACTGGAACAGCAAATATAAGCACATTTGGTAAATCGTCGAGTAGTATAGATCATCGCAGTATTTCGTCATCACATTTAATGCCAGCATTTGCCAAGCGACGCTTTGTTACTGCATCGGATGAACAACCGGCACAACCACAAAGTAATGATAAATCGAATCCTGTTAGCAGTTATGATGATGAGGGCGAACTTAAAAGCCATATACGACACTCAGCAGATTGGGAGCGTAGTGAAAAACAAACGGAACAATCAATAGAATCACCCACATTCCTAGCAGTGCGACAGGGTGGTGGTGGAGCAGGAGCAGGAGCAGGAGCAACAGCAAATACTCATGAGCGACGCATTGGCAGTGGACGTTTATTTCCTCGTAATGATAATTGGGAATACAAAAATCAAGTTAGCGATTCGACGACTGGTTCTATATTGCCACTAAATGGCAATAATCTTGCTAGCAACCAACAGCAGCCGCCACGTCATCGAACATTTAGTGGCAAGCATAGCGAAAGATGCAATGATGGAACCAATCTTGGAGATCGCGATAGACGGCTTATTGAGCGGACGGGAACGGCGGGGGGTCGAGATCAATACGATGCCAAAAAGAATATGCAGGGAACAGCAGGGGCAGGAGCAGGAGCAGGAGTTGGAGGAGGAGGAGGAGGAGGAGGAGGACGGCGAGCATACAACAATAATAATAAAGACAAATTTAACTTTAATGATGTGATCAATCAAAATAATCATCATCATCATCAACATCATCAGCGTGGCAACAAACGTTATCAAGCACATGACTCACATGAGCCGGAATGGTTTAGTGCTGGACCAACATCACAGCATGAAACGATTGATTTGCATGGCTTTGATGATATGGATGCGGATGGGGATGGGAATGGGGATGCAAAAGCGGATGCTGCTACATCAAAGCAAATGAACTCGAGTTCAAAACTGAATCAACAAATTGAAGCCAAGACAACAACCAGAACAACATCACGAAGCAGCAGCATTGCCAGCATAAATCGCAAACGGGACACGGATGAAACAACGAGCACTACAACAACAGCAACACCAACTGGTTCTGGTTCTGGTTCCAATAAACATAGCAGCCACATTGCCAAACCTGAACTTGACTTTAATTTTGATGCCTTCTTTAGCATGGATCCCATGGAGCATTCACTTATGGTTCGTATATAAAGCGTTATAAATTTATAAACTATTTCTTAAAGGGGTTTGTATTACTATTAATTATTTCACTCTCCCCCCAAAAAAGGGCAACGATGGAGATGGCGTACAAGGCGGCGAATTAACAGGAACATCGCGATTTAGTCGCTGGTTTGCACCCAAAGAGCAAATAACAAATAACAATGAGAAATTAACAATTGAAGAGTCTTCTTCGATATTGGACACGCAGGCTGGTGGTAAACATGGTGAGTACACGGTGGGGGGGATATCAAACTGCTTTGGATTTCAATTTAAACTCATCTTTTAATTTGTGACATTGCAGAAATGCCCAGTGTTAAGGATTTGGAAGCACAAATGACTAAAGTGGAACTACGTCCTGAACACAACACAGTGGGTCAAATGGCTCAAATGGGTCAAATGTCGAATCCCATGTTACAAGCGATGCAACCAAGCAAAGCTCATAATACAGAGCAAACTGAAAAGTCTACTACTACTACTACTACTACGACCAGAGATACGGAAGCGTTTAAGAGACTGCTGCAACAACTTGGCGGTGGTGGTCAGAATAATGTTCAAGTCGTGTCATCTGAGCCGCCATATCATCAAATGGCAAATGTACAACGCACTGTTCCTTCTACTGGTCACATTTCTGTGCCTGTTTCTGTGCTTGTTCCATCGACTGCAGTTCATGATCATCGCTATCAGCAGCAGCAGCAGCAGCATCAAATGGTTCGTGGTCAGGAGTCGCTAGAGAAAAAGGATGATATACAATCATCATATCAACAAGCACAATTACAGCGTGCTGTAAAAACTGAAACTATGCCATTTAATAATACCAGGCATAATAATAATGAAGCGATCTTACACAGTCAGCAACAGCAGTTGCCGCATGCCGCACTTATACCCTGTGTTCACGATCCGAACATATCAGTCAACACTTTACCATTGCAACAACAACAACAGCAGCAGCAACAACAGCAACAACAGCAACAGCAAACACAGAAACGTATTGAAGTCCAACACTTGTTTCAAAGTAAGTCATTTACAGAGCTGTTAAAAAAAGCATTCGCATATATTCGAATGCTTTTTTTAACAGCTCTGCTTATAACAGCTCTGGTTTTAATGGTTTTAAAACCATTTCCATTTTATATTCAAATGCTTTTTTTAACAGCTCTGCATATAACAGCTCTGGTTTTAATGGCTGTTAAAACCATTTCCATTTTATATTCGAATGCTTTTTTTAACAGCTCTGCATATAAGCTAATCGATCAATGTGTTTTTTTCCAGGCGTTGTACGCGGCGATGTCTCTTTTGAGTTTTTGGAAAAAGAATTAAATAACCCCAACACATCACCCCAGTCCAGAGAGATAATAGCGACTGTTTTATTTGAATGCTCCAATTCTGGACGAAACACTGCTGCACAACAACAACAACAACAGCAACAACAACAACAACAACAAAAACAACAACAAGCCTACCCCAATGACTTGAATCATCCACAAGCTCATGCAGTTAAGAATTATCCGCTGTTTAACAAAAATATTGTTTCCAATGTTCCCGAAGGTTGGTTGTACGACAAGTTGTTGGTTAATTTAACTAATGAGTTTTTCGTATTTTGTATTTTTTTAGATTTGTTCACGCATGCTCCAAACCAAATAATAGGCCAACATCAGAATCATAGTAGACATAGCAATTCGCCAACACCATTGGCGTTTACGCCCACATCTGTGTTGAGAAAAATGACAGCTGATAAAGAAAGTGCAACACCGTCGTTGCACAATAATCAACAGCAACAGCAACTACACCAGCAACAACAACAGCAACAACAACAGTTTCAACAGCAACAACAGTATCACGTATCAAAGCTATCAACAGTGCACAATCACATGATCAATGATTCATCTGTAATATCCGCTGGCATTAATTTGCAACCCAGAATGATTTTAGGCGGCAACAACTATGCGATACAGCAACAATTAAGTGCGAATAGTCCACAAATTTCACCGAAACTAATGCCACAAATGTCACAAGCCAGAGGACAGCAGCAACAGCAACAGCAGCAGCAGCAGCAGCAGCAGGTCAAGTGGCCAGCTGGAAACATGCCTCCGGCACATGGCACAAAGTCTTATGGTAAACACAACACACACACTTTACACTTGAAAGAATAATAATAAGTACAGCTATTGGGATTGTAACTAAATATATAAATTCATTTATTCCATAGGACGTCCAATTCTGAAAGGTCCGCTGAACTCTGGGTCACAGCAAATGAATGACTTGCAACAAATGCATCAACAAAGACTCAAGTCCGAAACAATGAACAACGATAGCAACATGCAACATGGAGCAAGTCCTGCACTAATACACAATGTTGCATTTAATGATGGAATTAATCAAATGCAGCAACATCATTATTTCCAACAGCAGCAGCAGCAGCAGCAGCAGCCTAGACAACGTTTAATTCATGGAGATCTACATCGTCAAACTAACATGTCAACTCATTCATCGGTTCCTATAGCAGGTACACAATATATAATATAAATCTATTGTCTTGTCTTTTATAGTTTTGTAATATATGTTCATTTGATTTGTTTAACTAGGCTGGTGGACCCGATGGACCCACTGAATCTGCTGGTATTATGAAAAACAACAACAGACACAGTCCGATGAACTATCATAGAGATGATCGCATGTCGCCAGCAACAACAGCAAATCAATTGTCTCAATGGTTTTCACCAGAACTACTTGCCAGGGCATCTGCTGGTAAACTGCCTCTCTTAAATATGAATCAAGCTCTTAGCCTGGAAGAATTTGAGCGAAATATGCAACATTCCTCAGCCACAGTGCTCAATTGAAGAAGACGAAGACTAAGAATGGAGTCCAGTTTAAAATGCAGTTAAAGCAATGGTCGGCCAATGATTTTTTAAACACGCATCCAAGCATTCTAGCAGTTTCTTTGTTTTGATTTGATTATCAAATCAAGAAATCTGCTTTACAATTTCTAGAAATATATATGTGTACTTTCGTACATTTGCGAATTTCTGATACCCTCTGATAGTTTCGTATAAACTTTAATATATATATTTAAATTCAGAACTTTTCAAATAAGCATAATAATTGTAGTTGATTGTATTGTAAAAAAACAAATTGTCTGTACATAAAAAACAAAATAAAAACAATTTAAATGAAGTAATCGTGGATTTACAAAATATTCAAACTTTTTAGCGAATCTTATATTGGTTTTGATAGTGTATATTAGTTTTTATATATAATATATAATTGAATCCAACCCATTTTATGATCCAACTCACCTTTAGGCAGTTGAATTACTTAATTTTAGTCATGTATTGATACATACATACATATAGTATAAATGAAATAACGTGAATTGTGCTTTTTTATTTATTTGCTATTTGGTTTCTTCTAAATATGGAGTAATGCATTGATCCTATAATGGAATTAACATGGATATTAACCTCGTTAATTGTTAATATTCGATAATTCTGAACTTTATACCCTACATTATATGTGCAATTAACTATATATGATGCATTGTTCTTAATTAGTTGGCTTGGGATAATTTTTAGGTGGGTTTAGATAGCCTACCATACTACTATATATACTAAGTATATTCTAAACAAAAAGCACAATATTCTAATTCATACTTAATGCATTTAACCCATTTACATATGTTAATGGTTAATTGAATGACTCAACAATTTGAAAGTAATTTAACTTTGTTCACTAATTAATTTTAATTTAATTTTAATTACTCAGTTATCAAGTATCATCTCTAGTTTGAAATGAGAAGGTACCGAGTATTCAATTCTATTCATAACTGGTTTAAAAATGAATTTCAAAATGAATTGTACAGAACTGTAGGTGTTTTAAGCTTAAGCATATTTATCAATCATCACATACAATACACACTATATATATATAAGTAATTTCTTTAAGGTATTTGGTAATGGATCTACAATAATTATTACAATGCCAGCGCCAATAATTTTAAATCGAAATCAATAATAATAAATGATCAATTGCTTTATTACTCGAATTAACTGGCAGGATTCATTAATTATATATACATTTATTGTTCCGCAAGTGCTCCATAATAGTTTTGTAATTAAATTAATTTAGTTAATACAAATGTAAATGTAACAATTTAATTAATCGCAGTCGTGAGAACATGATATTACTATGCGGACTCCATTTAGTGCCGTAAGTGTAGCTAAGTATATAACTAGTTTGACTTAATACACAGATCTCTGACGATCAACATCATTAAATTTTTGTTTTTTTGATAGTTATAAAGCTTTAAATGTTAATATACACCATGTACTTTGTTAAGTATATGTACTTGCTTAAGCACTACGTGGAATTTAAAGCAGTGTTTTTGTCACTTACATTTAGATTATCCCTTTTCCAAACATTAATCATGGATATTATGCAATATTACTACTACTGCTACTACTTAGTTTTAGTCATAGTCACACGATATATAAGGTAATAGTTTTTTTTTGTTTTATGTATTCTTCAATTAAATTGAGTTTATTCACTCGCACTTGGCAGATGTTTGTGCTCCACTCCATCCTCCTCCATCATCCGCGTGTATAACAGCAGTTTGATTATGATCTAGATCGGGATTTGGGCTGCTTTGACTGCCGTTCTGTGAGGGTCTATCTGACGATCCAGTAATTGTGGCAGCACCCCCGATTACGCCCACACCTGTAACACCACCACCCCCACCACCAGCTCCAGCTCCAGCTGCTGTTCCCAGCGGCGTACGGCTATAACCGGAACTCGATGGAATCCCTTGTCCTCCGCCAGCTGTATTGGCCGATCGTCGGTACACCGTGCTGTTCATTGTCAGCTTTCTTACATTCTTATCTGGATGAAAAACCAGTATATACACCTTGGGTGAATAAAGGCAGATCAATGCCACCGACGCACTTAAGCTTATTGAAATGCACAGTGTTGTTATTTGGATCTATTGATGAAAAACCAAAATTATATAGTTATATAATATATATATATTATAGTTTTTCAGTTTAAAACTTTTTGCAAATACTTAATGGGTTAACGAAAATTTTGTACACTTAACACACGAAATTTAAGTGATATCAAACATTTTTTTTAGGTTTAAATTATAAGTACAACATATTTATGCCGGGCACTGTCGAAAATCTCGGTAACTATAACACCTAGGAGCATCAATTTTGGCATGCAGGTTGCTTGATGCAGTACAAATATAATGCCATCAAAATCTTTTGAATGCCACGCCTCCTTCGCCTACCAAAAGCACAATTGCGTTGCAACTTTGCATGCCGCTGGCTCACTTATTTCTTAACGTATAGCTTTGTAACTTCGAATATACTGGGAGACAAATCATATCAAACGATAGTGAAAATTTCATAAAAATCTGACTATAATTAAAAAAGTTAGTCATACAACAAAAATCGTGACTTTTAGGCGAGTCATAAGCACGTGTATTGGCACTGCTACAGCGTAAACGACACACAATAAAGCTGTCAAATCAAAAATTCGTAGAAAACCCGATTTTTGTAAACCTCTACAAGTAGTTTGTAGTGTTTGTAGCAAGTTAAAACTATAAATTTTTAAATAATAGAAGAAAGAATATTTTAGTACTTACCTCATAGGAATTGCCGGTGCCGAAATAGATTGGTACAAATGCCAGCCAAATTATACAGGTTGTGTACATGGTAAAGCCAATGAATTTGGATTCGTTAAAGTTCTCTGGTATTTTACGCGTTTTGATTGCATAAATTGTACAAATTGTAATGAGTATCATGTTGTACAGTTGGGAGAATAGAAAGGACATGTCCTGTATCTTGCACTTTAGTATCACCTCGGTGCGATCTGGGTAATAAAATCGAGTACCGGGCGGCTCGACAATCATCCAAATCATTGTGATTAGAACTTGTATTGCTACAGATAGATAGAGAGAGAGAGAGAGAGAGAGAGAGAGGGCAGTTTTTAATTAACACATTTTATTATTTTAATATAAAAAAAAAAATCAACTGGAAATACGATATTTTGATATATAAATATTATACATATGTGATATATTGTATTTTGGAAATTATAATTAGTAGAATATATAGTTTAATGGTACGTAGGGCAGTTTTTAATTATTACATTTTATTATTTTAATATAAAAAAAAAAAATTAACTAGAAATACGATATTTTGATATATAAATATTATACATATGTGATTGTATTGTATTTTGGAAATAATAATTAGTAGAATATATAGTTTAATGGTACGTACCAATCAATGACGTTGTAATCACTACCTGAGACTGAGGCGAGATGTACTTGAGTCGCTGCGCCGACTTGGATGCCGAGTGAAAGATGCGAGATATGCGATTTGTTTTGGTAAGAAGAGCACTATAAATGATTGAAAAGCCGACGCCAATGCCAAATCTTTGGAGGACACAGGAACCAATAGTCGGCTTGGCAATCAATGCAAATGTGTTGCAATAACAGACTAGAATGCCAAAGAGTAGTGTATAGCTTAGCTCACGCCCAGAGGCACGAACCAGTGGAGTGTCATGGTTTTTGGCAAATAGCACTATAACTATAATGGTCATGGCAATGCCGATAACGGCTATAACCATGGGAACGATGGCAAAGAGCGAATTCCAACGCATGTACTGTATGCGCAGGGCAAAACAGGATAGCTTGTCCGGAAATGGCCATAGGCCCGGACCGCAATCCTTGCACGTGAACTCATCGTAGACATACTCGTAGGGCTCACAGCTGTCACAGATCCAACAGCAGGTGTCCCCCTAAAAGAAGGATGTACATTGATTTATTAACTAAATGATTCGAACACGAAACACACGACTTACAGTCGACTTACAGACGGATTTGTAAAACATAATTAGAACATGGGCACTTCAATGAATTCAATTAAATTATAAATAAATTATACTGCAAAGAAAAAGATAATGTTGATCGAATGATGTGTATCTGCTTGAATATTAGATGCATATGAAAATATATATATAGTAATATATATTTGTACATACCTGTTGCTTTTTTATCATGCCCGCATTACAGGGTAGCGAACATGCTGATGTCGGCATATCTTGTTCCTTGTTCCATACGACTGTCTCTAAGTTCATCTCAAGTCCATTAAACCATTTACCGATCACCTACGAATCACAAAAAAATCAATTTCATATCATCACTTTATTTTGTTTGGATTATAAAAATTTTAAATGGTAATAAATATTGAAATTTTAATCATCTCAAAATTTCTAACAGTACCCTTATTTAACGACTTTCCACCATAAAAATTAAAACATATATAAAAAGGTAAATAATAACCATTTACAGCGCTCTGTAAGGGCATAAAGTCTTTTTTATATTCCCTCAATTTAAAATAATACTGTTCATAAGTACAAAAAAGACATATTCTACCTTATACTGATATCCAGATGAGTTATCAAGTCGTTGATAATTCAATATATCATATCTGGCCAAGCCATCACCTTGGCGATCAAATTTAACCTCACTGCCAGCCAGATCTTGAAAGAGATCAAGAAGATCAAGATGATTGAAGTGTTAATGTTAACATAATTAATAATGTTGTAGTACAAATATATACGATTTTAGATTATACTCTTACCAACAAATGACACGTTCAGTAAGTAGTTGTTGTAAAAGTCTTTGCCATCATAACTGGCCATATCTGGACACGCCTCGGAATGCCTATCAACCGGCTTTCGATACCACACAGATTCACTGTGCTGATGCTGATGCTGCCTCTGCTGCTTCTGCTTCTGCTGCTGTCCATCATTCTGATCACTCTGTGTACATAGATCGTTGTGCAGATTATGCAGGGCATGTGCAAATGCATACACTGCGTCCACAACGAACTGCGTTTTTGATTCTTGTTCGTATCTGAAAATTAATCAATTAAAAATATATATATTTTTATTAAGACGAACTTTAAAGTTCAAAAAAGGTCTATCAGGCAGAAAGCAGAAAGTGGTAGACCCTATAAAATATATTTATACTTAATCAGCTTAAAATTTGGCATGTACTCGTATTTAAGGTATATTTAAGGTATGTACATTCATTTAGAGTTTAAAATGATCAACTTTTGGCTTTTGTGAGTGTCTGTTTGACTTAAAATTTGGCATGTACTCGTATTTAAGGTATGTACCTTTACTTAGAGTTTAAAATGATCAACTTTTGGCTTTTGTGAGTGTCCGTTTGACTTAAAATTTGGCATGTACTCGTATTTAAAGTATATTTAAGGTATGTACCTTCATTTAGAGACTAAAATGATCAACTTTTGGCTTTTGTGAGTGTCTGTTTTTGACTCGAGACTTACCCGACTTTCTCCGATAACCTGAAGCGATCATCGCAAATGGCTTTGTGCTTATAATTGGTAGAATTTGTGGAATTTGCGGAATCCTTTAGAGCTTCATTGGAGCCAACAGTGAGGACGCAATTAAAGGTGTCCTCCCAGTATTCAGCAAACCAGGGATTACGCTGATTGGAGCGTGGTGTTAATTGCATCATATATCGATCAAAATCTTCAATAATCTCCGACTGTAGCTCAACGGTAATGGCACCCTCGGCAATATCCTCCAACCCCTCGAGTAACTTTTGCTGCTTGCCCCAACCATCGCTGGCCACCCAATGCAATGGCTGTGAAAGATTTGCCCGCTTGGCAGCCAATAAAATGCGTCGAGCGTCTTCGGCGCGAGTAAATAGAACCACTCCCCGAGCGTTGGGCTTCTTGAGCAGTTTTCCGATAATCGAATCAAAGACTTTATCATCGGCTGCACTTGGCACCTTCTCGGCAGCCGCAATGCAGACATGACGCTCGGTGGCCTCCTTGTGAAAGGCTTCAATGCCATATTCGCCATAGGAGCCCTCCGAGTGTATTGTGGAGACATAGGACCAATTGAAGTTCTTGATAATATCCACCAATGCCACCGATTGGAAAGTATCCGGTGGAACGGTTCGGGCAAATAGATCAAATCGCGATTTATCCGATAATGTTTTGGCCGTAGACGCTGGCGATATTTGCGGTATGTGGAAAAGGCGCAACAGATTTGCCACCTGCAACGATACCGAACTATATGATCCACCGATTACACCAAAAACAGGGCCCGATGAGGCGTTTTTCCTCAAATGCGGACTCGATGAGTCGGAGCATTCGAATATCGACGTATCCAGATTGTTGAGCGATGCGCGCACAAATTGTAGCGATTGATTCAATGCATAGGTGTCGCGGGAGCACGTGTCTAGTATATGCACGCCTATCGTAATGCCCGGCAATAGATTTGTATCGTTGTTAACCCGATCAATTGCATATAGCATTGCCTCCAGCCGTTGAACTCCTCTCGTGTAGACTTTGGGCCCACACGGCAATACACCTTCGCCTTTCTCATGAACCGGAAATAATCCGCCCAGTATTATATCACCGGGTAACGATACGGACACGGTATTATCTAGACCTTGAGATTTTCCGCTAGAGCCGCTAGCTGAACCACAACAGAATGCTGTTACTACCACAATCCACAATAATATGGAAATTTGGATTCTACAAGTAGTACGTATATAGTATATGGCACACACTCCTCCACTCCTCTCTGACGATCTCCGACGATTTTCCCACATACTGGCCAGTAGCATTCAATATTGCAACAACAGACTAAACTCGCACATAATGTTGTCCATGTCCTTCTCGATTTCGTCAATCCAAAGCATCTGAAAAAAAAGATAATAATATATATAGCAGAGTTATGTTATTATCTTTCATTAGCATTGCAAAAAGTAATTCTAATGAGATTGTTTTTTCACTAGCATTGGAAATAATTTTAGTAGGCCACACCTCTTTCGGTTTTTTTCGACCTAACCTAACCTAACCTATACTCCCTAGTATACTCCCTAGTATAGGTTAGGTTAGGTTAAAAACCGAATGAACAAGGTGCATAATCTAATCTACTATTAAAATGTAGCCAAAAATTAAATAATTAATATTGATACTTTAATATTGTTTTATAAAATGTTTTTCATGTTTTACACATTTTTTAAAAAATTTGAATATTTTTAAATTTAATGTAAAAAACTGAAAAACAATTATGCTTATGAAATTTAAATTCATTTTATTTTTTTATTAATTATTGATAGTCAAGACTTTGTAGTGCCACTAATTGAAATTAAAAACTTCGGGATTGTAGTCAGTAATATTCCGATTCTGAATTTAGAAACTGTTCTATTTTTTAATCAAATTTCGATAAGCTTTGAATGATCAATTTATTATATGTACATACAAACATACATACATATGTAGTACATATACTTAGGGAAAGTGTACAATCTGTTATCGTAATTCAATTCACACATGTTCCGGATATGGAATTCAGAAACTAGAACAGATTTGTTATCGATATTTCGATAAGCTTTGAATACAAAACTAAAGCTTAAGTAATATATGTACATACAAATAATTCCCTTCTTTTGTAATTTCCCTTCCATCAAACAAACCGGCACTGAATGTATGTACATACTGTACATATGTACATATATATATGCATTTGTGCATTTAAAGCTCTTGCCATTATTATTAGTTTGAGCTTTGAGCTTAGCAATGATCAGAGAATTAGTCAGTGAGGCAAACGGTTTTAAAAGCATACATACATACATATGTATGTATGTATGTATGACAAGCAATAAAAAAAAAAGCTTTGCTACAAAAACACATATTCATACATACATATAATAAAAATGCGAAATACATTAGTAAAAGTAAAATTTATGTATATATATATGTATGTACACTCGTATATTTGGATATGAAAGGTCAAGGAATTGGGGGGAGGATGTAAAAGAGAAAGAGAGGTGTATACATACATACATACATACATACATACGAGTGTATACTTAAATACAAAAGACTTGCTCAATTTGTGAGAGCCGTTGTGGCATACATATACATACATACATACGCACATACATACATATATGCTGACACACATACACACACACACACACAGTTGCTGTGACGCTGGTGGCTTCTTTTCCTATGCTGGATTCTTTAACTGTGTGGGTGTTAAGGTACACACACACAGACACACAAATACATATAAATGTAAAAATTAAAATTTTATTTAATTTAGAATCAAATGGAACACACAGAAAAATACATACACAAATATGTATGTATGTGTACATACATAATATTAACCACGGACATACCGTTAGAATTATTATACAAATGTATGTATGTATATGTATGTATGTACATTGGTTAAAAGTTAAAAATTAATACTTACCACAACATGAAAACATTTTTGTATTTTCGTTTCGCAGAGCAAAAGTATTTCCCGAATTGCAGAATTCTAATTTATCAATTATTACAACAGTCCACGGAGTGAAAAACGCACACACATCTGTGCATAGCATTAACTCTAGATAAACTGATTTGCTCATGATAAGCCCAAGCAGTTCTTGTACAAGCAGCAGCAGCAGCAGCAGCAGCGGCCATGGCAGTAACACAGCACAACAACAACAACAACAACATGCGGAGGAGCCATAACAGTGGCAGCGGCCATCATGGAAAAGAACAACAGTAAAAGCAGCAGTACCAACAGCAACAGCAACAACAACAACAACAACAACACATATACAGCATCCATCTAACTGTCCATCTCTCCCTGGATGGTCTTTTTAGGAGCGCAAGAACACTGCAGCAACAGCAGCAGCAGCCGCAATGGACCTTAAAGAGCAAGAGCGAAAGCATTGAAACCAACAGCCATATAAAGCTGTGAGAGCGCGCAGAACTCTCTTTTTAGGAGCGCAAGAACACTGCAGCAACAACAGCAGCAGCAGCCGCAATGGACCTTAAAGAGCAAGAGCGAAAGCATTGAAACCAACAGCTACACGCGCACACATATAAAGCCCCAAATAAAGCTGGGAGAGCGCGCAGAACTCTCTTAACGCACGAGAGAACTTTACAGAGTTAGCTAGCACATTTATATATGCCGCTGCTTAAGCTTGCGCTGCAGCAGTAGTTAAGAGTAAGCGAAAGCTGAAAGATGTCAAGCTTTGGTGCTCCTCTTTTAACAGTATGTACGTATGTTTGAATTTACACTGCATTTTTTTTTTTATATACGAGTACACTTGCAGAGAGCATCCAACGCAGATTGTAAAACAAATGCTTTTGTTCGTTTCGTTTATATTTCTTTTTTTTTTTTTGCGTGCGGCGTTAAAACAAAATTTGAAAAAAAAAAAAATACCAAATACCAAAATACCAAAAATGTTATTCGATTATCGATTCAAATCAACAATGGCATAAATATGTATCGAAATCAACAGTGTATAACAGTGAAGTCGTGCGATATATCGATATGGTATCGATACCCCATGTCACAATCCATTCCCAAGCAGCACATTGCATGTGGAATGAAATTGATAGAAAATTTTGTGTTTTGGAAATAAAAACATACAGAAGACAAGTCTAACTTAGTTAACTAGTGTTTGCAACCATACGTACTACATAAAGTAAAGTGCAGGCATTATTTTTGTTATTGTATATAATCGATTGCCATACTAGTGACACGAATGCTTCAGGTAAAATACATAAATTTAAACAAGAACAACAAGAACACGAGCGTTAAGTAAAATTACATGATGACATATCATACATACATACATACACGCATACAACTACAAGTACATAGTGCAATTTCGTTGACGTTGGTAACTAACTGCAATCGAATTGCAGAGAGAATTGTGTGCAGTTTTTTTAGTTTAGTACTTTTAATCAAAGTTGGTGCATTAGCAATAATTATTAAGAAACAGCGCTGTACTTTAATTATACGTATATTATCGTTTTGTTAATATTAATTTGTGTAAATTCAATTTTCTTTGTGTAAGAGCCAGTCGATCTGCTCTCTCGCTCTCTCACGCACGCATGCACGACGACGGACAACAGCGCAACGTCGGCAAAATGTACATACATACATATGTGTATGTGTGAAGAAAGCATGATTAGAGCAAAAAAAAAAAAAAAAAGAGCTGTGTTTGTGTGAAAATGGTGGCTTTTAAATTGTTATTAACCAAAAAACTGTAAATGTGAATTTGATAAACAGACATGTGCCACATGCAGCACAGCACAGCATTAACTATACAGTAATATTTCGTTTGTTTAAACTAACGCAGTAGTTATGAATGTGTGTGTGTGTGTGTGTGTGTCGCATAATAACTGTGTTTTGAAAGCACAAGCTTTAAAGCTTCTCTCTCGCTCTCACGCTCTCGCTAGACTTTTGTTACATTTGTTTAAATTTTAAATGTTTAAATTACATTTAAAATGTGTAGATATAGATAAAGATCATATTGTATATATATGCATATTTAACACAATTATTTTAACTTTAATCCACAGAAAGAAAATAATCAGATGGTTGTCTGACGCGTTGCCAGCGGGTCAAAAATCGTCCCGAAGATCGGAGACAAAAGGAAAACCAACATATAATTAAGACTTAACCTTGGTCTTTTTCGTAATGCGACCATCTGTAACTACAATACCAACACAGCCGGAAATTCCAAGAAACATGCAGCCTCAAAATATGGTAAGTCCAAGAGTCCTCCTCCTTACATTGATCCTCTCCCACATTTTTCCGCGAAAACTAAGTACGCTTAGGATTCCGGTACCTTTAACCTTTATCTCAAGGTCTTGAAGCAGGTAAAGTAATCGCTATTGCCTAGAACAGTGTGTGTGTGTGTGTGGAAAGAAACTTTGGAATGTTTATTACCACCCTCTGAGGGGTATATACGGCCTGTCCGCCTGTCCGTCTGTCCGTATCTCGGTAACTATAACACCTAGGGCCACCAATTTTGGCATGCAGATTGCTATTTGCAATATAAAGACAATGCCATTAAAATTTTTTGGATGCCACGCCCCCCTTTGCCCACAAGCAGCACAGAAGAATGAAAAGTTAGCATGCCTTTAACTCACGTATTTCTTAACTTATAGTTTTGTAACTTAACAAATGTTTGGAAACAAACAATATCAAACGATCCTGAATATTGCATCAAAATCGGATTATAATTATGAAAATTTCTCATGCAACGTAAATTTCTAACGCAACAGCAGTGCACGCTGCAGTGTTTACAAACAGTGCACTGCTTGTGTGTGTTAAAACTTACCCAGTGCACTGCTTGTAAGCAGTCCGAAATGAATTCAAATAAATGAATATAAAACTCAGAGGGTATTACGCCGTCGGGTGTTTTCAGTACTAAATATTTCAGTACTCTGCGAATATGTCCTTAACTGATTAATCGGCCTTTGCTGGTTGTAACTATTTATTATAATTATTATTATTTTGGATAAGATTCGTTTAGATTGTTTGAAATTGATTATTTGTTGATTTGGTTTAATTTTTGGTTTATAAAGGAACATCGATATATAATCGATAATCCGATTAAAATGATATTTCGGCTTCTTGCGATTCTTTAAATTGTTAGAACTTATTTCAAGACTTGAATGTAATAATAACAATACGTTGTATTGGAACAACAGTTGTAAAGAAAATACATAAAAGGCCTTTAAATTTGTTAAGCCATTTCTTAAAAATGTTTCCGATATATCGCGATTAATCGATGCATCGTTTTTTGCATTGCTTTTTAGTTTGTTTGTTAATTTTGTATTAGTTTTGTTTGAGAAGACAACAAACACAATATGAAACTTTTGCTTACGTGTATTACGTGTTGTAGATTTTGCCAGCAAATAAACCAAAAGCTAAAAAGTATGCCGTATCGGCTGTGGTGCAGTTACCACCACAGGGTTCCTCCTCCAAGCAGCAGCAGCAGCAATTGCCACAACTGCCACAACTGGCACAGCAGCAGCACAGTGCAACACAGCCGCAGTTTCAGATAAATAAGGCATACAATGTTGTTTCAATATTAAAAACATCAACGGCAGCAGCAGGTTGCTCAAACAATGTGCAGCAGCAGCAGAGTGCAGCTCACATGGTTGCAACAACACAACAACAAGGACATCAAGGAGGCCAACATCTGCAGCAGCAGCAGCAACAGCAGCAACAAGTACAGTCACAGCAACAACAGCAACAGCAAAGTTATGCCAATGTGGTAAACAGAGCAACGGTAATCTCAGCTGGCAATCAGCAGCAGCAGCAGCAATCGACAGTGATTTGTAGCGGTGGCAACATTATGACCGTTAACACTGGCGATCTTAATTCAGCAGCCATTTATAATCTAAGCGGTGGCCATAGAGCAGCAGCGGGTGTAGCAGGAGTGGGAGGAGCAATCGATTCGAATGGTCGCTTTGTAGCAAGTGTTGCAAACGTAACGGATATGTCCAAAACTGGAACTATCTCAAACAATGCCACGCACGTCTCCAGCTCAGGCTCCCACAACAACAGCAGCAGCAACAACAGCAACAACAGCAACAGCAGTGGCGGCTGCAATGGCCTCACCAGTGGCAATGTTGGTAATGGTGGCAACCAGCTTATTGCTTTAACCAATACCCATGGGAATCCATCATATACTCTACACGATACCAAGGGCATGCTGGGCGTTAGTGTTGGCGTCGTCAGTTGTATCGATAATAGAAAGTTTGACTATAAAAACAATAATAATAATCTGTTGTCAAACAGTAGCTATCAAGCAAGCCAAGAGGTAACCAAACCAAATCAAACCAACAAACCCACTATTAGCCAGAGCTGTTAAAATAATGGTTCGAATTCGAATATAAAAATAATGGTTTTAAAATCATTTCCATTTTGTATTCGAATGCTTTTTTTTTAACATCTCTGTTAAAAAAAGCATTCGAATATAAAAATAATGGTTTTAAAACCATTTCCATTTTGTATTCGAATGCTTTTTTTTTAACATCTCTGTTAAAAAAAGCATTCGAATATAAAAATAATGATTTTAAAACCATTTCCATTTTATATTCGAATGCTTTTTTTTTAACAGCTCTGCTATTGGCAAACTATAATTTAAACCAAATCAGCAAAAGATCTTTTTTTTCTTTATAAAAATATATTTTTAGTATGTCAAATTTTTTAGTTCTTATGCAATTTGTACTTTTGAAGGACTGACTGAACAATTCTGTAGTAAAAGCTGTTATGTAATCTTTTTTAGGAACATTTTTTGTGCTGTTTTGTTTGCTTTGCTTTTTTCCTTTCTTCTTCTCTCGTCTGACGGACGGACGAACTAGGCGGACGAACCAGTGAACTCATACTTTATAGATATTCTAACTAAACTATCGAAAACTATTGGTAGCAAAAAGAACAATTTATAGTGCGTCTACTCGTACAGTGAACAACCATCGATAGTTTCGATAGTGCAATCGATTGCCCACTGTACATCATCTCTCGTTATATATAACTAAAACTATTAAACTATTATAACTAAACTATCGAAAACTATCGGTAGCAAAAAGAACAATTTATAGTGCGTCTACTCGATAGTGAACAATTATCGATAGTTTCGATAGTGCAATCGATTGCACAATTGGACAAGACAACACGAAGACGAATTTTGTATTCTATGTGTGTGTTAATTTTTATAATTGTTTTATTTTATTTGATGCTTAAATAAAAAATATATTATATATATTTAATATATTATTATCTTTAATATATAATTCACTTTCCTACTATTTCAGTTTGTATCATCGGGCAACAATAGCTCTGGGAACACCCGTTCAAATCCGCAAAACAGTGGAATGTACCGTGGAGCACCACCAGCAACGAATACGCCACGTGGCGGAGGTGGAGGTGGAGGCGGTGGAGGTGGAGGAGGTGGTGTACGTGGCGGCGGTGTACATATGCCGGCAATGTATCCAAATGTTCTACTGCAACAGTTTCCACAATTTAGTCAAAGACAGCCCACATTTCAAACGCCACATATACAATATGCATCGGGTCCGATTTCCTATTATCCGTATCCTTATCTATCATCACTACCACCACAGCAGCCACCACCGCAACTGCCACCACAACATTCACGCAGCGGTGTGGCGGTGAACACAAATGTCAACATTAACAACACAATGCAGCCAGTAGTACAGCCGGGAGGACCAAATGGAGGACCGCTGGCTGGTCCAGGGGCTGGTCCATCCTCCCAGCTGCAGCTAATGACCGGTTCAGTTCAGCCCGGTGCCAATGCTGTACTGGGCGTCAATGTCGCTGGCAATGGCCAAGTGGGTGTGGGTGTGGGTGTACCGCCAATGGTTGGAGTCATTGCACCCAACGTACAACCGCAATCGGTTCAACAACCGCCAACGGTGAGGCGTCGTCATCAGCATCGTTTGCAGATCATCGATCCAGCAACAAGGAAAAATATTCTCGATGATCTTGATAAAGTGAGTGCATAGTATATTAGTTATATTTTAAGTACATTAATTACATTAATTAATCTAAATTGTTTTTATATTGAATTTATTGAATTAAAGTAAGTGCATAGTATATTAGTTATATTTTAAGTACATTAATTACATTAATTAATCTAAATTGTTTTTATTGAATTAAAGTAAGTGCATAGTATATTAGTTATATTTTAAGTACATTAATTACATTAATTAATCTAAATTGTTTTTATTGAATTAAAGTAAGTGCATAGTATATTAGTTATATTTTAAGTACATTAATTACATTAATTAATCTAAATTGTTTTTTTTATTGAATTTTACAGAGTAACTCGAGTGCGGACAATGAATACCACGATCAAGGAACTGCAGCTGGTGGAGCGCAAGCAACGATAGTAGCGGCGCCCACAAACGTTGTCCAACCAACAGATGTCTCTCAGATCTGCATCTCCCAGTCAGATGCTGCTGCTGTTGGCATGGGCATGGGCATGGGAATGGGAATGGGAATGGGGCTTGTCAGTGGTGGTGGTGGTGGTGGTGGAATGGTTGTGCAAGTCAATCCTGATCCAAGGACCAAAGTGCAACAGTACAAAATAGGTACAGCTACTAATTTCAAGCGAAAATTTGAACTTATATTAATACTAATGCCATTTTGATAATTTATTTAGATCAAAACCC
Organism: Drosophila tripunctata; assembly: GCA_035047385.1. Classification (NCBI taxonomy): domain Eukaryota; kingdom Metazoa; phylum Arthropoda; class Insecta; order Diptera; family Drosophilidae; genus Drosophila; species Drosophila tripunctata. The sequence goes on from JAWNPS010000143.1 coordinate 168,491, forward strand.
CCCCGCTCATCGCCAAGATATTATTGTGGGTCAAACCCCAGTGGTTTCAGCCATGTCTGATGCGCCTTCTGTCGAGATATTGCCAACTCCGCAAAAGTCCAAAAGTAAAAAGTAAGTCGATTTAATATTACTCTTTTCTATATTGTGCTGCTACTTATATATATATATAAGTAAAATTACAAAAATATATATATTATAATTAATAATAAAATAAATAAATAATAAAAATAATTATATGTATACATATATATAATTATTTTTATTATTTATTTATTTTATTATTAATTATATATATATAGATATATATATATATATATATATAATTATTTTTATTATTTATTTATTTTATTATTAATTATATATTTATATATATTTTTGTAATTTTTCCAGAATTCCTATAGTTTCTCCAAAGGATGAAGCAGAGTCGTCAACATTGTTTACTCCTGTTGGTGAGTACACCCAGATTATTCCTATATTATCTCTTTATAACCCACTAAGCATGTTTATTTCAAAATTTTTTATGTATAAACTCTTAAACTAAGTTATTAGCATAAAAAAACGTTTGTGTTGTGTTTTGTTTTTTTTTTTTTTAGTTATCGAATCATTTATAACCAAAATCTACTTGCAAACTAAATTTGATGCATTATCGAACCACTATATTATATAACTGCTATAGAGACGACTTAACATGCACACATATTTGTATGTCTATCTCGCTCGCACGTATTTCGTTTTCGTTGCTTAGTGCAATGCACGTGGCTATGCCTTGCTTGCAAGTAACGATTTTCGTTGTATGACAAACTTTTTTAATTATGGTTCGATTTTAATGCAATTTTCACTATCGTTTGATATGATTTGTCTCCCAGTATATCCCAAGTTACAAAACTATACGTTAAGAAATAAGTGAGCCAGCAGCAGGCAAAGTTGCAACGCAATTGTGCTTTTGGTAGGCGAAGGAGGCGTGGCATCCAAAAAATGCGGATGGCATTATATTTGTACTGTATCAAGCAATCTGCATGCCAAAATTGGTGTCCCTAGGTGTTATAGTTACAGAGATATTCGCCAAAAACCTCTATTTGTTCCGTGGTATGTCTGGTTTTGTATACATACATACTTTTCACAAACCTAATACACCCCTCAGAGGGTATAAAAAGAGGTAGGCTTAGAGATTAAAACCATTTTATATTCGAATGCTTTTTTTTAACAGCTCTGATAATAACTTTGTTTAATATACAATAAAAATTAAAAAAAAAAAAAAATTACTGTTTGAAAACATTAAACTTTTACTTAACACTCTTGTACTGTAGTAAAATAGTGATTTTTGTTAAAAATTTAATTAAATTCCTAGGTATTATTAATATTAGATATAAAAAGAAGTGTTCGCCAAGGCACATTGCTAGTATGGAGTAGTATGTGCACATGTGTGTTTGTGTGTATGTGTGGCTACCGCGTGCGTTTGTCTAATCAGAGCAAATTTCGCTTCAGCGGCTGAGGCGCTCTCTCACATTTGCTGGATCTTTCAGCTCTCTCTCTCTCTCGCTCGCCACCTTGTTGTTGTTTTTTATTACTGCTACTGTTGCTCAGCAGAGCAGGGCTGAGACGCTCTCTCACATTTGCTGGATCTTTCAGCTCTCTCTCGCCACCTTGTTGTTGTTTTTATTGCTGCTGCTGCTGTTGCTCAGTGGTTGCTACGTCTACACACACACATACAGTGTGCGTTAATATGAGCACATTTTTGTTGTTGTTTTTGTTTCGCTTTCGATGGCTGTGATATGTTAAGGCTAACCTATTGTTGTTGTTGTTTCTTCTGCTGATGACGCTTGCGTTTGCGTTTGCGTTTGTCTCGTGTCTCTTTATGTTTGCTTCTCCGGTGAGGCGGCGATTTTCGGTTGCGTTCGTTGTTGCTGCTTACTCACTCACACTAAACCGTCGGGCGTCGGCGGTCGCTAACCGTTTGAGTTTGATGCTGCCTGCCCGCCTGCCTGCCTGCGTGCGTGCTGCTGTCATTTGATTGAATTAGTGTTGGTGCGATTCGATATCATCTGCGTCTATCTATAGCGCTGGGCCATAGCCATAGCCATAGCAATAGTGCGACACTCTCGCATAATCGTGTCGACATTAGTGTTAAAAAGAAAAAGAAGTAAAAATAAAAAAAAAATAGGAATAGAAATTAAAATATTGAATAAAGTATAAATCAACGCACGTGTTTACAGTTGTCTTTAAGATTTCAATGCAACTCATTGCCATTATTCAGTGAACTCTTTTAAAAATAATAGACATATATATACATATATATATATATCTATATATATATAAGTGTATATGTTGTGTATATGCACAACAAATATGAATGTTAAACTAGTGCACAAAATTGACGTGTTAAAATTATTTTAAAAAAAATCTGCAGTTGTTATTTCAAAGTAATGGATAGGAATATCTGTATCAAATGTAACTATGGTATGTTTGTTATTCAGATCAATCATATACATAACGTTTTTTGCGAATATCTCGGTAACTATAACACCTAGGGACACCAATTTTGGCATGCAGGTTGCTATTTGCAATATATAGACAATGCCATCCAAAATTTTTTGGATACCACGCTCCCCTTTGCCCACAAGCGGCACAGAAGAATGAAAAGTTAGCATGCCTTTAACTCACGTATTTCTTAACTTATAGTTTTGTAACTTAACAATTGTTTGGAAACAAACAATATCAAACGATCCTGAATATTGCATCAAAATCGGATTATAATTATGCAAATTTCTCATGCAACGTAAATTTCTAACGCAACAGCAGTGCACTGCTTGCGTTTACGCCGCAGTGTTTACAAGCAGTGCACTGCTTGTGTGTGTTTAAAACTTACCCAGTGCACTGCTTGTAAGCAGTCCAAATATATAATAACATATATTATAATAATTTTAAATATCTCTTGTGTTAATATATCAGTTAAGTTTTTTTGTCTTAAATCAAATTTCAAAAGATTCATTTCCAAACAGTTTTTAGTTTAAACTGTAATATAGTATTTTGTAAAAGTTAAAGGCAGTTTACTGATAGGTTTGGGATATTTTAAGTACAAGCCATGTTCTAATTGATTCTGTTTTCTATTCTGTTTGCTATTTAGTCAAAGTGGATGATGTTGCAACAAAAGCAATCGCTGGCACCAAGACGACGATCGAGAGTAGTCAAGCAACTATTCAACAGACGGATTCAATTCAATCCGCATCACAAAACAAGCAACAGCAAAACGTATCACATCCTCAGCAACAGCAGGAACCGAATCTGCAACAGCAACAGCAACAGCAGCAATCGCATTCGGAGAAAATTAAGAGCATTGAGGAGCAACAAGCAACAAGAGAACTAGAATTGGACAACACGGAAAAGACAGCAGCTGAAACAGAAACTACTACTGCAGTGGAGAATTCTACAGCAGAAGTCGCAGCAGTTGCTGCTGCTGCTGCAGTCCTCCAGGCACAAGTACTGAGTACTACTGAATGCTCCGCCGATGGTGGTTTATCGACCATGCACATTGCGGAGGAAAATCAAGTGTCAAGTGCTGCAACTGCAACAACAACAACGGAAGAGGAGGAGCAGGAGCAGGAGACGACGTCGCCATGCCGCCTTCCACAGGGCACACACGAAAGCACACCCGATGAGACTGATCGTGCCCCAGTCGTGCCACAGGTCGGACTGGAATCTGGACTGGCGACACAACAACAACAACAAAAACCTGCAGACACTAAAGAAATCTTGAAAGTGGACTTAGAGGTCACAGAGAAAGAACAGCAGCTGGTCAGTGCTGTGCCAGTTGCAGCTACAGAACCACAACTAGAAGCACCAGAACAGCCGGAAACAACGCAAGAGACGAAAGAAGATAAGCCCACGGTGCCAAATGCCGCTTCAACAGTCAACAATAGCAGCAGCAACAACAGCGACAGCACTGTGGTGGAACCATCGTCGACATCTCTGATTAATTACAATGAAGGGCAATGGTCACCCAGTAATCCGGGTGGCAAGAAACAATACGATCGGGAGCAGCTAATGTTGTTGCGCGAGGCGAAGGCATCGCGTGTGCAGCCGGAAGTGAAGAATGTATCCATATTGCCACATCCAAATCTAATGCCAACATTTATGCGCAACAACAACAATAACAACAGCAGCAACAACAACAACAATAAGCGAGTGCAATCGATGGTTGGCGCAATCGGAGGTGGAGGAGGTAATCGAAACAACAACAACGAATCCAGTGGCAATTTTGTTGGCAAACAAGTGTCCATGTCCGGTGTCCAAGGCGGTGGCGGTGGCAGCAGGAGCAGTATGAAGGGCATGATTCATGTAAATCTATCACTCAATCAAGATGTCAAATTGAATGAAACGGAAAATGCATGGCGTCCACGAACCGCTGGAGGCGGCAAATCCACTTATGGGCGATTCCACAAATGATTCCGATGCCGCCGGTGGTAAGACTACACAGCAGGAGAAGGATGAATTGGTGCGTAAGGTGCGCGGTATTCTCAATAAGCTAACGCCCGAAAGATTCGATACGTTGGTCGAAGAGATCGTTAAACTTAAAATCGATACGCCCGAAAAGATGGACGAGGTGATTGTGCTTGTCTTTGAGAAGGCAATCGATGAGCCCAATTTCTCTGTATCATATGCCCGACTCTGCCATCGTCTGATCAGTGAGGTGAAGGCAAGAGACGAGCGTATGGAGAGTGGCACCAAATTGAATCTACAGCACTTCCGCAATGCTCTGCTCGATAAAACGGAGCGTGAGTTTACACAGAATGTGTCGCAGAGCACCGCCAAGGAGAAGAAATTGCAGCCAATTGTTGATAAAATCCGCAAATGCACTGATCCTAATGAAAAGGCTGAAATGCAGGCACTGCTCGAGGAGGAGGAGCGCAAGATTCGTCGTCGTTCCGGCGGCACAGTGCGTTTCATTGGTGAACTATTCAAAATCTCTATGCTGACGGGCAAAATTGTGTACTCGTGCATAGATACCTTGCTTAATCCCCATTCGGAGGACATGCTGGAATGCTTGTGCAAATTGCTAACGACAGTGGGTGCTAAATTTGAGCAGACACCGATCATTGCCAAGGATCCGAACCGTTGCTATTCGTTGGAGAAGTCAATTGCTCGCATGCAGGCAATTGCCAACAAGACGGACAAAGAGGGCGTCAAGGTCAGTTCCCGAGTACGTTTCATGCTGCAGGATGTCATCGATTTGCGTAAAAACAAATGGCAATCGGCCCGCAATGAGGCACCCAAGACAATGGGACAAATTGAGAAGGAGGCCAAAAACGAGCAGCTCTCGGCACAATATTTAAACTATAGCGGTTCACTGTCCACCTCAAGTGCGAATGGACCACAGACTGGTTCAGGATCCGGCAAGCGAGATGATCGTGGTGGAAATGGACGCTTTGATTCACGATCTTCCGGTTATGGTGGCAGTCATAGTCAACGCGGCGGCGGCGACGGTGGTGGTTCCGGCGGCGGTGGTGGTGGCAATTTAAGACATCAACAGAACAACAGCAGCAGTGGTGGTGGTGGTGGTGTTGGCAGTGGCGGTGGCATTAACAACAACAACGGCGGCGGCGGTAACAATGCTCACTCCAATGGCAACAATGACGATAACACGTGGCACGTCCAGACCAGCAAAGGCAGTCGATCCCAAGCAGTTGATACGAATAAACTGGAAGGACTAGTAAGTACTACACCCAGAGAAAAAACAACCTAAAAAAACAAACTAAATAAAAACCACATTGATTCAATAAGAAACATTAACAATCTAGTCTAGTAAAGTTAACAAATTTTTGGTTTCAATATAAAACAAATTTAATTTAATGTTGCACAATATTCAACATATTTTTAAATGGAAACATTTTAAAAACAATATTGAATTCTTATCGATTTAAGATGAAAGAGAAAAAACAACCTAAAATCAATAAAAAACCACATTGATTCAATAAGAAACAACATTAACAATCTAGTCTAGTAAAGTTAACAAATTTTTGTTTCAATATAGAACAACTTTAATTTAATGTTGCACAATATTCAACATATTTATATGGAAACATTTTCAAAAACAATATTGAATTCTTATCGGATTTAAGATGTTTCCAAATTGAATCAATATGAACGCATTATTGACTTAAAAGTAGGTGTAGCTGATTTTTAAAAGAGAAACAATATAGAATTTAAAATGAAAATATATATACATATATATATAATATTGTTCAACATTGAAATAAAGTTATTTAAACATATTTTACAAAATTAATATGAAAAATCATTAAATCAAAATTGGAAATTGTTAATTTAATGTCTTTCAATATTATTTTTTCCCTAAGTTGAAAATTATTGTTTTTGTTATTGAATTTTTGGCTCAGTGTAGACACGCCCAAGCCTGTGCCCTTTCTTTTTGCCTAGTTTTCATTTTATATATAAAATTAATTAATTAATTTTCAATTGAAATTTCTTTTTTTTTTTTAATAGACTCTACAGCTTAATCAAAATTTGGATACCAAGAAAATGGGCGGCATATCTCAATTTATTTGGAATAACAATGTCAGTCGACAATCGTCCACGCCCACAACAACGCCTTCAAATTCATTTGCAGCGCTATCATCGCTTATCGATAAAAATATGTCCGATAGAGATCGCAACGATCGTGATCGTGATCGCAGTGGGCCCAGAAATAAGGGATCCTACAACAAGGGCTCCATGGAGCGTGATCGTTATGGAGATCGAGGTGAGAATTAAGAGAGAATTGTGATTGATGTTTGTTGAATAAATATATAATATTTGTGTAGCCATGCATTCGAGAACGGGTTCATCACAAGGATCGCGGGAAAACTCCTCATCGCGCGTTGGCCAGCATCAGCAAAGTCGAGGCATGATGAACTCCTCGTCATCATCATCATCATTACAAAAATCAGCTAGTCACTCAAAGTACACACAGCAAGCGCCGTCGTCAGGCCGACTTTCCAATAAGGTAAGCCCAAGCCCACCCCACCCTACCTCCGAAACCGAAACCTATGATATCAATTTATAATAAATAAACATTTCTTGTGATCCAGGCAATGGGTTCCTCGCTAAGCAGCAGCAGCAGTAATGTTGGTGTCATGTACAGAGGCAACGATCATCAGCCATCATCAGCAACAGCAACAGCATCAGCATCAAGTGCCTCTTCATCTTCAATTTCTGCCTCTCAGTCGCAGTCGCAGTCGGCCAAGAATGTTGCTGCACCGCCAGCAGTGTTCAATGAGCCAAGTAGCAATGATTTGAAGCTCTTTAAATCTGTTGTAACGGATATGATTGATTTGGCAGCGACATCGAAAACTTTTACACCGGCTGTGGTTGAATGCATCAAACGGATACCGGAACAACAGCGCTGTGGTCTATTGTTCTATATACTAACTGATTATTTGCATTTAGCAAATGTTGGCAAGCAGCACAGAAGATATTTGGCCAACACAATTGCCTACCTAATACAGCAGAATTACATGTCTGTGGATCACTTTAAGCTTGCGTATAAAGAATTTAGCGAGTTTGCAAACGATTTACTTGTTGATATTCCAGAGCTATGGCTTTATGTACTCCAATTTGCTGGTAATTATATATATTATATATATATAAAATGTGTGTATTCATTTTATTTGTTTTATTTATTTGTAGGTCCATTAATTGTTAAAAAAATGTTAACGGTGTCTGATCTGTGGACGAAAGAACTGCGAGATAATCCATTGAGCAAGGGAAAGAATTTCCTTAAAACTTACTTGACCTATTGCACACGGGAAGTGGGTCCTAATTTTACACGAAGCATGTGGAAAAAATTCAATATGCATTGGTCGGATTTCATGCCAGAGAACGAAGTAAACGATTTTATTGAATCCAATGTAAGACACAACACCTTTCCACTCCAACATTTCCAATTCCCCCTCAAATTCTAATTAATTAATTAATTATTATCAAACCGACAGAGATTGGAGTATGTTGAGAATGAATCGAAGACACCAGTGATTGAAGAACGCGAGTCCGCTGAAAAGCACATACGAAATGTGATAGATCATATTGAACACTTGCTAAAGGAAGGTTCATCTGCAGATTGCATCATTGATTACAGTAATGTAAGTTTAATCATATCAGTTTTAAATATGTATTTTGAATGTTGTGACTAATTAATTTATTATTTTGCAGGGCAATATTGTTGTAGCTGATAAGGTGTTTGTTAGAGGCTTGACAGAAACTCTATGCAATTTTGCAATTGTTTACAAGGATCATAGTTATAAGCTCGAGCTTGAAATGTTTCAAAAGGTTTGCATACCTGTCTTTCTACGCTATATTGATTCCAATGACGACCTTCAGCTCGAATGCTTATACGGAGTGCAATTACTTGTGCACAGCTTAGAGCATCCTCGAGGTTTGTTTGTTTTATACATAATAGTAATAAATATATTCTAATTCTAATAATAATTAATTCGTTTTTGTCTCTTTGCTATTTTAGGATTATTAAGTGAGCTATTTGGAGAACTATATGATGGTTATGTAATACAGAAGGAGTCGCTCTGTAAGTGGCGCGATTCTAAAGATCAGTCTGCTGGCAAGGGTAAGATATTATTATATATATTATTGTTGCACGGAATTCTTAGTAATTAATAATTGAATTTTATTTGCAGGCGTGGCTGTGAAGAGTCTTAATCCATTTTTCACCTCGATTTTCAACGAAGAAGCCAATTAATATATCGTATAATAGACTCGAAGAGGTGACAACAAACAGCGACATAGGGCAAAGTATATATATATAGGCATACAGAAGAATACACAACTAAATAACTGAATACAATTTATTAAAACACACAACAACAACAACAAAATAACACTGGTAAGAAAGATTATATATACATACATATATATATACTTTCATATGCAAGTAACAAACAAACAAACAAGTGTATAAATCAAGGTGTATGAACCAGAGGAAACAGCATAGATATCTATATATATAGGTCTATGTATGTACACACACAAGAAAATAATTCGCTAGACCGACCGATCTAACTAGTTAAATGAGCTGTATAACTGTGTATGCATGTGTACTATAAAATAAAGCAAACCTACAGAAATATAATAAACAAACAAAAACAATAATGTAGCTATAACTCTGGTTGCTTTAACAATATGTTATAGTGTAAAATGGGCTCAGAAAGTGATCGACAATTTAGAGCATTGCATTCTTTAACGCGCTTGTTGTTGATTAACAAACGCAAATCACGCCTTTAAATTATATATATTTGTTGATGAACAACAACAATGAAAAGACGACGGAGACGAAAATAAGTGTAATGAAGGAAACAAAACAAAACAAAGAAACAAAACAATTCAATTCAAGCAACCATAAATTTTCATACAAAAAATTTTATAGTCTTAATTGCCTAACCGTTTATATTTGTATCTCTAAGAGATTATCAATCTATTTGTAATTTAATGAAGAATGATAAATCCGTTTTAAATATAATGTTTTTAAAGGTGAAAAACAAACTACCCCAATTCGTATTTGTGTTGTGCATTTATTAATGGTTTAATTAATTTAATTTTTAAAAGAGTAAACAAGTTTTGGAAATTGTGAAATAAATGCGCAAATATATGCGACATCGTAGAATGATCTAGCCCCGGAACGGAAAATGATCTTTGGTAAGAGCCCAACACTAGTCCGCCGACAAAAAGAATGTACCAGTTGGTGGTAGTAGGTAAGTAGGTTAAAAATGCTTTATTTGCAGCTATTTAATTATCATAAATTGATTTTTAATAATATTATAACAGGTATATAACAAATATGTAATTTCAAGGTGGGTTGAATTTTCGATTTTTCGTTTTTTAAACTCAGTTTCTCTCTATCAATTATAATTAAATATTATATTATTTTTTTTATTTTTTATTATTGTTGAACTCTTAATCTCAATCCATCAATTTACCATCATTTCTGTGTTTATTGTAATTGTTGTTATTTTTATTTGTTATTTGTATTTTCATTTGTGTCTTTGTTGCATTGCATTTTTATGTTGTAAAGTTTTCTTTGTTATATTTGCACTTCATCTCAATAGACGCTTTTAATCCGGCAATGGTTGGCTAATTTCTTTGCAGTTACTTGTTATTTTTTTTTATTTATTTAATTCAATGATTAATCACTAATTGTCTCTAATAAAAATATTTAATTTATTTTTAACCTACAGCCCTAACGTTTTAAATAGTTTAAACTGGTTTAAACTAGTTATGTGTTTATGTGTTTGTGTGTTGTGTACATTTAAGATTAACATGACCTTTGACCTGCTGCACACTTTAATTTTTCTTTTATTGTAAAAGAACCAACAATTCGCGTTAATGTAAGTAACTTGTAACAATGTCGTTTTACGAGTTATATTATTAATTATTCATTTATAACGTAATAACAATTTGCAACGCTTTATCATTATATACAAATATATACTATATATTCATATTCATATTCATATTCATATTCATACGTGGGTGGTTATTAAACTATTAAACTATATTCATTCGCTTTCCACGAGAATTATGTTTTAGGCCATTTTGTTTTTTTTTTTTTGTTTCTTGCATCAACATAAACATAATATTTTTTCTACTTGCCGACTTTGCCGATTTATTAATTTAAGCTAATTAATATGGTGTCTCTATATGTAAAAACATTACAACAGTTAAATAATTTATATTTCTCTCTCTTACTCGATATATAGTACTCATATCATTATCTTTTTGATTTCTATTTTGTAAAAATTTGCATTCAAATGAATACTTAATGAAATTTAAAGACAATTCATATTAATTCGACATTATTGCCAGTATGAATAAGTGGTTCCACTTGGTTTTAGGAAAAGTGAGCTTGAAACTTAGCCAAGACATAGGTGAAATAATGGACTGACTACTGTACTACTACTATAAATATATTATTCGTAGGTACAATGAATAGACCAAAAATCGAATCGAACTATAGTTTACAATACAATACAGTATACAGTACAATACCCCTTAAATTGTAACAATTTCCTTATGGATTTACACTATGGAAATATCTCCAGTTCAGCTTCAAGCTCGCCTTAAAATCTAATATTAATCAGGCATTAATAATGATATAGACCTCAGTTAAATATATATATATATATATATATATATATATATGTATATATGTAATATATAACGTATGTATGTATATCGGTAATGCAAGCACAAATTACATTACTTTTATATATGTTTAGTATATATTGTGTATAAGTTTCTTTAGATTTATACTGAATTTAACGCCAAGTGTGCGCTTTCTTAGTCGGGGTGCAGCTTCCGTTTTTTTTGTTTTGTAATACTGCTAAACCATTTTGCATAAATGTAATTATGTATATACGTGTACGTGTACGTGTACGTATGTTATGTGTGCTTTTACGCTATTTCTGTAATATTTTGTCAATCCAGAATTTACTGAATTTACTAAATTTACTCTGGTTTTAGACGATGCCACTGAACAACAGTTTGTTTCGGTTTCGATATCATATCCTGCCAGTGTTTTGTTTCCGAGGCACCTGAACCATTTTTACCTGTACAAAAAGTGTTAAAAGATAATTTTTGATTGCTTTAGGTATTACTATTAGAGAAGTGTGTGTAATTTACCAGCTAATAATATTCGGCCGATTAGTTCGTTACGTCCAATGTTATCGAAATCCATAACCATTACATCCAAAGAACATTCTCTGATTTTCTCCCATGGAACGTTAAAACTAAATGATTCGTTAAACACTGGATTTAACGTGCAGGTAAATATAGGTGTTTTTCTTTTTTCTACGCGCTTATCACCAAATTGCAGCCACACCTTTACGTAAGGATCTAAAATGTAAACATTTTTAAAAGGTATGTAGATCTTGATATGCTTACACACAGTGAGTTGCGATAGTAAACAATCGATAACGTTATCGATACTATCGATGTACTATCGGCTATACATATTATATAATTATATATTTATATAAATATTTCATATTATACATATTCAATTACCTGACTTTCCATTAATGTCCTTTGCCTTTAGGTTCCTTGCTTTAATCAGTGTTAATGTTAAAATCGAGTTTGATGGATGATAACATAGTGATGACAAAAGTTCACCACATTTATCCTTAGCTGGTGGTTTAAGTGCCTTCCAAAATGATTGTTTTCCAGCAAAATCGACCTGAAATTCATTGAAGTATCGTTTGGAATTGGAATTCGAATTGCGCGTAGCGAATTGAGCGTACCTGGCATAGCGGTAAAAATACTTCCCCAATCGAATCGTCTCTGGAGAAGCGATCATAGTCAAAGACATGCAAATGAAGAACCTGCATAGGTAGGTGTATAATCAATTAAAATTTAATTAAATACTTTTGTAAATTGCTAACGCAATTTTCGATTATTTTGACCCCGGACTTACGCGCGACTGAAGTTTTTGTATTGGAAAACCTTCAAAGTAAAATGTTTCATTCCATCGAGGGTTTAGGGTTCTTCGCTTGATTTTTGTTTCTAGACGATGCTTCTTATCTGGTAGCAATGTCACACGAACGTATGGGTCTGAAGTACCACTTAAATCTTTAGCTGGAAGTTCTTTTCCTTGTAGAACTTTTAATATTAGTGTTGTGTTTTGAAAATCATATTCCAAAGAAAAGTGTATTTGTCCCACATTCTCACTTGAATCAGTGTCAAGATACATATCGGTCATTGAAATACTTTTATTCTAAAAAGAAATAAAATTCGAATAAATATGTAATTAGAAGCTTTAGAACTAAATGGATAGGTATCTACAATATGTAATGTTTTAAAATACTTACTGCTGCATCTTTTGAGGTACCGTCGTTTGCTGCCCCTGAAGATGTATTTGTAGCTTTTGTTGGTGTCATTGAACCGCCCCTGAAATCAATAACTTTTAATTAGTTTTAATAATTCATCAAGACGAGAATCCTATGCATTTATTTTGTTTGTAGCTTGTAGTTTGTTGCAGTAGTAAATAAATAAATCGAATATAGTTGAGCGTACCCAATGAGTGGAGTTCTGAGATTTAAGAAGCCGTTTAGCTTTCTATTAATATTGTTTTGAAGAGGAGTTGTAATTGTTTGTGCGACTGGAACTGGAACTTGCGGCTTGCTGGGCGGGTTGCCCGAGTCCACAATATCCTGCGTAGCTCTAAAATGCACAAATATTTATAATAAATAGGAAAGTGTCTGGGGAAATAGTATCCCTGCACGTTTAAATAAATAACAATGCCATTACTCACCTTAAGCTATAACTGCTGGATTCTTCGTCCTCATTTGGTTCAATAAATTGCAGCTGAGACCTTTTATGTCTCCACCACAAGTATCCACCGGCTAAAAATAGGGCTATAGCAATGATTAGGCCAAGTATTGCTAAACAAGCAATTAATATTAGGCTCGCCATATCTGAAATGTCAATTCATTTTATCAATTTTAATATATTTGGTTATCGAAATAAATATATTACTGTTTGTTATGTGATTTAACATAAAATCTGTTACTAGCCTATCAATGTATATATTTTATAATTGATATAACCCTAAACTTTATTAGAATTTAACTTTGATAAGTATTTTCGGTTCTAATTTCAGTTGCCAAAACATACACATAATCAAATGCATAATATTCCTTTCATATAAAGTTATACATATTTGTATAAGTAATTTCCTTAATTTTGTACTTATCTGAACTTTAAAACATTCCATATCTATTGCATATAATATGTATAAATGTTTGGAATTAACATTTTTACATCTACTAAGCTTACACATATGGACATGTGTACAAGTGTACACGTACACGTACATGAAAAAAAATATGTATGTAACTTTATATATGAATTTTGGTTGGTGAAAATTACAATTACAATAATTAAGTCGAACTGTAAAGTGTTTTAGCAGAGCATTACTCAAATCAATATGTATCCTAATATCAATAGCTGGTTGAAAAAGTTTTACCTTCTTAATGGTATCATAAAATATGTAAGCCTTTTAAATGAACAAGATTTTCAACTGTACTATATTTGCATTAGATCATTTTTAACATTTTAGGCACACTAATGGATAATATTAATTATGTTACATGTTTCGTTTTTGTTTCGATTTTGTTTTATTTTTTTTTTCACATTTATGTGATTTTATTCTGTATTTCTCGTTCTTTGTCGCGTTTTTTATTTTTATATGTATTTTTATTTTTATAAAACACTTTACTTCGGTATGACTTATGTATGTATAAGTTAATGTGACTAAGCAGTAGGGGATGACAATGACAGTAACCGAACTGTAATGGAACCCGAACAACCCGAATACGAAAAGCTTATATGATGCGTACGGAGAGTCAGCCTAATGCGTTATCGTATTGGAAAACATTTATATACACACAACTTCTACATTACTAGTACATATTGAAAGCTTTTATATATATTTATTTTCCCTTTTTGTATTTATATATTTTAATATCTATGTTCAGTGATTTGATTGATTTTTGTGTGTTTCAATTGCACTTATTATTTTTGTTTTATAGTCGCAAAGCGAAACGAGAATCCAAATTGTTGAAATTCGAGGACCTGCATTGCATAGTTATATGCGAATTTTGTCCTCTATTATGAGATTTCATTGTATAAGAACTTCTCTGTCAAAAGCTCCATAGATAAGGCGGCACTGCGCATGCTAACGATTAAACTTAATAACTTAACAGCACATCTCTAAGTGTGTCCTCCCATTCCCATTCATTCCCATTCCTATTAATGCCGATTAAGAATATGTATATTTATGATTATTTACTGTACCCTCAATGGGATATAAAAGTGATTTTCGAATTTTATGAGTTAATTTTGAATGCGTCTTAATCTGCTTTCTATAATAATAATAATTCTAATATAAAAACTTTGGGAAAATTGTTTACTGTGTATCTCTAGCTAAAAGAGAGATTATAAAAGTGGAGGACAGAGAGAGAGAGACAGAGACAGAGAGAATTGTGTTTTCCGATTTAATTTTTCTCTTGGGCCATTTGTTGGCATGCGCACTATGAATTTTAATGTGTACGCAATGCGCATGCATTTAGTTAGGTTAGCTTCGCATAGTCGTCGAATTGTTGGACGGTCCGTCTGACAGTCTGACGTTATACTCCATCAGCATATAGAATATTTCTTGCATTTTCCATTTTTAGTTTCATTCGCTTTCTAAGCAGCAGCACGGCAGACATTTGACCAGATTGTTGTATGTTCCACCACCTAACATAGCTATAAATTAGTCTCTTCTCTTGTGCAACGACAAAGAGACATAAGAAATGAGAGAGAGAGAGAGAGAGAGCGTTTTATTTAGCTTACCCGTTACCCGTATATGTATATTAGCTCCTACGATTGAAATACAATTTTAGATTTAGTCGAAAGGTATCCGTTTTGCACAACGCACCTACTCTCACTATTTACTTGTGCAGAGTGCTTCAAGTTAATGTATGTAATTATCTTTTTCTATATATTTGTTTGTTTCTATATATCGTTTAGTTCCACTATCATTTCGGACTTTTAGACTCTAAACTTAAACTTCAAACTTCCAAACACATGTATCAAAATATTTGTGTAATAATTGCATTAATTCTAAATATATATATTCGGCGATTTAAACAGATGTCTGGATATATATATATATATATACATTTGTGTATACCATTGTGTAATAATTGTGTAATTCTTCAAAATGTAGCTTGATGACAAAACTTATTATACATTTTTAACTATATACTATTTCAAATTGTTATTTCAGCGTCCACGACTCCAAAATGAATTTGTTTTTGGCAAATGAATAGACAGAAGCTTAAGGATTTCTCCCATTGTATTTATATATGTAAATATCTCAATCATCTTTAATCTAAACAATAATTAAACCACAATGTTTATATTATTGGGACTGCTGGGATATTTCTTTTAATAATGTGCAGTTTTTTAAGGTAAAATTTATAATTTTTACAAGTGCTATGATTTGTAAGTAATCAGAAACGCATTTCTCTTATTATCTTTTGAATTTAGTTAGTTGTGGAAGCAATCAAGCTGATAAGAAGTAATTCAATGATAAATCTACTGCACAAGGTATGTTTATACCAGATGCACTGAGAAGCTGTATGATCGAGACGGACGTATCTTCTTACCTGCAAACATCTTCGACTGGACAGGTAGGGATTACTTTTAAGGACGTTGTAATAACACATACATATGTATATATATATTTTATATCAGTTAAATATGCATATGCTTTTTGCTTTTACATCCAGATATCATTTTGTTTTTTGTTTTTTTATTGTTTGTTATTAAGATTTTACATTAAATTTAATGCTTTATAACTCATACAATGCTCATTAACCAATTCTTTTGTTAGGTTAAAAAATATGCTCTGGATGTTTAGGGAAGAATCCATATACCGAATACCATACCATGTTTCAGCATTAATCAATAATATTTGAAATGTAACTAAAATCTTTTACATACTTATGGGTTTCCAAACTAATTCTTGGTGTCTCTGTGTTGATATACTCTGTGTATGCAATCATTCATTATTGTTGTTGTTGTGCAAGAGTGTCTTTCATTTGTCAATGTGTTTTTGAAACTACATCTTCCTTTTATCACTTTACAAAAACATATATGTACTTTTCTTGACTCTAACTCTAATAGTTTGAAACTGAATATATACATATATATATACATACATAAATAGGTATTCTGGTGCTAAACTCAATGGGTTAAAGTGATTTGATTGCAATTAATCTGGCTTATTCATCTATATGGTATTCATTGCATGTTCTTTATTTTTTGAGTGTGTCTAGGAAACAACAATTCCCAGCTCCATATTTAGTATAAGAGTTTAACACTTGTTAACCTGAATAAATTTAAGGCAATTAAGATAAGATAATAATTGTATTGTTGGTATTGTTGGAACATTTGTTTCGTTGACTTAACAATACACATTTTTCCGAGTATAATCCTGTGATCATATTTGAATGCTAGTAAATGTAAATATATATGTGTACAACAATAATATTGAAAGCGTATAACTAACTGATATATATATATACGTGTGTCTTTCTTGAATCCAACATAGGATGAATTTCACCCCTTCATTGAGGCCTTATTACCGTACGTCAAATCATTCTCGTACTCTTGGTTCAACTTGCAAGCTGCTAAGCGAAAGTATTATAAAAAGCACGAAAAGCGTATGTCACTGGAAGAAGAAAGACACTGCAAGGAGGAGCTTCAGGTATGATTATACATAATTATAAAATATAATCTCTTATATAATACTATAATCGCTCATATATACATATATGCTTACAGAATGAAAAAACTGAAGTGAAACAGAAATGGGCATCCCGTCTTTTGGGTAAACTAAGAAAGGATATAACTCAAGAAAGTCGGGAGGACTTTGTCCAATCAATTATCGGTAAACGGAAATCCATCTGTGTTCTCTCCAATCCTGATCAGAAAGGCAAAATGCGACGTATAGACTGCTTAAGGCAAGCTGATAAAGTCTGGCGTCTTGATCTTGTTATGGTCATTCTATTCAAGGCCATACCATTGGAGAGTACGGATGGAGAGCGTTTGGAAAAGAATCCAGAATGTCTTCATCCCGGCCTCTGCGTGAACCCCTATCACATTAACGTGTCCGTAAGGGAGTTGGATTTGTATTTGGCCAACTTTATTAACACTCATAATGCGTCGGTAATGATCACCACTAGATCACCACATGTTGCGATGTTTAGTCATAATCGAAACAACAACAACAACAATAACAACAACAATAACAATTCACAAGCTGTGGACAGAAAGGAGGATAGCATTGATAGCATTGATGCTAAAACCAGAGGATTACGACACAATCCATACAATGGAGTTGTTTGCAATGATATTATCCTAGCGACCGGAGTGTTTTCATCCCAAGAGCTCTGGACTTTATCCAAAGGTAAAGGTACATCGGGTTAATACTATTACATTACATTACTATTACATTTATTAATAATTTTCAGACTCAATTCTCGATGAAGTTAGCAACAATAATATGCCAACGAACATTATCAAAAGGGAAAATGTGGTAGCTGCTTATGACTGCAATACATATCAACTGACCCCAGATTCACCCATCTCCAGTTCACAATGCCTCACCCAGACCCAGCAGACCCATTCACAGTCTGCAGCCATTGGGGCAAATTCTGCAGGAATTCCAGGCGTTTACAATAGTAAGTATTCATTTTTATCGAGTAATTCATAAACTACATACATATATAATAAATTATCTTTAAAATCTTTTCAGTTGACTTTGTTGATCAGAACCACAGAAATCTGCACATGTCTCAGTCGCCATTAGTGCGCTCTGATGCCACTAATGGATCCACAGATCTAACAGCATGTAAGATTGATCAGAGTTCATCACCGCCAATTATTTCGCGTACGGGAACAAATGCAGACAACTGCCCTGCGGGGGGCAGCTTTTCCGTAATATTGCGATCGGCCGATAGCATTAATAACACTGCTGATTCAACTGTTACACAAGATTCGGCAATTTCTGTGCATCGCTATACGCCAGTAAATAGCCGGACTCCAATGCCAATAACAAATACTAATTCACAAATACGGACAGCAGAAGGTTCGTAGATTCGTGCACTGCACTGTCGTTTGTGTTAATTTCTAAAATTAAAATGTAAAATGTTTTTTTCTTTATCTCATCACAGCAATTTTGCACCACAACTGCTCTACATTACTGGCTAGCTCGGTTAGCCCCGGCAACACCTTATATTATCCTCAGCATAGTAGCCCCCGTCTGTTGCCAACGACACAGGAACACGAAAACGAACATGAACATGAACATGAGCATGAACATGGACATCAGCAACAACAACAGCAACAGCAACAACAACAACAGCAACAACAACAACAGCAACAACAACAACAACAACAACATGGGGCAAAGTTTTCAAGCGAAACTCATGATATTTCGGATTTTGTGACATACGTTTGCCAGGATGCTGCCGGGCACGCAACAAGTATACAGACGGGAAATGCATCCATGGAGAACTCAGCTTATCCGCATACACACCCACACACACACACACACATAGCCACTCGCATCAGTTAGGATCGCACACACATTCTCCACATTATCAGATACACCAGCAACTGCGAAGCTCCAAAATAAGTGGCGTACCATCTCCACACTATCATAGCACAATGCTGCCACCAATGCTACCCCCAATGGCCCGTCCTGTGGCCATTATACGTACGACAGGAGATTTGGCAATGGTACAATCCTCACCTCCATCGTCTTCGTCGTCGGCAGCATCGTCAACAGCAAATCATTCATCCAGCAGCAACCTGTGTGGACCTGTGAAGCTGATTGAAGACGATAGTCGCAATGTTAATGCCATGGAGAGTAATCAGAGCCCCATTAATACAGACGTCGATTCGAATCCAACAGCAGCAGCAGCAACTGATTGCACAACACTTGTTACACGATCATCACCTTTGCCTCTGTCTCTTCCTCTGCCTCTACCGCTGCCGCTATCTTTGCCGCTGACTCAACCGCAGTCTCCAACTAGTCCCAATGCCTCAACAGATGCGGCCCGTTGCAAAATGCATCCAATTGCTTCAAATTCTCTAACTAGAATTGCAACACAAATGTATCCAGCAACGAATAGTCGGGAGTACTTTAATCACTTCCATAGCCAATCGACGTCGGTTAGTTATATATACATATTGATATATATACTTCCATACAATCTAATTGTTACATATCTAAATAATATTTACAGTTACTGGGCTACGCGGGATCTATATCGACAATGTCTGGTGTTATTAATCCAACCAACCTAAGTCTCTATTCAACACCCGCAATGTCTGTCAGTTCGGCACACCGTTCTAGTGCTAGATCCAGATGGAACACTACAATTACTGAAGACGAATTCAACCTAATTCCGCACTCTGTAGCTAGTACAAATATAGAAAATGCTCAAGTCATATTAATGGAGGATTGTAAGTACTATAAGACTATACTGTTATCTACTGATCTAGTGAAATTTTATTGATAAAAACCCTGACTATAACTATAAAGAGTTGGCAATACTATACTGTGTATACATAACACAAAAATGTTTTAATTTTAAATTTAATTTTTAAATGGAGTATTATTTTCATAGTTAACAAGATATTAATTCGGTTTGATTGTTTTAATTCTAATTACAGCCACGGGACGTTTTACCGATGAATATTCAACTAATCCGAACCGTGATTTTGTATCGTGAGTCGTGAGTGTCGACACGACAGTGGCAAACTACATATGCTTTAAAGGGCTTTGGTCAAGCCCCATTATTTGCATACAAATATTCATACAATATTATAATATTAAGGACACATTGAATATATATTATTATTATATTTGATCTGTAAATGATTCATAGGAAATTGTAATTGTACATAGCAAAGAGCATAATGTATTTTGAATGAATATATGTGCATATGTTTCGCTTTGTCAATGGTTAAATGGCAAATATGCAAATATATGTACATATACTCATTTTAATATACATTGAGCCATAATTATAAATCTTAGATTTATATACATTTAAGTTGAAAACAGAATATCCTGAAATCTGATATTGACTGAGTATTTGCTAAGGTCTACACAGATTTATAGTATATTCGTTATTACCTTTAAGTGTATATCGAATTCAAAACCAGTGAAACCACATTAATTAATAATACTTATATGTATGTACAATTTGATTAAATTGTTATACGATATATACTTTTAAAATTTAATTGAAATTTTAACCAGATTGCTATTGGTCAGTGGCAGCGGTTAGATAATTTACTTTGTTTTTAAAAAGATTGTGAAACCAAACAGGTTTCTAATATAACCAGCTTTATACGAAAATATACCTAACAGCACTATCAGTGTTCCATTCGTAAATATTTTTGTAATGAAACTGGTTATCTTACAAACCCAGGAAATGATTACGACAATACATGCAATCGATTAGAATATATGAGCATATACTACATTTAGAAAATAGATGAAAAATGTGAGAATTAAAATAGCGTACATTTATATGCATGCAAACTGATTAAAGATTAAATGGAAATTATGTAACTACAAAGACTAATAATATACGCGATAGGCTTTTAGGTATGTACTAACATCATATATAACTATATTTGCATCATCACATAAAAACTAAGTACTATGTGAACACATACAATTTAATTGTGACAATATTAGATGTAGAACCAAATGTGACAAATGTACTTAAATATATATGTGCAGGAGTGCAGTGGTGCAGGGCTGAAGTTCCATATGTATATGGAAGTAAGGCACTTGTATAACTTTGCCATATGGATATATGTATGTAAGTGATTTCAACATGTGCTTGCATTGAAAATTATATGGAAAAAAGTCTTTTCAATGATATTATATTAATTAGTACAATAATAGTCATAAGGTAACAATAACGGCAACGGGCATGTGCAAAAATTAAAGCAATATTTATTGTAAATTTAGGAATTGGCTGTGAATATATTCTATTGCTGATGCTGATTAGACATTAAGACAATGTGTACATGTGTACATGCGTACGTACGTATGTAAGTACGTACATATGTACATACTACATTAAACATTAAACATTAATAAGTGCATATGACTAGTGACATTTGTGTGGTTACCAATACGCATAATAATTATGTTATTTATAAGTAATTGATTTGTGTTTTTGGATACGAATGCTTTCAGTAACTTGATACAACACACAAAATTATACTATAGTATATATTGCAAAATTGTAAACAAAAAACAGATACAAGAAACTATAAAGCATAAATAAAATTTAACAACAAAATAGACTGTAAACGGTCAGAGAGTATATTTTGTTAATTTTTTAAAAAGTGTTTCTGAAATTTTCTTATTTTTAATCTCCATTTCAAGCATAAAACAAATAAAACAAGTAAGTGCAAATAAAACCAGTAATAAAACCAGTGATGTCCCTAGGTGTTATAGTTCCTGAGATATTCGCCAAAAACCTGTATTTTTTCCTAGGTATGTTTGGTTTTTCGCTTATACATACAAAACTTTGTGTTAAGAAATACGTGAGTTATGGACAGTTATAGTTTTAGACGGACAGGCAGATTGACAAAATATATATATGTATGTCTGTACTTTATGGTTCCTGCTTCATATGTAATGTACTTTTAACAGGCCCCCAATATTCTAATCGGTGTAGCTGCCCTTCTAATTATCGTACGCATAGAGATGCCTAAGTGATTTCTACTATATAGAGAGATATACTTACACGACTAAATGGGCTCGACTATTGATGATGCCCGAGGCATTTGCACATGGCTTGCTATCTAACTAACTGAAAAGTGGAATCGAAAAGCACAACGTAGAGCTTTCTGATGATATCTGCTCCTCAAAATTTGAAACAAGTTGAACGAATCGGTTGTCTGTTTATAAAAGTTTACTACAAGCAATATACTAATGTGTGCCGAATGACATTCTGCTATATAAAATAATAATATTTTTGGTTCTAATATATAAATAAGTAACGATCGCCGGCACTTGAATACGTAAATAAATACATACAATTTCAATGAAAGTTTCGTAAAGTTTTAGTGTGCAAAAAGTGTACAATTCAAGTTATTTGAATCAATTAATCATAACCAACATAACATAAACTAGAACTGGAAACAAAATTATTATACAAATTCGAAGAACCCTATCATCAATATGATATAAATTACCATAAAGGAGCTGCTGTCTCTCACTCTTAATGTTTCCTGAACACATCAATTAAACGTTTTTTATTAGTGTTAAAGTAATGAGAAGAATTCTGGATATAAACTTGATCAAATTGTATGTAAGTATTTCTCTATATATACATATATGAAATAATACATATTTTTATACACACTTAAAAATTTTCACTTATTGTAGATATATGTATGTACATATGTATGTATAATATTTTGTGTACAACTAAGTGAGAGCGTGTTTAAACATGTATGAGTGCATATAGAAAAACACACACACACCCACACACACTCACATATGCTTAGTATTTATAAACATACATATGTATGTATATACATACAGCCATAATTTCTGTAGAATAAACTGATTTTATTTATGTATTCTATTCTATTCTATTCTATTCTATTCTATTTTTTTATGCGTGCTCTCAAAATATCTGACGTTATTCTAGAGACTTGAGCTTGTTGAACAGTCTAAATTGTCGTGTTTCAAAAATTTTTCTATAGTTTTCTCTTTTTTTTTCTTTTTTTTTGTTTGATAAACCGCTCTTCTGTATTGATTCGATCAAATTTAAAATTCAAAATTCATAAAATATATTTCAATAATATAAACTGTAAAGTTAACCCAAGCTACATAATTAGAAGAACTTAAATATATGAATAAATATATATGTATACTAAAGAATGTTCGCATGTATATATGTATATATATATATTAATCCAACTGGAATAACATACGAGTGTGTTTAAAGTGATTTTAATTAGAGTTCGTGCATCAAAAACTGTGAAGTAACTAATTGTATTGTGACTAACAGTCTCCCTTTTCCATTTCTTGGATTCGAAATTTGGGAACACAGTAAGTATAGCCAGTATTATAAATTTATGCGACTTTCGAGTTTACTCTCTGACTATTTAAATAGTTCACCTTACAGACCTTACAAAACATTATCATTTTCAGATGACATCATCAGTTGTTATTAACTGACAAAAAAATAAAAGCTAAAAATGGATGTAAAAAGAGATATTGTGGCTAGCTCCTCCTCCGGACAGTGTGTCAATACTTTGCGTCGTCCTGTGACAGTAGTGAAAAAAAGATCAGGCCCATTAGATAGCTTGCTCGATGAGCTTAATAGAACTGAAGAGTCCTCTACAGCTTCTACATTGAACACAAACAGCGCCAAGGAAACGCCAACGGCATCCAAATCTTTGGGACTATCACCATCACCATCACCATCGGCTCAGTCATCGGGCAGACGACGAGTTTGTCACACGAAAGAGCGGGACAAGGAGAAGAAACGCGAACGGTGGCTGTTGACACGAAAAACATGGAGATATATGACCGATGCTGGACGCAAGCTTTTTCCCGATGGCATGCAACATGGTGGCTGTGATAACATATCCCAGATCGAGGAGCAGTTCCAACGTGTCTGTTCTTCCGAACCTCGATTCATATTGTGGCGTCGAAAATCTTCGTTTCCCGGTGCCACGAAGAGTACGAGAAAGCGTTTAAAGATACTTTCACGACATCAGCGAAGCAATAATGCGACTTGTGTCCAGCAAAAGGATCAAGAGGCTGCCGAAAATGTTGACCAAACTATAGAGCTCTTGCAGGCCTATCTTAAGATTCGGGATGCGTACAAAACTACGTTCCTGCTTGGCACAAAAACAATAAGGCCTGACCAAACGGCATCGCCGAGCTCTCGTCGACCGATAAATATGGTATCTGGTGCAGGTCAGTCAACTGAAAATATTAACAGTCAATGCAATGAGTCGGAATTATTGGATCGTTTAAAGGCATTGCATAAGAGTTCGCTGTTCGGAGGTATGCAATTGCAAAATGACATAACACCAGCCATTCTTGAAGATAAAGTACTACTTAAGAAACTGTACAACATGTTAAAGAAACAGCAGTTACACCGCATTCTACATTCCTCAGAGCCAGTTCCGAAATCGAAGATTGGCCGTGCTGCGTCGTTCTCTAGCCCAACCAGTCCAACTACCAAGACTAGCTACTTTTCAAATTATAAAGATTTTGATGGCACTCCTCGAAGTGCTGATCCTGAAATACTAGAGTTAACAAATCAAACTAAGCGTCAGCGAAAACCTCCAGAAACTTTAGAACTACAGAGTCACCACACACACAGTGCAAACAAACATCCACAGAATACGTATACTGATTCAGTGATTCAGAAACCCAAAACGAATTTACGTCCGAACCAAAATTCTGGACAAAAAGTACGGGAGCACGCGAAGAGCACAAGTTCGTGTGGGACACAAACAAAATTCATTCCACTGAGCGAATTGAAAATAATTGCTCAACAATATGAGCAAATGTTGGATAACTCTGCCGCATCGGAGGATGAGACAAAAGAGGCCACGAACTGTCAATCGAGTCGGCGGAAAAGCTCCATAGACAACGAAGATGTCTCACAATCTGTAAGCGATACAATAAAGCGATATTTGAGAATGGCCAGAAAGAAGAGTGTACATGATGGGGATGCAAATCGCTTCAAGTCAGTTAACTATGATCGAAATTTGCGAAATATTAAGGCAAAAGGTGAAATAAATCCTCCTGGAATGGATGAAGGTACCAATAAAGCAGTGCAGACCTTAGATGCCTGGGCACTTGTTGCCTTGGACTTTATTCGAGGCAATGAGAATTCCAAAAATTTGCAAAACGCGCACATTGCTTGGCAACGAGATCTGGATGAGCGAATACGCAAGAAACTCGAATATGATCAAATGTATCAGCAAACGATTGGCGCCACTAACAATAATAGTAACATTAACAGTAACAGTAACAGTAACAGTGCCAAAGCGCAATCACAGTGCATATCGGCTCCAACATCACCGACAAGCATCATTCAAAATCATCATTTAAAGGAGAAGAGTGGAAGATCGGCGAGCGCTTTATTATCATCAAGTTCACATTTTATATCAAATTTTTGGCATGCAAACAATACAGATTCTTCAAGTAGTTTTCAGAACTCTAAGAATGGAAACGTAAATGACACATATACTATAAGTAAGTAACATATACAAAATAGGGTCTACAATTCTGGTAAATTATATTCGTTATAGTGTTTATCGCTTGGAAATTACGACTCTCTTTTCAGTGGCACTAATTGCTATACAAATTATTATACTATTTACTTTTAGGTTCAAAAAATGAAACAAATATGCAAAAATCCAAATCTTTGTCTAATGTTGGCCAATTTGTTTCGCGAAAAATTTGGGGAAGTCGATCGAAATCTCAAAATGTTAAGCAAAATGATAATCGGCACTTTGAACCATATCCTCAGAAATGGGCGCCATCGGTAAGATATATTTAAAATACAAGTATTTATATTCAAATATTAAATTTTTCGTTTCTATGTTATAAGGAAAATTGTACCTGGATATCGGACCAAGGCGACGTCATTCAATTGACTGATACGTCCTTAGAGAAACTTTCTGACACTGAAGCGGAAGTGTTAATGCAAATTGCTATTGAAAAGATTAAGGAACTTAATATTGGATTAAACATAGGTAAGCTTACATTTTCAGACCAACTATTGTAAGAATCAGACTTTATTATACTAGCGAATGAAATATTTTGTTAATAGCTGTTAATAATCGAATATTTTTTATACACAGAATTGGAAACGAAGCCTACGAAGCGAAGAGTTATTTCAAAAAAAAGGGCTCTTACAACTAGCTTTTTTGACATTGGAAAAAAGGATGAACAGAGTAAGCATTATGCACTATGCATGTAATTTAAAACAAATAAATAACACTAATTATTTTGTAATTCCCTAACTGATTAAATAGATAGGCGCGATGTCTTATTTGGAGCATCCTTGGAATGCTGTGTAACGAGGGAGAAAAAACCAGAAGATGTGGATTCCGGATCAAAGCATTCATTGACTTCAGTGTTTCGCGGTAGTAACAGTAGCAACAGTAGTAGAATTGGAAAATTAAGTGAAAATGTATGTATTTATGTATCGATATCAATCGGTTAGAGTGTCTAAAAGTATTCCTATAAATTGCAGGTACGTTCATGTGAAAGTTTGCCAACAAAATCGTTGGATTACATGGGTCGCGGTCCTTCGGAGCGAGTGCCATCAGCAGATTTTGCTACGAATTTTCAAAAAACTTCGTCAATATCGATGCAAATGTCACGAAGTCAGTTTGATGTGAGCAGTATTGATATGGATATGGATAGAATAATATTCAATAATGAATCTAAGTATATGTGTAAATTAAATGTACCCATGTTTGTAATCAATTGTATTGAATATTTGGAGGAGCATGGACTTCAGAAAGTCGGTATATTTCGTGTTAGTACCTCGAGAAAGCGTGTGAAGCAAGTGAGTATATACAATGTTAATGTTAATTTCCTTATTCACAATATAACATTTACAGCTACGTGATGATTTTGATAAAAATTGGAAC
Organism: Drosophila tripunctata; assembly: GCA_035047385.1. Classification (NCBI taxonomy): domain Eukaryota; kingdom Metazoa; phylum Arthropoda; class Insecta; order Diptera; family Drosophilidae; genus Drosophila; species Drosophila tripunctata. Next base: position 195,773 of record JAWNPS010000143.1, read on the forward strand.
ATGTGCATTCCGGATAATACATGCCCACATGATGTAGCGACATTACTTAAGGAATATTTACGGGACTTACCTGAACCTTTGCTTTGCCGAAAACTATATTCAACATTTCTGGAAACTCAACGTAAGAGAGCCAAACAAAACAAAACAAGAAGATTACGTATACTAAATCAAGGAAATCTCTTGTATTTTTCTTTCAGGTATTCGAAATCGTCGCTTACAGCTTGAGGCAATATCTCATCTAATTAAATTGCTGCCAATTCCACATCGAGACACATTGCATGTCCTACTGCGTTTTCTTGGTAATGTAGCTGCCCATTGTGATGATATATGTTCCAGGGATGGAACAGTTCAAATGAATGGCAACAAAATGGACAGCCATAACTTATCCACAGTTTTTGCCCCAAATATTTTGCGTAGTTCTGACCCAAAGGCAGCGGAATATTCAGAACAGGGAAATATAGCTGATGCAATTAATGTAATAAGGTAAAACTAACCAAGTTTATGCAATACGAGTATGCAAATACCTTTAAAGTTTGTTGATACATTATTTTCTTAAACAGAATTATGATTGATCACTATGAAGAACTATTTAAAGTACCAGGTGAAATGATAGATGTTCTTTACTCTCATATGCTGGATACAAGTCCAGAGAAACTTCACGCAATTATATCGAGTAAAATCACACAATTACACACAATTACACAAAAGGCCAACGTGAAGAGTGATAGTGATAATCAGGTGAATCTGAATGATACACGCTACGATTCCAGTGTATTATGTGATGGCAGGCGTCAATCAACTCCAGTTTTACTCGACAAACAAAACGTTTTCTCAGCCAGTCTGCATATAGCAATGCCGGACGAATCTGTTTTGCATGGAGTGAGTTCCATTGATGTGAAAGGTAATGCTACCAATTTGTGTATATAACTATATAGTGTGTATGTGTTTGACTCGTCCTGATATAAACCATTTCAATTTAGAGCACAACAAACAAATGCTAAGCACTATTGTAAGTGAACCCAAACTACCAACAAGCATATCTAATATCGGAGGAGCAACTTTAAGTGCAAAGACTGCAGAATTCGAGAGAAGTGCTAGTAAAAATTCCACGCCCACTCCCACGACCAGATCAAAACAGCTATATAAGCGCCAGCAACTAATATCAAGCTCAAAACGCTAAAATAAATAAAATACAGGTTATGTTGAAGCCTCAACTCATCACGTTTTTCGAAACAAATAATAGCGATGTGTAAATAATAATGAAATAAGACTTTTCTAGAAGCCATAACTATATAGCTATAAAGTTGTTATACTAATTGTAGCACGTGTAATGTGTATACGTATATAAGTATTTATTATTATCTTTAGTTTTTATTACATAAGACTATAGGAATTATACTTAACGTAGTTTCTATGTGTATGTATATTCAATTTGTTTTTAGTAAACTCGTTCTCTTACAATCGTTCCATTGGAATATGCTTGTAATCTATAATTATAAAAAGTAAAGTGCAAAACGATAATAAATACAAAATTTATTAAATATTGTGGATTATTATTATAACTACCTTTATAGAACATTATTGAGTATAGCTAAATATGTGAAGTTAGTCAACTTAAACTTCGATGTACGCGAATGTAGAGGACTAAATTGAAAATTTTAATCAATAAGACTTCTGATATGATCAAACACGTGGTTATGATTGCAGTAGAAGCACTCAGAGCACTTGCGCCACTTGTCTGCATAGCTGCCGGCTGCTCACCTACAAAAATGTATAATTTTATAAAAAATAAGTGATACATAAATAGTACATATGCAGTCAATATTTACCCGTCAACACGTGGACCCTTACTGAAGCCGGCACTGCGGCGTTGGGAACACATGTATAGTTTCCGGAATCTCGCAGAGAAGCACGTGTGAGCATTAGACGGCTCGTGGTTCCAACGTCGGTTTTCTCAGTTTCCAAACTAATGCCGCCTCTGAGTGAATCAAAGTCGACAATTGCTGAGCCATGATACCTTTAAGTGGGAATTAGCATCATAATATAATGCTTTGTGTTTGTACAGTGTCTAATATATAGAGTCTAAATTTACCATAATATAGACGAGGCATGTATGTTTACAGAGCAAGCCAAAGCAATCGTACTATCGCGTTTTACATGTATTTCTGTCGATCCCAAAATTTTTGCTCGAGCCGCTTTAAATTTATAAGAAAGTTAGTGGTTAGTTTTTTGCAAATATCAAGTACGACAAGAAAAACAAAACAAACATCGTGACAATAACAATATACCCTCTGCAAGGATATTAAAGTCGGTAAGTTTATAACCCCAATTACACTATTATACAATATATATTATGTTGAATCGAACCTTTTGAGTCATAGTAGAGTTTCTCCGAATTCCTTTCCCTTAAGTCATTTTCCGCTGCAATGAAATAATTTAATTATTAAAACCGTGCGAATTTAAGTCTGTTCCTTATAATTTTCACCTGTAATATCCAAAGTAATTGCCAAGTTGATTTTTGGCTCGGTATTTACTTGACATTCATAAATTCCACTGTCCCGTGTCTGTGCGTAGTCAATCTTCAAGTCCCAATCGTCACTATTTATCGGGTGTATGACAGAAAATCGTTGATCTCCGGTATATGTGTAAATGTTAGTGGTCAGAATGTGTAAATCCCGTTTGCGCATCCACGAAACCTTGAAAATAATTAAATATTGTCAAAAGTTCTTTACATATTCCATATGTATATTGAATATGACATTCATACAGTTCGATTTCCTTTATTTTTAACACGACATCTTAAAATTGCGGTTTCGTCAACAACCGCTGAAATGTTTCTTGGACTTATGTCGTCAAAGTAAGGTTTGTCCATTGTCAAATCTTGAAAAACGGTTTTTATTTATTAAAATATGAATGATCTCATTGATCAGAATGGGTCATATTATTACCGTTAATATTTAAAATGGAAGATGCGTTGATATGCTGAAGACCACTATTGAAATGCAATATCAAAAATATTATGGGTTTGATTTTATCGAAATTATTCAAAAACTGTCCCTTTCCCAATGGTGCCACCATATTGTTCAGCTTGGATACTTTGCATTCAAAACTGAAAAAAAGAATAATTATTTATACAGAAATTACCCATATATAGTTTAATGTACAATAAAAGTAACAGTACTCAAGGAATTATTGTAAACATCATTAGAAATCTTGGCTACTTATGATTTTAGATAATGTTTTGGCGCCAGATACAGCGACACTTTTATTAATATACATATACACATATCATATCACAATTATGTGTTGTTCAAATAAATTGAAAACAGAATACGTACATACCTACTTATCAATTGCGTGAAACCTTATCCTATATGCCTTTAAGATCCATGAAATAATTGTGTTAACTTAGTAATAGTAATTTCATCCATTTTCACTTGTTTACCAATTTTCTGGCAATCATTCGGATAAATTAATTTATTTTAAAACAGATATTGATTTGCAAATAAGTTTAATTTTTGCCAGGAGTGCAAAATCTTCTCCAATACTTTTATTCCTTAAATTTGTGTGTTCACAATACCTTTTTTTTGTTTCTAATGCGCAACTCAGCTTTATATCACCACCACCACTATAAGAGAAGAGTCCAACAAAAAACTTTCATGGAAAAGCTTTATAAAGCTTTCAAGTAAACTTTTAGCTACATATACAAGCAAGGCACCCTTGCAATTCAATTTACATACATACAACATATTCAAATTTATAGATATGAACAATTGTTATACCCTGTACCGTATTTTCACTATTTTTCACTCAAACAATGATCTAACTATGTATGTACATAAGTAATAAAACTATAAAAACATTGTTTTTTCATAATCATATATTATTATTTGAAGGACGCAAATAAACAATAGCAAACAACATACATTATGATATTTTTGTGTATTGAAAAAAAGCACATCATTGTTTTGTTGAATAAATAAATAAATATGAACATGTCGTAAATCGTAGAAGAATAACAAATCATTTAAGAAATATTTAGTTCGTCTGTCTGTCTGTCTGTCTGTCTGCTGTGTGCTATTAACTAAAAGTCAGAATAGGGCAGACTATTGGATGGGACGACTGCTTGAGCTCTTGGGCAGAACTTGTTTGCCGAAGCAGAGCCATTGTTCCATCCACGGGCACAGTTATTAAAGGTTTGACCAGATCCAACAGAGTTTTGCGTTGACTGACGGTAACCGCCAAATCTGTTTGAGTTGGGGGTTGGGATCGGTGACCTTGGCAAAGTGTTATAAGTTGATCGATCTTCAATTTCAGCAGATCCAAACGGAGTGGGAGTTATGTTTCGCACGTTGTTGTTGTTGTTATAGCCCAGTTGATGGTTAGTCGATTGGTTGTTAAGATAACGTTGATTCGATATGCCAGAGTTCTTTTGATCAAAGTCCTGAAATTTGGATAGCTTCTCGAACGGCAATGGCGATGGATTAAAATTGACTTGTGGGGCCGCCTGCATAGAGTTCGTTGGTACCTTCTGATAACTCAGTGGAGCCTGCAGTTGTTGTCTAGGTATCTGTGATGGTGATGAATAGAAACCTGACGTCGTGTTATTTGTTACAGGGAATCCAGTGTATGGCACCCCAGAACCAGAACCAGATCCCAATCCAGTTCCAAGTCCAGTACCAGTTCCAGATCCAGTTGAATACGGTTTGCCAAAATCGGGTGTCTGTTGATTTTGATAACTTGGTGAGAAGTGCTGATCTCTAGCTTGAGTTGGTGGTGGTGCGTAGCTAGCCAAAGAAATTTCCTTGGGTACATAAAGACCTATAGAAAATAGAATTGAAACGGTTAAATATAGTTTTTAGTGACAAGCATACATATAATAAAAATAACAAATACTAGTTAGAATTATCAAATAGCAAACTGTTAACACCGAAAACAGATAACCCACATAGGACCACAAACAACAATGAATTCTACATATTAAAATAGACATCTCAAAAGGGTTTCTATTCATGCCTTTACTAAATGTTGTAGATGATGTTCTTTCAATCTCATTGATTGTAGTACTGTCCATGTTCAATTCTGGATAATCAACAGTTTGGGAATCATCTTTAGTTTGAATTGATTTACAAAACTTGTTGTTGTCTTCATGATCTCTTAACGATTGCCTCTCAAATGAGTGAATCAATTCTTGTACGTTAACCGACTCATTGTTTTCTGGCGTTAATCTTATCGATGCTTCAGATTCACAGCTCTCTCGAAGCACACTTCTTGAGTTCTTCTTCGTTACTGCGCTATTTACACTTGCTGAGTGCTTGAGTTCTTGGCTACAAGGCATTGCTGTTTGTTGGCTCTCTAGAGACAGACCCAGATCAATAGCCAATCTCTGCTGAAAGTGCTCTAGTTTCTTTAGTCTCTCCTGAACTTCATCGTTAAAATTGAGCAGTGCTTGATTTGTAAGGAAATAATTTGTAGCAATTGAATTGGATTGAACAACATTATTATCCTCAATTGTGTCAGTACAATAACTACTTAAGTCATCTGGCCTATAGTTCCTATACTCTTCATGATAATACTCTGAAATATTAAAATATAGTTATATGTAGTTACTTGTGAAAAACTACTTACGGACATTGAAGCAATATAAATTATAATATTACAGTTCATTTACCTCTGGGTAACTCAACATTTCGACCTCCCCAGCCTTGGGCAACACTTGGTTTATAGGCCAAATCTCTCTGGGGATTGCTCGGCTGAGTTGGTTGATTCTGGACGCGTGTATCAAAGGACTAGAAATACATAACACATGTTACATTGATGCACATTAACTCTAAAGTGGAATACATACATTTTTATACGTCTCCTGTGCGAAATTGTTCGACGGTGTGCCGCCATAGGTCGTTGGCGATCGTGATTGAGGCTGAGCGGATCCGGGGAAATCGTTTACATCTTGATTAAAGTGTACGGGCGATGCGGTTGTGGCAATTGGTTGAGACGTTTGGTTGCCAAATTTCGTGTCCTGCAAAAAGGCCGAACTTGCCGAGCCGGTCTGCAGAGCAGCTTCCCAGGGGGACTTTACAACCTGAACTCCTGGCTTTGAATATTTCTCAATCAGTTGATCCTGATGTAAATTTAACTGAACGCGATGTTTACCAGCATCCGAATATGCTGGTAAAATGCTTGGAGACGTTGCCGGCCTAGCTTGATATTGTTGGTAATCTGGAATACCAGATGGACTGTGAGTACCCGCATTTGTCTCATCGACTACCCAATTATCAGCCTTTCGACGACGCTTTGCAAACAGCTCAGCTCCTTTTTTAAGCCAAGTTGCAATTGCAGTTGATGTTGATAATAGCGCGCAGTTAAAGCAGGCCGAGGCGAAGGTGATTGCGATTGGCAATGGCGTTGGCAGCGACGGCAGCGAAGGCAGCGAATTCAGCAAATTCAGCGAATTCAGCGAAGGCAAGCAAGCATTTTTGTGGTTGTCCAAAATAGAAAAGAAAAAGTTTATTCATCAGTCTGTTGTTATTTTCAAACTGTGTACAGCCTAGTAGTATGGTTAAAAAATTATATCTAAAAAATCCACGATACCAGAACCTACCAAATAAATAAAACTACACCTCAAAAAAGTTAAAGTTCAGTCGGGCACATTATGGACAATGTAGCCTTTACCAACTCCGTGTTCCCTTCATTCATACAAACAGACAGACAGTGAATCGCACTTAAATTAAGAATAAATTGAAATGAATCTTTGTCTTCTACACTAGTAGAAAGTGTTTAAGTTAATTTATAAACATATACTCGTATAATCAAAATAAATAATAAATATATCTTTACGTTACGCTATATAAAGATTCGAAAAAACACTATTTACCTCGACCCTTATGCAGTTGTAGCGCAGTTATTAGCTCAGCACAATTATCGGGGGATAAAAGCCCTGCTTCAATATTCATTGATTCTTTCACTGAGTTATAGTCTCGCATCTGTCCACGTGGATTCATAATTAGCTTTAGTGGCATTTTTTCCAGCTTAGTTAGTTCCTGGTTCAGGTTTGCATCGGCGTTCTCTTTATATAAGATGTTAGTTTCAGTTATGTCATCTTCCCCTATGCAGACAACGACAAATTTGTTAATTTTACTTAATTGTTATTGTTCATAATCATGAATTCTGTGTTGGTGTTGGTGTTGGTGTCTGTGTCCACCTTAGAAGAAGATGACTGTGTTAGAAATTATCATATAAGTTAGAATGTAACAGTTTTAGCTCTAACACATCTCTTCTTAGAAGCTATTTAATCAATTGTGATAGAGCAGCATTAAAATTACTTCTTTTAAAACCAACAATAATAAACATCTCTGTTAATTAGTGCATACTCGTAATATTATAATGTTGAGATGTTTTCTGTATAGTATTATAAATGTAATAAACGTAGTATATGTGTATAATGTGTACCAGAACAGAAAACAGAAAAATACCAGTAGTACCGTGTGTGTGACCTTAAAGAAATCAAATCCACAAATCCACAAATCTATTACCTTGGCCAGAAGCTTCGTGAACCCATTTTACTGATCGTTTTTTTCGATTGACATACATTGTTTGACCCTTTGACTTTTGATTGCTTATGTCACTCAATGAATGTGATATTCGTCGGGCAAGTTCAACCTGGTCCTCCACAGTGGGATGCAATGTTGGAGAATAAAATGCTGATGAGGCATATAGCTTTCCTATATATTTAACAAGTAAGTAATGTTTAATTACCATTCGAAAATAGTGTAATAAGTCTGTGTATTGTACAATATATTTTGTAAAAGGCGATACGTAATCCACACTACCAATCCCAATTGATTATTATTATTATTATTATTATTATTATTTCCTTTCCTATTATTATTATTAATATTATTATTGTTATTATTATTATTAATATTAATATTAATATTAATATTATTATCAAGGCACAAAGCATAAGAGATTGCTATTAAAGTAAAGTAATGCCATGCAAGTAATGATAATTAAGAATGATGTGATATGGAATTGACTAACACATGATATATGGAAGGCAATTTGACATTGGGTAGCCGTATCCGAATTAAAAGTAATAAAAATCCAATACAAAAAGCAAAAATGAATAGAAGACAGCTCTCGAATTCACTAATTTACGTATCACCTTTTTATTATTTTATTAAATTGCATTAATTACTTACGATTCTTGGGTAAAATTTGAGGAGCATCTGTAGCTGGAGTAAATATCTTGCGCAAATCAACGGTCCTCGATATATTTGAAGATTCCTATTTTAATTACAATACACATATTCACACATGTATTTTCTCCAAGTTTACCAATTGTAATTGTGTTTTGTAATTCTATATGTATGACTAATATACCTTCTTCACTAGAAAACTAGAAAACTACGTACATTATTTTTGTTCCTTTGCCACAATTTGCTGCTCAGCTCGAGCAAAATTTGTTTTTTGCTCTCATCGTATCGGTCACTGGGTCGAAAACCCCGTTTCCTTTCAATTGTGCAATTCTGTAGTTGCGAAGAACTCCATACAGACGGTTTTGGAGTGGTTCGAAAATTCTTATGAGTTTTTTGCATTTCTATCTCTCTCTATCTATCACTCTCTATCTCTCACTCTTTGTGTTTCTGGACAAATATATATATATTTATTAGTATTAATATAATAAATATATGTATAACTTTCACACTAATGAGCGCAAATCATAAAATTTGCTTTATTTTCGATACTAGCTGTTGGTTCAAATAAAAATGTTCCAAACAGATTCATTAACATATGCACATACAAATTGCAAGTATATATACACACTCACACGCTTAGATATATGTCTGTCTATATATCCACATTGAAAAAATAGAGCATATGTATTTTTGAGGAGCTCTCTCTTTATTGCTAATTATAGAGATTCATTTAGAGAGTACGAAATGTATAGCACAAAATATATAGAGACGTACATCTGTATGTATAAATAAAATAGCTGGTTAAACAAAGAACAAATTATTCAGATCTAAAAGTACATAGTATTTTAGTAAAGTATACCAGCAGCAGTATCCACACATACATACATATATACCTATAGAAATACCCCTTCTGTATCTCAACATATAAAATACTTTATGCTAATTGAGACAAAAAAAAATTGAAAAATCTGTTCCGAAGAGAGACACCTGCCCCAAGCACATGTTTCACTACACAGCCTTTATTATATACCGAATCGGATTCATTCATAGGTGTCATAGTTTCTAGATAACAGGTGTGCTTCCCCGAAATCTATAGAATTTCTAGTACTTTGGTTCAAAGATTGGGTAAAGGTTAATTACTTTGCTATTAATCACAGGTACGACAATTTCTATTTCCATTAATTTAATATTATGAATATAGTGTGCAAATAAATATATAAGTAATGACCGGAGTATAAAACTACTGTAGAAAAATGATATATATATACAATATATACATACATAAATAATAATAACAATATTATTATTATTATTGAGTGTATATTATGAGGTGTGTTAGAAAAATAAAGTATTACTTACCTTGACATTGTAGAAATCATCTTGTTGTTGATCATAGGCATCGGAAACCTTTGGCACAAATTCCCCTCTCTCTCTGAACTGATTGCGGTTCTGGTAATCCAATTGCTGTTGTTGCTGGTTTGCTGCTGGCGGTTGAATCTGCTGCTGTGACTTGAGCTGTTGCTCCTTTAGCTGGTTTTCGGCAATTAGTTTTTGGGCTAAAATCTGTTGCTGCTGTATCTGGTTGGCCAGTTCCTTTTGCTTCTGGATCAGTTGAAGTTCTTGCTCCTTAAGCTGAGTTATTTTCTCCTGAGCCTTAATGTTGATGTCAATATCCGATATGATGTTCTCGATTTGGTTATTTATATCGTTCTGCAGAGTATTAAATAATTGTTATCATTATTTTGATAGCATATATCAATTGACAACAGTACTTACATTTGTATTGCCAACTTTCTCCTCTGCAATTACTTCGGTTTTTTCCTTAATAATCGTAGACGACTCAGCGAGGAGGGTTCTGTTTCGGTTCTGCAATTGCGACATCTTTAACCTATTAAAGAAAAAATATATAAAATGGAAATGGATCTATAAAATTCTCGTTCTAAACTAAACTTTTACAATATTTTATGCATTTTACTAGAATTCTGTAAAGTTATTAAATTGCATTTGTTTGTAAATAATAATAGTGTTTATACTTTTTCCGTGTTATCCTCCACTACCTCCTCCTCCACCTTCTCCTCTTCCTCTTCTTCCGATTGCTCTTCATCTTCGCTCTCTCCAGATTCCTCTACATCTGCCTCATGTTTATTTACATGCTGTTCAACAGTTTTATCAGTTGAATCCTTGATAGTTTCAGTTGCCTTCGTATTATTTTCAGCCAATACTACCGTGGTCTCAACTTTGGGACTTTTATCTTCTTCCTGAACCTTTTCCATTTTGGTCAAAACGACTGTGGTTGTTGTCTTTGTTTCTGTTTCTGTTTTGGCATTTTCATCAGCGTCAGCGTCCTTCTTAGTAACAACAACTGTTGTTGTTGTGGTTTCCGTTTCCGTTTCTGTTTTGGCATTTTCATCACCAGTTTCCTTTTTAGTGACAACAACGGTAGTTACGGTTTTTGTATCCTCATGACCACTTTTCACGCCATCCTCAACTTCCTCAATTTCCACTGTCTCAACAATTTCTTCATCAGTGGCTTTTGTTTTCGTCTCTTCGCCTTTGTTGTCAACTTTATCAACAGCATCCTGCTCAGCAGCTTTCTCAGTTGCTACAGCTGGAACACTTTCATTGGCATTTTCAACCGATTCTGTTTTTTCGGCTTCATTAATTTTAGTCTTCACAAATAAAACAAACGAAAAACAAAATTATGGGTTAAAAATGTATACGATATACAATAAGCAGTCATAGTTCTTCCCATATATAAGCAAGCACTGCTGTTAATGGCAAATTCTGCGCAGTTCGTAGTAAATATATTTATATTTAAGTTCAAGTGCTATGTTGTTGTAGATGATCAATAAAGTTCACTCATACGTGTTTCATATCGGAAAAAGAATATTAGTAATGCGGATAGGCGCAAGATTATAATAATATTAACTTTAAAGTTTTATACATATTATTTTCCATTTTCTCAAATAACCTACAACTGATATGAATTATAATATCCTTTCGAAATACTTACAACGTCTTGGGAATCCATTATTTCGTTTTAATATCCAATAACACACCTATAGACAATAAAAATTAAAAATATTTTGTTTATTATAATTGAGAATATTAGTGTTTAATAGTGAATAGTAATAGTAATCATTCTGAACTTTTAAGTTAATAATGGCAAAGATTGAGGCCAATAAGAGGTAATAATAATAATGGGAAATATTGATACCATTATTATTATTAAAAACAATCAAATTACATAATACTCGTAGTAGAGTGCACTGTCTTTATTTTTTAATTTTAAAACACAATTGTTCTACTTACCAAATTAAAAATATTCGTTATTTTTTTTTATTTAAATTTGGCGATTACAATCTGCACAATCAGTTCCAAAAACTTGTGTAAGATAACAATTAAACGAAAGTGCCGTCCGAACTAGAATAATGACCTCGAATGAATAAAATTATGTACATATAAATATGTGAATCGTATAAATCGTACGTGTGTAAGTGTATATATATACTATGTGTATATGCTATTCGATTTAAATTTTAAAAAATATGAGTGCACATCAAGACAGCATCCACACTGTCCACATTCTATTTATTTACTATATTACCAAGACTCCGCACAATCACAAAATCGAATTTGATGCAAATACTGAAATACATAATATGTATGTTTGCTTGTCTGTACCATATACATACATACATACATATGAGCGCCATGTTCATTTATATACAGGTTTATTTAAAAATGAAAACACATTTCAATGGGCTTAGATATGTACATATGTATGTACATGGATATACAACAACATTTACTGTACATTGGTATTTGTGCGTTTGACAATAGTATATAAATAAATATATATGCATACATACATGTTTATGTGTCGCAATATACAGATCAGTGATGCCAACTGAGCTTTCTGCCAGCAGTTTATTATTAATTTATTAATTCTCCCGCATTTGGCGTTTGTTAACAGTCAGATCTGTTTAAATTTTTAAATTGTGCGTTTTCCTCTTTTCGGTCGGTTTGCTGTTTTGTTATCGATACTTTGCACTTGTAGTTATTGTGCTAACATATCGATACTAGATACACATATCGATACAGTGTGAACATCCCTACACATATCGATACAGTGTGAACATCCCTAAGCAGAATTGTAGAAACATAAAATGTTGAAAAAAAACAAAAAAAATCAAAAAGGCACATAAAATGGGGGCAACGATGGTGAAAAATGGAAATTTATTGGATGCCTTGCCATCACAGGTATTTGTAAATATTATTTAATACATACATTTTATTTTATACATACACACAATTTGATTTGATTATAATTAAAGGGAACTCTACACGTAGTAATGCTAGGCTTGGATTCCGCTGGCAAAACAACAGCGCTTTATAGACTTAAATTTGATCAGTATTTAAACACAGTGCCCACCATTGGATTTAATTGCGAAAAGGTGCGTTATTATTCCAATCCACTAACAATTTACCAAATTAAATTGTTAATTAATTTTATTTCATTTCATTTTAGGTCCAGGGTACATTGGGAAAGGCGAAGGGTGTTCACTTTCTCGTCTGGGACGTGGGCGGACAAGAAAAACTTCGGCCGTTATGGCGAAGCTACACTCGGTACGTAAACAGCTGTTTTCATACTTATGGCATGTATTGTATATGTGTACATATGTACATACGTAGATTGTGTGATCGGAATTGTATTATTCTACGACTCTGATTTAGTGTTTGGATTATGATGGTCCAAATTATGCATCTAAAAACTTATTAGTGTGATTATATAATGTTTTATATACAAAATCTTTAGATGCACAGACGGAATTTTATTCGTTGTCGATTCGGTTGACACTGAACGGATGGAGGAAGCCAAAATGGAGTTAATGCGTACAGCTAAATGTCCAGATAATCAGGTGAGAAATGCTATAACATTGTCAAAACTGGACCGATTTCCACGAGGAATATCAATTTGTTCATTATTTTTCCTCTAAAATAATTCTGCATTCAAAATAATTTCAATTTGGAAAATTTAAATTTTCTTAAAAAAATCGTCGATTTTACATACTAACCCCTTTGCGTTTTTTCAAAAATTTAAACAAAAATTAATTTTTTAAAAATCCAAAAACTTTGAATGCAGCATTATTCTAGAAGGCGAACCATGAACAAAACCGGTTTCCGTTTGGAAATCCGTTAAGTTTTGACAATGTTATAGCATTTCAAAAATTTCGAATTTCAATTTTTATTTTATTTTATTTTTTTTGCAATTTTTGAAATGCCATAACATTGTCAAAACTGAACCAATTTCCACGGGGCATATCAATTTGTTCATTATTTTTCCTCTAAAATAATTCTGCATTCAAAATAATTTCAATTTGGAAAATTTAAATTTTCTTAAAAAAATCGTCGATTTTACATACTAACCCCTTTGCGTTTTTTCAAAAATTTAAACAAAAATTAATTTTTTAAAAATCCAAAAACTTTGAATGCAGCATTATTCTAGAAGGCGAACCATGAACAAAACCGGTTTCCGTTTGGAAATCCGTTAAGTTTTGACAATGTTATAGCATTTCAAAAATTTCGAATTTCAATTTTTATTTTATTTTATTTTTTTTGCAATTTTTGAAATGCCATAACATTGTCAAAACTGAACCAATTTCCACGGGGCATATCAATTTGTTCATTATTTTTCCTCTAAAATAATTCTGCATTCAAAATAATTTCAATTTGGAAAATTTAAATTTTCTTAAAAAAATCGTCGATTTTACATACTAACCCCTTTGCGTTTTTTCAAAAATTTAAACAAAAATTAATTTTTTAAAAATCCAAAAACTTTGAATGCAGCATTATTCTAGAAGGCGAACCATGAACAAAACCGGTTTCCGTTTGGAAATCCGTTAAGTTTTGACAATGTTATAGCATTTCAAAAATTTCGAATTTCAATTTTTATTTTATTTTATTTTTTTTGCAATTTTTGAAATGCAATTTTTTAAGTTTTGACCCCGATATGGCATTTCAAAAATTTCGAATTTCAATTTTTATTTTATTTTATTTTTTTTGCAATTTTTGAAATTTTTGTTTGTAATATTGATATATATTGATTTTTCAGGGCGTGCCTGTACTAATATTAGCTAATAAACAGGATCTACCGAACGCATGCTGTCCCAAGGATCTTGAAAAGCTTTTGGGTCTTCACGAGCTTCATAATCCAATATCCAGTATATCCTGCACATTAAACTCATCAACTGGCAATATTGTAGGTCATAGTGGTAGCAGTAGTAGTACTAGTAATACAGCAGCAGACCAAAGTTACACAGATCACTGCAAATCAGAAACACAACAGAAAGTGCTATCCGATGGGGGCAAAGTGCAACAAAGTGATGGTAAAAGTGTTGAACTGTCGATGAGGTGTATAATACCACAAAATAAGCACGAGGTGTCCAAGTGTAAGGATTCAGACTCAATGATAAACATAAACCACAACAAGCAAATAAACCCTTCCACATCAATGCATCATCATCATCATCTAAAAGGATGGTATATACAGCCCGCGTGTGCTATAACTGGTGAGGGGCTGCAGGAAGGATTGGACGCTTTATACGATATGATATTGAAACGTCGTAAGTTAAACAAGTCACATAAAAAGAATAAACGGTAATATCGTCTTTTAACACAAATTTTAGAAATTAAAGTCTGCTTAGCACAATTAACAAAATGTACATGCACTATAAATAAATATCGCCTATGTGCAGAACGTACATGATCGTATAAGTTTTTCCCAAGTTAATCAATTGGTTTAATTTGATCCTTGTGATCCTTGTGATCCCTGTGAGGGGTATAGCCAAGAAGGAACTCAACTTTGAATCACTTTGGCACAAATATTTTATTATATTTTTGAAAGTTGGGATACAAAAATAATTTCTTTTTAGAAAATGTATAAGCACATAATTTACTTATTTTTAAAAGCCCAAAGCGAACACTTGTTCTCCAGGCAAACTACAATACGAGTATATGTATGTTCTGGACTCCAATATTATGTTAATAATATTTTAATTAAAGTAGTTGTAATGAACGCCCAAATTTGGTAGAGTAACATTAGTCGGTACGTATGTGGAACCAGGAGCGCACTTTAAGCAGTCGCGCTTTAAAGCCGGTTTCTGCTTTGACTTGGATCCTTGGCAGTGCATTGCAAATCGTAGTTCTTCGGCCATTTCGGAGCATAGGGATTGATTGTCGGTATGCAGGTTTTTCTTTGAATTCCAACAAAATTCAAAAATGGCTACAACAACAGCAAGTGCTAGGCCACAGAGAAGAACAACAAATACACCACCTGCAAAATTCAAATTGTAAAACTGTGAATTCGAAAAAAAAAAAACAAAATTACTATCGGGTATGACATACCAATATTTTCAACGCCCAGTGCATTAGCTTTTGATTCCTTGCTTTTGTCGTCTCTATTGCAAACGTCTCCGGTATTTTTCCACCATTTGTCGTAAAGTATTTGAATGATTCCCTTCTCTTGTAGCTCTAAAATAGCTAAAGAGATTTTATCCCGCCACGGTGATCCTTTGGGTGTTGCAATACCATAGCCTTTAGAATCCAGCAATCCTCCAATCTGTGTTAAATTACAATCCCGCTGTACAGCATAATCTAACATTGTCGATTCCATAAGAAAGGCATAGTTGCCTTCCATAACTCGCTTGATTCCATCCTCATAGGTTTTAACAAATACCGAAGATTTTCGATTTTCCATATAACGCCACATCTTTTGATATATACCGATTTTTGAATCCTATTTAGTGTTAATGTCATTAATATAATATATATTCAATACAAAAAAAACTCTAAATTATAAATACCCGAAAAAATGTCATCGTTGACCCTCCTTCCAATGTGCCATATGAGATTTCAGTTTGATCTGCTAAATCCGAAGCACTCTCAATGGGAGTTATCATTCGCTCTACTGTCAAAAATGCCGCTAAATTAGCGGTATACGAAGATATAATGATTAAACAAAAGAAGAACCAGCAACCGCCAACAATTCGGGTGGATGTCGCCTGCAAAAGACACAAAGTGATATAAAAAAACATTACGATTACGATTTAAATTCAACGGTTTTTTCGAGTGCAACAAACAACAAATAGTAGAATATCTTGTATTACCCTTGGATATAGGTCTGCCCCTTGTTGCATAAGTGCGCCAATTGCAAACCAAAAACTATTTTTCAAAGTGAAATCATTTTGGACGCTGACTAGCTCCAAAGTATCTTCAGAGTCATTTCCATCATTGGCAATATGGTCATTGTCATTGTCATTGTCATTAAAAACATAATTGTGATTGTGATTTGCAAGTGTTTGATCCATGCCAACAACAGCATCGTTGTCATCATCATCTTCATCATCAGCTTTAATAAAATGTCGATTTTTATCTCGCAAATTTGTTAGCTCCAACTGATCGTGTATATAGTTAGCTTTTCGAATTTTATGCAACATGTGATCGCAGGCCATGGAACATGCTGGTTTCGAGCGAACCCATTCGACTGGTGATAGTCTTGCTACTATCCAAATGCATATCGATACAAGGATGTAGCCGAAGGCTATATAAAACCATATTTCAATGGCAAGTGGATTCATAAATGAGAAAAACTTCGTTTGTGCTCGATCTGATATCTGAAATTCCAATACAACTAACATTCAAATTCAAATGCATTGTTCCTCAATCTGATAATGATCAGGCTGTATCTACTGCAGACTCTATATATATACGCTACCATACGAAAATATATATATATATATATATATACATACCTTTGGATTAAGACCTGATCCTTGTCGCAAAAAAGTGCCAGTGATAAACCAAAAGCTGTTTGATATTGAAAACTGATTCTCAACGATATCAGTTTCCTTATAGCACGGATGTGGATTTTTCCATTCGTATGGTGAAAATCGAGCCATCACAAATAGGGCG
Organism: Drosophila tripunctata; assembly: GCA_035047385.1. Lineage (NCBI taxonomy): Eukaryota > Metazoa > Arthropoda > Insecta > Diptera > Drosophilidae > Drosophila > Drosophila tripunctata. The sequence continues at coordinate 212,944 of JAWNPS010000143.1, forward strand.
AAGGATACTAATATATAAGCAGCTAGCACATAAAGCCATATCTCGATTGCCAATGGGTTCATAAAGGAAAACAGTCGCGTGGGCTGACTTGTTGGTACCTAAACGATCGATTTAGCAATAACAAATTAATTACTAAAGTATATGCAATGCTCCATATCTAAACTAAAAGTTCTATACTATACTTTATAGTACATGCAAAAATAAACAAAATAAAAATAGCCAAATATGATTGTTTGATAGATTGTTTTACCTTGAAAAGAATGCCTATTCCAAGATTCATAAATGGTTTCGTAAAGTCAATAACACTCTCCCGAGCATAGTTAATTGTCATTGAGGCAACTGCTAAATCAGCGCGCTAAATTAAATTTGTACAATTAATTAAGTAATTCAGGCCACATATTATATTATAATTACGGTTAATATATATTATTTTAAATTTCATTGTTTCCAATAGTGTACTATGTATTTGTGTTCTACTTGCCCGTTCCATTAATTCTTGTACGATTCCATTCCAGGAATTTGTTTCCGGTATATACACGCCGTACATGTTATCGGGGACCAATTCAATTTTATATTGAAAGCCAACTTGTAGTGCAATCGCCTTTAGTAAGTCTATACAGAACCCCTCAAATCTGGCATTTCCAGTTAGATTAGCGTCCTCTTTGACCATTACGTACGGACGCTCCTGAATTTACATTTTACATTTTTTAATACAGATCAGTTGAGGATCAGATTCGGGACACTAACCTCTCTGGTCATTACTACCAATGTAATGTTCGCTATATTCGAATCGTAAAATGCAGTTGGGTCCGAAATGTTCACTCCCACATCAGGTTGCCAATAACCGACTTTCTGTATTATTTCCTGCTTTAGCTTTAGTATGTCAATTTTGAATTTGTTTCGTCGACCTTCCATAAAGTTAACTTTACCCGTGAGACCATCAACTGCTGCCTGTAATAAATTTGTCAAATTGTGTATCTTTAGATAAATACACTATAATACGCATTTACCGAGTTGATATAATTATATAATGATAGTCCATCAGTCCATGCCTTGTCAGAGTTGCAGGAAAGGTTTTGAAACGTTAATGTGTGACTATTGTCCAACTGTTTTAGGCCATTGGCAAATGCATAGACTGAATCGAACATAAGTGCAGACTCCGTCTGAAACATAAAATATAAATAATTATGATGCATTTTGTTTGTTTGTTTGATTTTGCATCCAAGTGCTTTACCTGAATATATGGCATCCCATTGATTATATCCAAACCACTGTGCTGCAGCTTTTGCATTTGATCTATTACCTCCTGGTAGCGTTTGCTTTCCACATCAACCAAGCGAAAAGCAGTTATATTAACGCTATTGTATCGAAAATCCTCCAAGTCATATGTCTCTAGATCCTAAGTACATACATTAAATGAACTATTGTTTACCCATAAGACTATACTCTCCATATGTACTTACAAATGTCGTGAACATATAATGATATCGATGATCGTTCATTTGAAGCTGTAAAATCTAAATAGAAAACATATTACAATTATACATAGTTCCATGCAATGAATAGTTGTATGTAGCTAGTACTAGTATAAAGTTCATTAAATCTAGTTCATTGTTCTATGTCAATAGCTCATGCATATACAATACAATAGTTATTATGGTAGAAATAGTTAATAGATAATTCGTACTGATCGGAAAAATGTTTTTATATTTGTTGGATTCGTATCAACAATTATTTTGTAAATTTCCTTTTGTCGAATTGCACGTAACACTTGGCGATAGGTCTCCGGATTTGCTTGCCTTATATACATTTCGGTTCTCATCTCGGCGGAGGAATGGATTAGGTCCTGCTGTTTAAAGAGTCCTACAAGACAATTATTAATTACATTTCGTTAGACAAGCAGTTTTGTTAAATAGTAAAGTGACTGAGTGTTATTATGTACCATAATCCTCTTCGTAAATAATTGCAACTTTTGTCCAGTTCAAGTACATCATTAAATCACGATAAGCCAAATTCATGATATTCTGCGACGGGTACAAGTTGATCGAGAATTCCTTCACATTCATTTCTAAATCAATGCGAACCTCGATATGCGGTATATCGAATGCCTCGCATATCGATTGCACGTGGGCAGCAAGTAAGGGATCTGTTGGGCCAAAGATCGCCTGAACTCCGGTCTCCAGTTGCCGGCACACCTTCTTTGTGGCACGAAATGAGTCGTCGCGTGGCACATGCTCAATATCGTATACCAGTTGTGTACTTGGTAGCAGTGACTTTTCTTTATTGATGCGATAAATTGCATACTTAAATGCCGATTCGATGCTTCCTTCGCGCTCATCCTCCGTAAATATTGCCCCTAAGACGGAAACATGAAACATTACGCTAATAATATATATATATATGTAGCAGGTGAGTACTTCTTATTAAAAAACCTAATATACCCATGCATATACCCATAAAGAGCAAGTGCTCTCGCAAACATTAACTTCACTTCCTAACTGTACGTACACTGTGTATACCAATAATAAAGAGTAGATAAACTATTTAACTCACTTACCAACTCGAATGACTGGAGGCAGCGCATTGGCAACGAAAACAGTGGACAGTAATACAATATTTACTATATAAAATATTCCGTAGGATGCGTTAAAACCAACTGATTCCCTTGGCATGAAGTTGATTCGTTTTGTCTTATTTTGCACTCGTTCGCAGTAGAAGCAGGAATTCTCAAGATTATCCAAACATTTACTGACTGATTGATTTGACATCATTTGTACAAGTGTTCACTGTCCTCTTTCTCCGCAGATATAGTAAAATCAAAGCCATACAAACTATAGATTTGTTGTCCTTTTATTTATTGTTGCGGCATCTCATATCGATTTATAAGCTTATTGCTTCAATTTTTAAAATCTTGTTAGTTTGAATTAAAATATATTTGTTTCAATCATCATGTCAATGTTCTGTGCTACGATTTATTTAATAATTTATGTAGTATATATTAATATACCGTAAATTGCTCTAGGCAGCCACAAAACTGTTAATTGTGTCACGTATATTTTGCTAATGCAGCTTTCGTTTGAGCTTAAAGCTTCCGACCACTGCCAATCATCTATTGCGCATGCGCCCCAAAAGCTTAAATAATGGTAGATAAAACCATTTTCAAGTTTTAAATTAAATATATTATTTCATGATGCGACCAACAAAAATGTATATACATATACATATATGTATGTCAAGCTGTTTAACTATTTGAAATTTCTCCCAAATTTGTTTTGAATTTTATTAATATTTTAGAAATATATATATATATATTTCTATATAGTGTCTACATATGTACATATATAGAAAAGCAAATATAATTCCGAATTTAATCAATTCTCAATGTTTGCATACAAGAGCCAATAATAATTTATTTAAAATACAGAAAGCTTAGCTCACAGATACCCTAAAAATGCAGCATTAGTAGTAAATCATTAAAAACAAGTAAGAAATTCAGTCGAGTATCCCGACCGCTGTAGAAATTTATACAGGATATAGTAGGTTATTGGTTCAAGTTCAAACCAAGTTAACTGTCCACAAACACCAATAGCAACAGTACTCAATGTCCACTCAAAGTGGACAGTCAACCCAATTAAACAATTTGACGAATTAAGTTGTAGAAATAATGGGTGAAAATGTTAAAGTTATTGTGCGCTGTCGACCAATGAGTCCAAAGGAAATTGCTAAAAAGTGTGATGTACGTAGATGCATTAAAGATTCATAAAATACAAAACACATATTAATTGAATGGGGTTTATAATAAAATGAATAAATTCGATTTCTTTAGAACATTGTGGAAGCATGTGATTATGTTATTTCTGTACTTAACCCATTGGCAAGGAGTGCGCCACGAAAATCTTTTAGATTCGATAGTGTTTACGATGGTCTCTCGAAAACCGAGACCATATACAATGACATGTGCTACCCCCTGGTCGAGAGTACACTGGAGGGATATAATGGAACGATTTTTGCCTATGGCCAGACGGGTTGCGGCAAAACCCACACAATGCAGGTAAGTTAAGTCTGGTTGGTTAAGTGATACGTACGTTTTGAAATAAAAATAATGTCGTACCATTGATATAGTACTATTATAGAATAACATGCGCCCTTAAAGTTCTTTTAAACTTAATATTAATTGACTGGTTTTTGTGTAACGAACAGGGCGATGCATCAAACAACGGCATTATACATAGATGCTTTGATCATATTTTTGAAACAATCTCGATAGCCAGCAGTACCAGATACTTGGCCCTAGTAAGCTATTTGGAGATCTACAATGAGAATATACGCGATCTTCTGGATGAGACGGAGACGGCGACGGCGACTGTAACGAATCATCAGCTAAAAGATGTGCCAGGGGTGGGCATCACAGTGCCCACATTAAAAAGCCAGCCTGTTATGAATGCAAAGGAGTGCTACAACTGGTTGAGTTTGGGCAATAAGAATCGTATTACAGCAGCCACATTAATGAATGACAAAAGCTCGCGATCTCATACAATATTTACAATAAGCTTGGAGCAGATTAAAGGATCGGATTCACACACTTCTGCAGCCACTGCAGCCACAGTACCATTAGTTGGTGGCATACGCAGGGGAAAGTTGAACCTCGTCGACTTGGCTGGCTCCGAAAGACAGTCGAAGACGGGAACATTTGGCGAAAGACTTAAGGAGGCAACCAAGATCAACCTATCCCTTTCTGCCCTGGGCAACGTTATTTCCGCACTGGTTGATGGTAAGACAAAGCATGTACCATACAGGGACTCAAAGCTAACGCGACTACTGCAGGTTGGTTACATCCTACATATCCTACATACATGTAATTGTAAACTAATAGATACAAAATTCGTATCCCCTTAAATTCTTTTGTATGCTTTATAGGATTCTCTTGGAGGTAATACAAAAACGATTATGATATCGTGCATCTCACCCGCCGACAATAACTATGACGAAACATTATCCACTTTAAGATACGCCAGTCGGGCGAAAAATATATCAAATATACCGAAAATCAATGAGGACCCAAAGGATGCCCAGTTACGACAATATCAGGAGGAAATATTGAAATTGAGAAAAATGCTCGATGAGAGTCATCAAAACGAGAGTGTAATTCTTTACAAATCCACGGAAGACGATGATAGACAGCGGAAACTGTGGCTGGAGGAGGAAAAAGCAAAGATGCGACAGCAGATGATAACCGAAATGAGCATTGGAAGTACGAATACAGAAACGGAGTCAAGACCCAAGTCTAATATCACTGGAACTACGAATGCGAATACCAATTCCAATAGCAGAGAATACATTCAATTGAACGCGCGCAAACGCATTGATCTTATAAAGCAAACGTTGATCGGTGGCGAAAGAGTTGATGATGTGCAATTGAAGGAACGTCATAGACTCAGAAAGTTGGAGGCTCAACAGCATTTGAGTGCTATTGCCCGAGCTTTGAGCCGGATTGAAAGTGATGATCGAGATCTATTGCAAGATCACTATGCTAACATCCAACAGGAGATTGGTATCAAAAACGATCGCATTAAGGTGTTTAGCCAGAAGATAAAGATGCTAGAAAGAGAGATTGATGATCTGAGCTCGGAGTTTCAATTGGATCGGGAGGATTATCTTGATGAAATTCGACAACTGGGCCGACATTTAAAGTTCTATAAACTACTCTTAACTAAAGCACGTCCTATTCTTCAAAAAAATGGCAGAAATTGGTAATTTATTTAAGCTTCTTATACTTTAAACCCACTATATAAGCTGTATAACTTTAGGAACCCTGAAGAAATTTTGGACAACTCTTTTTGGAATGATGACTCGAAAACATGGATATTGCCTAGCGCTATAGAAAATACATTAAAGCTGCCACCCGCCAATCTTAGATCAGCTTTCCACAAAACACTGTCCATTGAAGACAAAGATGTAAAAACTAATCTAGAAGGCGATAAAGAGATAAGCTCCACTGACTCTGAGGATAATGATGTAAGTTTAGCTAAAAAGAAAGAAAACTGAACTGACTGATACTATCTTGTTTACAGCTAAATACTAATGAATCGCCAGAAATGTATAAAGTGAATATATTAAAGAATTACTTTCGACCAACACGTAAGAACAGTGATCGAAGTCTACAACACGGCAAGAGATCTAAACTTCATATTCGAGGTACGCATCGAAAATTAATAATAGTTTTACATTCATTGATAAATTGTTGTTAATTGCGGGTTTGTAGATTTTATTTTACGAAAGAAAACGTCGTTGCCAATCCATGAGTCGATTCATAGAAATGCAGCCTTCAACTATAATTTTGGAAAAGTGGATAATGCATTGGGTAAGTCCTGGACCAATACTACAATTACGGAAATGCATAATCAAGCGACCCGAAACAGCGGATCTTTAAAACTTAATAAAATCAATGACTCGTAAAGAAATGAGACTATTAAAACCTGTCTATTTAACCAATTACTAACACGTTCTTTGAATTGAATTCCCGACCCCAATTGAAAAGCAGTAATTAAAAATCCTATGTGATCCATTTTAATGACAATCTTATTAAGAAAATAAGTCTCTTCAATTCTTACATATTGTACATACTTATGTGTACATATATACTTATTTCAAGTTATTTCTCTTTACGAATGCGAAGCTTACGTTGTAGTTGTCTTAAAAGCTACTCTTAACCGCTATTTGAGTAACAATTACATTTCAATCGGCATACATTACAAAAGAAGCTTGGTTAACTGACATGCTATCACGCATTTCGACTTTAATTGAATTTGAGTGTGAAGAACTATCGCCCCCACTGGGACTGAGCGGTTCGTTCGTACTGGGACAAGTGGCAAAGCGTGGATTACTTGTGTTTCGTCTAAAAAGATAGATAGAAAGACAAATGAATTCATTTCTGTGTGTGTGTGTGTGTGTATTTCAAAAAATCAATAAACTTACTTGGCTTTAGCGTGGGTTAATATATGTGACTTTAGATTTGTAGACTGAGCAAACTTCTTGTTGCAAGCATCGAAGGGACACACAAATGGTCTGTCTCCGGTATGTATTCTCACATGCGTTCTGGAATGAAAGTAAGCCAATGTTTTATTATTATTATTATTTCAAATACTACACAATTAAATTAAGTTGCTTTACCTTAAATTAAAATCTAACGAAAAACGTTTGCCGCAGCCTTCAAAGGTACATTGAAAGGGTTTTTCGCCCGTGTGCACCAACTGATGCCTTTTCAGCTTTGAGCTCTCGACAAATGCCTTGCCACATTCGGCACATACGTGGACGCGTGGTCCATGTGTATGCAAGTGCTTCCGCATTGCTGACGAATCACGAAAGTATTTATGACATCCCTTATGGGGGCATGCAATCTTCTTATCGTTCCCATTGTTATATTGCGTAAAATCGGATGAAGTCGTTTCAGTATCAGTTGCAGTCGCACCAATATTTTCAGCTGAAAATCGCATAAATTAAATCATTAAATGTGTTAACACATAAACAATTCATTTTTTTTTTATATATTTTACCCTAAATACATACCTAAAACATAATTCTGTACTGATGCAGTGGATGATGTCGATGATTCACAATCATTTGTTTTCTTTTGGCAGACCTGAGTGCCTAATGCATTGTATCTATTTGAACTTGATTGTGATTCGCAATTTACGATGCCTTTAAGGTTACGATTGTAGCTTTTATCTAGTGCTGCTGCTGCTGCTGCTGCTGCAGGTGCTCCTGATGCTGTTGTTGCTGTTGTTGAGGGTGCAGCCAGTTGCACCTGCAGCTGCAACAGTTGCTCCTGCTGCTCTTGAAAGAACAAATGCTGCTGCTGCTGTTGCTGTTGTAATACTGTCTCCTTTTTTTCTTGTTCTTGCACGTTGATTTGCTCATCACTAATTGGTGTCTGGCTGAGCAATGTGCTGACCAGATTAGTAGCATTTTCATTATCATTATCATTATTTTCATTTGTATTTTCATTATCCTGCATGCCAGATGAATACTCATCATCATCCGATGTTCCAGATGCCCACATTGTGACACTGAACTCTCCCTCCATTGTCTTGATTTGTACCAATTTCTGTTCCCAGCGCCTGGACTTTCCATTAGCAGCTGTCTGTATCAAAGCTATATTTTTGTTTTGCTGCCGATCCATTGTTTCAGTTCCTTTATGATAAAGCTGCACTTCCTTACTACTACAACATTCCAGTTGTTGTTGTTGTTGTTCCTGTTGTTCCTGCTGTTCTCGAAACTGTTGCATATAATTCATCATCAAGTCTTGCGGACTAACTATCAATGCTTTAGAACAGTCAACATCAGATTTACTTTGCCTGTTTTAATAATAATAATAATGTTGTAAACATTGTTTTAATCGAGAGAATCAATCAGTTTACTACATACTCTTTTAATGTTGTGGAGGAGCACATATTTTTAGCCACCATCTTCAATAGAGATTTGCCATCATAGCTGCTAATGTTGTGTTGATGCAGCTGCTCCTGCTCCTGCTGCTGCTGCTCCTGCTGCTGCTGCTGATGTTCATCCGATTGAACATATGTGTGTGGTCCACCAAGCAGCATTGTGGCACTTTGACCAATGCCACCGTCTGGGCACAATACTGTTTACATATTTCAAAACAATAATATATATATATATATATATATATATATATATAATATGGGAAATTCTTTTATTAGTTCCGAACTCACCATCACTTAGATTGTGGACGTTTATAGTGCGAAGTTCATCGGACTTGGAAACCAAGTCATCCTCATCATTTTGAACCAGTATACCGTAATGTTCATATGCAAAATTACTCGGATCCATCACAAATGTTAATTTAAGGTTTTTTAGTTGTACATTGCTTTCAATATCAAATTATGCCACACACACACACTATATATTGTTTATCAACATAGATTCCTGAGTGTTAATTGTACTCCAAAGTGACCATCTACAATGCTTATGTTTGTTTTGAGTATTTGTTTGTGTTTCTGTATTTCTTGTGTGGTATATTCATCAATTTTGTCAATCACAATTCTAGTGTACGATTACAACACCTGATTAATTGCATTTCTTGCCGAGATCAAAACTTGCAATGCGATTGGAATTTGTATTATGTGTGTTTTCAATTGTTTTTATAAGGATTTATTTTGTTTGCCATTTGCTGCATTTTTTTTCACACATTTTTATAAAAGGCTTAGGCTTAGGCTGTAATCATGGTGGTAACACGCAATATATTACAAAGTAATGAAATGACTGATTAGCGGCTAATTAATTGTCTATTATAGCAATTACATATAAACACTTGGCTTGTGAAAATAATTTAATAGGAAACAAGCAGAACAAAAATGGAAGCGATGAATAACTGGTCCAGTGTGACCAGATTTTGTTAATCTAGAAACGCCTATTGTTGTCATTCAATAAAGATGCTCTTTGATGAAACGATCGGAATGGAACACAAAAACATTGCATGCACAGCATACATAAAAATTCCCGATATTTAGTGTTGCAAAACTGTCCTTTTTGTCCATTTTTTTATGTATGCCTGTATTTCTAGCACTTATTAAATTAATTTATTTATTAATTTATTAAATGCAATTTATCCAAATTAAATATTTTCCAAATCTGCATAACTTAAAAATGTATATTCTGTTCTAAAATTGTGTATAAAATATTGCAATATTGTTTTGTTTATTTTTCAGTCGTGCCCCTTCTACTATCGTGTAGTGTATATCAGCCTTTTGAGTTCGATACGATACTTAGCAACTCTGCTGATAGTTTTTTCGTTTTTGACAGCTCAGTCAACGTGATTCGACCTTTTCCGGTTTAAGCGTTTACCATGGCGGTCGGCAAAAATAAGGGTCTCTCGAAAGGTGGCAAGAAAGGTGGCAAAAAGAAGGTTGTGGACCCTTTCTCGCGCAAGGATTGGTACGATGTTAAGGCACCCAACATGTTCCAAACCAGGCAGATTGGCAAAACCCTCGTCAACCGCACCCAGGGCCAAAAAATTGCTTCCGACTACTTGAAAGGTCGCGTTTTTGAGGTATCACTGGCTGATTTGCAGAAAGATATTGATCCGGAGAGATCTTTCCGCAAATTCCGTTTGATTGCCGAAGATGTGCAGGATCGCAATGTGCTCTGCAATTTCCACGGCATGGATTTGACAACAGACAAGTACAGGTTAGTGTCTTTAAAATATGCAATGTGTGTGCGTGTGCGCCTTACTGGTGTTAACAAGATGTTTTAGTTGCTATTAAAAATGCAAAGTAATAAAAATATGTTTGATTATAAATACAAAATCGTTAGATCGTTGCATATTGATAATGGATAAAACTATAACAATTCAATTTTAACAAAACGACAAATAAAACAGATCCATGGTTAAGAAATGGCAAACTCTGATCGAAGCCATCGTTGAGGCCAAGACCGTCGATGGATATCTGTTGCGTGTGTTCTGTATTGGATTCACATCAAAGGATCAGCAGTCTCAGCGCAAAACATGCTATGCCCAGCAGTCGCAGGTGCGCAAGATTCGCGGTCGCATGACGGACATTATCAACAATGAGGTCAGCAGCGCTGATCTGAAGCAGTTGGTTAACAAACTGGCCCTCGACTCGATTGCCAAGGATATTGAGAAGAGCTGTCAGCGCATCTATCCATTGCATGATGTTTACATTCGCAAGGTCAAGGTACTCAAGAAGCCCCGCTTCGATGTGTCCAAGCTTCTGGAGCTCCACGGCGATGGCGGTGGCAAGACCACTGAGGCTGTCGTTTCCGCCGAGGGAGCTGTTATCGATCGCCCCGAGGGATACGAACCACCCGTACAGGAGGCCGTTTAAATTGAGACTAAGATTAACGGATGCACCCCATCCAGAGACCATGTCTTAAAATAATAATCATTAAATAAAAAACAAATAAAAAAAAAAAAGTGTCACGGTTTTCGCATAGTATTTCTCTCTTTTCTCTCCCTCCTTTCGCCAGCTCTCTCTCTCTCTCTTTGCAGATCCGCTTCATATATATCTTTCAGTCCCGCAAAGGTTAGTATATTTATATTTACGTTTTACTTGAATCTTATTTTATGATGTTTTATTTTTCGTCTCTGCAAATCATTATGATGAAAACAATTACAAGCTGAACATAAAATAATCAAATTAGCCTTTAATGCAATCACGAAAAAATCACAGCTAAACTGATTTTAAAAATTTCAGGATAATCCCAGCAGATCCCCGGATCCGTAAGCAGAAAAACTGAAGCTTGGCCACTTTCTATATAATACCAGGTAATAAACATTGTTCTCATTTTAAATATAATTAATTAATTATGATGACCATTTTATTTGCTACTCTTGAACACTTGTATTTGATGAGATCATACACCTTTCTAACTGAACTCATTTAAAAACAAGAAGGTTGATTAACTCTTAAATGCAATACCTAATCTTACGTCTTTTCCACATTTCAGATTTGGCACTTAACATAAACTAACTAAGATATCCAAGAACAGCATCCAGAACAGCATTAAAAATGGTAAGCAAATCATAAATCTCAGTTATAGTTGACTATATATTTTATAATATTATAAATAATATCCTGATGACCTTTTTATTTGCTACTCTTGAAGCATCTGTGATGAAACATTTCACCTTTTCAACTGATCATCCCATTAAAACAGTAGAACATTCCATATATTAAACAATATTAACAAATTTTTTATCTTGTTTTTAGACTTACTGTTGGCCATGAGGAATCCCTATGACTGTTAACCTCAAACATCTAAGGTTAGTATTACATAAATTGACTAAGTATCGACTCTAATATGATGACAAACTTACCCAGCTCGCTTCGATAAACCATGAAGAGAACTGTTCCTTATCCAACGCATTAAAACTAAATTGCTGACTTTATTTGCATCCATATTATAATCTTTACCTTAATGAACGTTCATTAATTATATGTTAAACATTTCGTTACAGGCTACAATCGTTCTAAATGGCGGATCTCTTTGAGGGGATATTTAAACCTATAACAGGTTAGTTTAGTTATTCTCTAAATAAACTTACATATTTATTAATTGATGATGAGATATCTACGGATTCCCCATCATTTGAGTAATAAATGAAAAAGTAATCACCTGAACAAAAAATTAATCAATTTTAAATCTGTTAAATTATAAACTCTAAAATTTACATTATTTTTATTTATGTTTCTTAGGTAATGGAACTACGATATGGGCAGTTGTGTGCAAAAGGTAAGCTCTCCGATAATTTTAAAATTAATTTAGATGAACATATACGTATATTTTGTGATGACAAACTTACCCAGCTCGCTTCGATAAACCATGAAGAGAACTGTTCCTTATCCAACGCATTAAAAATAAAATGCTGACTTTATTTGCATCCATATTATAATCTTTACCTTAATGAACGTTCATTAATTATATGTTAAACATTTCGTTACAGGCTACAATCATTATAAACGGAGCATCTGTTTGAGGGGATATTTAAACCTATAACAGGTTAGTTTAGTTATTCTCTAAATAAACTTACATATTTATCAATTGATGATGAGATATCTACGGATTCCCCATCATTTGAGTAATAAATGAAAAAGCAATCACCTGAAGAAAAAATTAATCAATTTTAAATCTGTTAAATTATAAACTCTAAAATTTACATTATTTTTATTTATGTTTCTTAGGTAATGGAACTACGATATGGGCAGTTGTGTGCAAAAGGTAAGCTGTCTTATAATTTTATAATTAATTTAGATATACGTATACGTATATTTTGTGATGACAAACTTACCCAGCTCGCTTCGATAAACCATGAAGAGAACTGTTCCTTATCCAACGCATTAAAAATAAAATGCTGACTTTATTTGCATCCATATTATAATCTTTACCTTAATGAACGTTCATTAATTATATGTTAAACATTTCGTTACAGGCTACAATCATTATAAACGGAGCATCTGTTTGAGGGGATATTTAAACCTATAACAGGTTAGTTTAGTTATTCTCTAAATAAACTTACATATTTATCAATTGATGATGAGATATCTACGGATTCCCCATCATTTGAGTAATAAATGAAAAAGCAATCACCTGAAGAAAAAATTAATCAATTTTAAATCTGTTAAATTATAAACTCTAAAATTTACATTATTTTTATTTATGTTTCTTAGGTAATGGAACTACGATATGGGCAGTTGTGTGCAAAAGGTAAGCTGTCTTATAATTTTATAATTAATTTAGATATACGTATACGTATATTTTGTGATGACAAACTTACCCAGCTCGCTTCGATAAACCATGAAGAGAACTGTTCCTTATCCAACGCATTAAAACTAAATTGCTGACTTTATTTGCATCCATATTATAATCTTTACCTTAATGAACGTTCATTAATTACATATATGTTAAACATTTCGTTACAGGCTACAATCGTTCTAAATGGCGGATCTCTTTGAGGGGATATTTAAACCCATAACAGGTTGGTTTATTTACTTACAAACTGATAATATATATGTATATCAATTGATGATGAGATATCTACGGATTCCCCATCATTTGAGTAATAAATGACAAAGTAATCACCTGATCAAAAAATAAATCAATTTTTAATCCTTTAAATTATAAACTCGAAAATTTATACTATTTTTATATGTTTCTTAGGTACTGGAACTACGATATAGGCAGTTTAGTGCAAAAGGTAAGCTCTCCGATAATTTTAAAATTAATTTAGAGGAACATATACGTATATTTTGTGATGACAAACTTACCCAGCTCGCTTCGATAAACCATGAAGAGAACTGTTCCTTATCCAACGCATTAAAACTAAATTGCTGATTTTATTTGCAATCAATTTATTCTGCTATTTAACTAGAATCCTAGACTAATTATTTGTAAATACATTTTTGTTTCAGTGCACATATTATGAAGAACTGGGACTCTGCTCCATACATTAGCGGATTGACCACTTTGTTCAATGTGTGAGATTGAATAGAAAAGCAAACACACAGCTTTAAGATCAAAAGTCTATATATATAATATTTCAACTGTTTTGCAATTATTACAATTAAGTAAAGAAAGAAAGAAAGAAAGTGTATGCACGCACCACACATTTATAAGAATATGTTCAATCACTATTAAATACATATATAGTTAATGCATACATACACAATTTAAACAAACAGGGCCACTATAATCCTTGAACGGATCCAATCAATTAACTGTATTATTTTTATGATAAATGCATGTACATATTACATGTGTACAATGTAAAATTTAAATAACAAAAAAACAAAAACAAAAAAACAAAGCAGTCACTCAATATACATACATACATTAGCTTATCTTTGCTTTAATTTTAATTTCATTATAAATCATAATGATGAATTTATCATATTTTATTGCCTCAAATAGCAATAACGTAGCAATACGGTTAGTTAAGGCAAATACTGAATGTATGAATGTATGTACATATATAAGTATGTTTTGATGAGTTAATTACATTTGATAATAATAATAAAACACTGATTGGTTAATTGTTCCATTTAATTTTAGTTGCTCTAACTGTAAGTAGGAATAATTTATTAAGAGGTTAATATAACATACCCCTACGCATAAGCTATAAAGCTATAAGGTATTTACATATATGCATATAAGTACATACATATTAATTAAATGTTATATACACTTTACTTACCATAAACATATAGTTATATTATTACTTAAATAAAATACGAAAAACTTCTTGTAAGGAAATTTACATAAATAATGTGACCACAAAATTAGTAAATAATATCGATGTAAAACACATAAGAATAATACAAATCATATACGGTTTAATAAAAAACCAACATGTTGACAAAACGATATTAATTGACTTCTATTTATTACACTAAAGAAACTGACACTGGCTGAATCGAGTGTCGAGCACAACAGCGGCAGCGGCAGCACCAGCAGCAGCAGCAGCAGCATAGCCGAAAATGGCATTAACAGCAACAGTGCTTAAGAAGTATGCAATACTTTCAGGGTGTTATTTTCAAGCCGAGCCTTGTAATTCCCAACAGGTTTTAGCAGCGCAAGCTTGACGTTCAGCTTGGTTCGCAGTGCAAATCAGCAGACTGGCATTGCTGTTAGATGTAATGCCAAGCCTTGCTCCTTGCCCTGTGGCATTTTTTGTGGGCTGAACGTTGATACACTTTGTATCAACGTTCAGTTTATGCATTTGACCGAACATTCGGTCACCTGCACCTGCACTTGCATGTGCTTAGCTGCAAAATGGCAGCCAAGTAACATGCGAGCAGAAATGCTGAGTAAGCATCTGCTCTAAATGCAGCAAACACAATGTGCTGCATACTTTTTGATTATATTTATGTTGCATGCTTTTGGGGATCTGGTTTAAATAAAAATTTTAATTTTTAAATTTAAATGCTGCATACTTTGCGGCGTGGTTTTAAATAAAAAATCCATTCGCTGGCGCGGCTTTTTGTAGGGGGTTCTACGGAAAAATGCCCAGGAATCACAAAAAGCGGCGTAACTCCTTTATTTGAAGGACTATCAGGATGTCCTTTTGCAGGAATGCAGTCCTAGTCCTATCCTATCTGAATAACCTGTAAAAAGTTCAAAATTCCTTACAGGAGCGGAAAAAAAGCGAGAATTCATATACTGAAAATGTGCCGTAACTCGAAAGTCCTTTGAAGGATCCTCTTGAAAATGGTATCAATCGATAGATATTTACTGTGGCTATCGATGGGCCAAAGGACATTCAAATCCGTCGGCGCGTTAGCGAGATATCAAGGATTTTGTGATTTCGCCCTGTTTTTTCGGCAATTTTCCCATAGCAACCCCTATCAAAATTTCAGGATTTTTTTTTGGAAATATTTATTCACAAAATCGATAGTCTTACATGCTGTGCGTTCAATAAAATGTACCTTTTTCATATATTCCAGAACTGCAAAAAAAAAAATCCCTACAATTTATATGGGGGATTGGCAAGGAAAATTGCCGAAAAAATAGGGCGAAATCACAAAATCCTTATATCTCGCTAACGCGCCGACGGATTTGAATGTCCTTTGGCCCATCGATAGCCACAGTAAATATCTATCGATTGATACCATTTTCAAGAGGATCCTTCAAAGGACTTTCGAGTTACGGCACATTTTCAGTATATGAATTCTCGCTTTTTTTCCGCTCCTGTAAGGAATTTTGAACTTTTTACAGGTTATTCAGATAGGATAGGACTAGGACTGCATTCCTGCAAAAGGACATCCTGATAGTCCTTCAAATAAAGGAGTTACGCCGCTTTTTGTGATTCCTGGGCATTTTTCCGTAGAACCCCCTACAAAAAAGCCGCACCAGCGAATGGATTTTTTATTTAAAACCACGCCGCAAAGTATGCAGCATTTAAATTTAAAAATTAAAATTTTTATTTAAACCAGATCCCCAAAAGCATGCAACATAAATATAATCAAAAAGTATGCAGCACATTGTGTTTGCTGCATTTAGAGCAGATGCTTACTCAGCATTTCTGCTCGCATGTTACTTGGCTGCCATTTTGCAGCTAAGCACATGCAAGTGCAGGTGCAGGTGACCGAATGTTCGGTCAAATGCATAAACTGAACGTTGATACAAAGTGTATCAACGTTCAGCCCACAAAAAATGCCACAGGGCAAGGAGCAAGGCTTGGCATTACATCTAACAGCAATGCCAGTCTGCTGATTTGCACTGCGAACCAAGCTGAACGTCAAGCTTGCGCTGCTAAAACCTGTTGGGAATTACAAGGCTCGGCTTGAAAATAACACCCTGAAAGTATTGCATACTTCTTAAGCACTGTTGCTGTTAATGCCATTTTCGGCTATGCTGCTGCTGCTGCTGCTGGTGCTGCCGCTGCCGCTGTTGTGCTCGACACTCGATTCAGCCAGTGTCAGTTTCTTTAGTGTAATAAATAGAAGTCAATTAATATCGTTTTGTCAACATGTTGGTTTTTTATTAAACCGTATATGATTTGTATTATTCTTATGTGTTTTACATCGATATTATTTACTAATTTTGTGGTCACATTATTTATGTAAATTTCCTTACAAGAAGTTTTTCGTATTTTATTTAAGTAATAATATAACTATATGTTTATGGTAAGTAAAGTGTATATAACATTTAATTAATATGTATGTACTTATATGCATATATGTAAATACCTTATAGCTTTATAGCTTATGCGTAGGGGTATGTTATATTAACCTCTTAATAAATTATTCCTACTTACAGCTAGAGCAACTAAAATTAAATGGAACAATTAACCAATCAGTGTTTTATTATTATTATCAAATGTAATTAACTCATCAAAACATACTTATATATGTACATACATTCATACATTCAGTATTTGCCTTAACTAACCGTATTGCTACGTTATTGCTATTTGAGGCAATAAAATATGATAAATTCATCATTATGATTTATAATGAAATGAAAATTAAAGCAAAGATAAGCTAATGTATGTATGTATATTGAGTGACTGCTTTGTTTTTTTGTTTTTGTTTTTTTGTTATTTAAATTTTACATTGTACACATGTAATATGTACATGCATTTATCATAAAAATAATACAGTTAATTGATTGGATCCGTTCAAGGATTATAGTGGCCCTGTTTGTTTAAATTGTGTATGTATGCATTAACTATATATGTATTTAATAGTGATTGAACATATTCTTATAAATGTGTGGTGCGTGCATACACTTTCTTTCTTTCTTTCTTTCTTTCTTTTACTTAATTGTAATAATTGCAAAACAGTTGAAATATTATATATATAGACTTTTGATCTTAAAGCTATCTACTAAAGTTATGGTGAATGGTCAATAAATAATTCAAAAAATATTGCAAAGCCGTTTCAAGTGTGATTTTCACTAGCTAATCGTTACATATGTACATACATATATGTTATGTAAATTAAAATAAAAACAAACACAGTAGAATTGGAAGCATAGTTAACATAAATCTATCGTTTTCTTCTTTTGATTAGAATACATTTGACTAAAATTAAATGTTTCAGTAAGTGAATAGTACACACACATACATATGTATGTACATGCATACATTTTACAATTTTTCAAAATTCTCTAAATCTCCATACACATTCACACAAATATACTAGACATGCTGTTGTTGATATATACTAGTACATGTATGGCTGATGATTTGGTTGATATCGGTGCTACCGAATTTTTTAATTATCTCTTTAATTTTCTTTCTGTTAATACCTTTAATTTGAAATTTATTTCAGAAAAAATAATATGATAAAAAAAGTTTAAAAAAAAATACCGAAAATACCAAAAATACCAATCTAGCGAATACCAAATATTTCTATGTATGTATATGAATATGTATATGGTTATGTATATGAATATGTATATGTATATGTATATGTATATGTATATGTATATGTATATGTATATGTATATGCATATGTATATGTATATCTATATGTATAAGTATATATGTATATATATGTACATAAGTAATTCGTCCATACGTATGTACTACATACATTTGTATGTCTTTGAATTTACTTCGAACATTTTATATATATATATGTATGTACTATTTTTTCCAGTGTACTCATGATTGTGTTATGTGAGTGAACGTGTTATGTATGTATGTATGTATGTATGCTTATTTACATATTTTAGTGATTATAATATGCATTTAACAGTCTTGATTTTTGTTATACGTATAATTATAATTATAATTGGCAATGGCTTTCAATTTACATAATTGTTATACCTATGTACACATGTGAATTTAAATACATACATATATATCGATACATATCGATACATTCATACATTGTATCGCATTTTATTCTCTGTACTCTCACTGATATACATATGTACATATATGTATGTATTATACGAGTACTCTTTGGCGTTTCATACAAATTTGCATTTCTTTGCCAAAAAAAGTTACAGACAAGAAAATGAAGGGGCTCAAAAGCATGGAAGAATCATTGGAATTACTTCCAATAATTAAGAAAGTTTAAATTGGGTAAAGTGTGTGTGAATACTATACGTATGTATATGTATATGTAAATTGTAGTACACATACATGTATGTATATATGCATGTTCATACATTACATTTTGCGTACATAGATAATATTAATATAATATTTGATTCCACATACATATGTATGTACATATATTTACAGGCAAAGACTTGTGTATACATATGTACTTATTTTGCAATAGTAGCTATCAGGTCCAATGATCAATAAATTCGTACGTTTTTCTTTATACATATACATATATATGAAGTATAAACCTATTAGCCTATACATACATATATGTACATATGCATATACACATAAACATATAGATACATACATATATGTATTCACAAGGAATAAAGTTGGTCAGAAGAACCAACGGTTAACCAACGAAAAGTTGGTGAAATTTCTGCTTAGTGAAACGTGAATTTTGTTTTCGGAATTTGACGTACACTATACAAATGTTAGGGTCTCTCAAATAGTCTGATTGAATAAATAAGATGTACGAAACTGCAGATTTGGCACGTTTGATATACATAAATGAAATTATTTATGGACTTGTCTACAACTTTTTGCGTTTTCGTTTGTCCATGTTTGTTTTCTTCCGATATATTCGATATATTTCGATATCTATGTGAGTACAGTATGTATGTGTGTATGTATGCATGCATGTATGTACATATGTACTTTTACAATTTATAATTTTAGCTGTGAACCTTGTCAAGTGTCATTTATACATTCGTAACTAGTATGTGAGACTAGGGCACACTCGAAATTTAAATAACTCACAACGACTACACGGTAACGATCAATCAATTGCTTATCGATCTTTATCGATTATTGTGTGATATTACACATGAAGCACATACATATGTATATACATAAATCCAGAGAGTACATTTTAATTTAATCGTTTTTTTTTTTTTTTGTTTTGTTTTTGTTTGTGTTTTCTTTTTGGCACTTATCGAATGGCCACATGTTACATGTTACAATAATGTCGATCGCCGAAAACGGTTTCTATTGCACGTTTATCGATTATTGTATTTGTTTAATGTTTAAATCAGTGGAGTTGCCCAAACGCAAATACACACTACTAATTAAAGAGTGTAACGTTTTAAATACATTACACTAATAAACATAATAATAACTTGAACTGCATGGCAACTGATCTGGCAGAGACGCCAACAGAATATTGTTATATCCATTAATATGTAGTGTATGTACATATGTACATATTTGCGTAAGAGGCCGGAGTAAAACGTTTGTACTTACATATGTACATACATACATACATATACTAAAAGCAAACTGCTACGAAACGCTTATGGCTCCCGTCTCCGAGGCATTGGTTGTTGTTGCCGAATTACCCGAAGCTACTGCTGGATCCGAAGATGTATTGCGACGCTTCATACTATTTAAGGTGGACGTGTCAATTGGCTGAACAGCTGACTCGATTCCGATGCCGATGCCTAAGCCCATACCGATTTGGCTGGCAGCGCTGCCGTTGCCGTTGGCGCCGCCGCTGCTGCTGCTGCTGCTGCTTATGCTGTTTGTGGCTGCAAAGTGATTGCTCAACTGTTGCTGGAAATGTTGAGTAAAGCTGCTGTTAAATAGAGGATGCGGATGCGGATGCGGATGATGCGCATGCGCATGCGCATGCATGTACGGATTGTGACGTAGTGAAGCGAGGGCTGCAATTGATGATTGCGAATCGCTTGCGTTTGCATCAAGTAATGATATCTGATGATCATCTCTGCGCTTTGTCAACTGATTGATGCTTAACGGATTGTTAATGTCCCGTGGATTGGCGCCAATTGGATTGCGTTGTAAGGTATTTGAAGGTAATAATGCGCTTGTTGATGTTGCTATTGCTATTGCTGTTGGCGTTGACGTTGACGTTGATGTTGCTGTTGATGTAGTTACGGCTTTACTTAAAGGCCCGCTGTAACTGAGAAATCCATTTGTACAGTTGCTCGTGCTCGTGCTTGTGCTTCGTGTTCGTGGCCGTGTCTGTGACAGGGAGCGTGTTAAGATGCGGATGAAATACTTGCTCCGGGTTAAGTGAGTTGGCGTTGGCGCTGGCGCTGGCATTGGTGTGGGCAGCGCCAAGCGGCAGACTTAATCCCATGCCTAGATAACTGAAACGAGTGCCAAGCATCATAGCTCTTTCATTTGCTGATGCCGGCACTATACTCTTTCCCATTCCATTTCCATTTCCAGCTCCGGTTCCGTTTCCGTTTCCGGTTGACGTCGACGTTGCTGCTGCAGGCGATGCTGTGCTTGAGGTAT
Source organism: Drosophila tripunctata (assembly GCA_035047385.1). NCBI lineage: Eukaryota > Metazoa > Arthropoda > Insecta > Diptera > Drosophilidae > Drosophila > Drosophila tripunctata. The sequence goes on from JAWNPS010000143.1 coordinate 234,302, forward strand.
TTGGCGTATTCATAATGCTACATGTTGAACCACTGCTCGATCCAGATCCAGATCCAAATCCCAATCCCGATCCAGCTCTTGTCTGTTGTTGGCATTGACTTGAGGCCGCTTGAAGGTTATCACCAGTCGGCAACGGCAACGGCAGCGACAGTGGCAGCACTGGTGTTGCTGGACTAGTTAACATATTCATATTGAGTGGACTGGCCAGACTTGTTGTGGTCGAGGGGCTCTGTAGGCTGGATAAGCCGCTGAGGCAACCAGGACTTGACAAGGAGTGACTCATGGACTCAGTGTCCTCAGTGTCGGGCATTTTGTTGATTGTCTCCGATTCATCGGCACTGCCGCAGCTTCCAGGACCTAGATCATCATCGTCATCGTCATCGTCGCTCAGTTGACTCATGTTACCCGTATCATCCATACTGCCACTGCCGTCCTCTTGCATCCCGCTTCCGTTTAATGCCTCCATATATCGTATGCATTTCTTTTTACGTCTGGACAAATCATAAAACAAAGAAAACAAGAAAACATTTATTAATACACGGCAAAACAAGTCGATTCAGTTATAATCAATATCGAAAAGTCCAAATTGGGCCATGTGCTAAGGAAGGCATTCCATTCAAACATTCCACAACAAATACACATGACCTAAAACATAAAACTTATTAAATCATGCACACGGTGCCAACGGCTTTATAATACCCAATATATGTATGAATATAACTACACTAGATAAATGAAATCACATAATATATATGGCATATTAAACGTATATAAACAAAAGAATCGTGCAGAAAACATGTTAAAAAACAAAATTAATATGCAGTGTTGTCTGGGTACAGTGCACTAAGTTTTGCACGGCCTGTTCTCTGTTCCGATATCGGGGTTGTGTACTATATCGCTTAAGCAGCAATAATTTGGGTGTTCACTAGACCCAGACAGCACTGTATTATCGTAGTATTATGCATGAATAATAATAAAGGAATAACAATTTGAAAATGAAACCTATAGTACAGTGCAGATTGGCTATTTTATCAATGCCTCCTCTTGTATCTATTCAAATAAATTGAGAATCCTTTATTCCAATTCAAAGTTATAGTACTTTAGTTTATTATTATTAATTTTATACTGATTTTGTACTCATTTTTAATAAATTATGGCATGATATATACCATCTGCTGTCCATTACGTTCGAATGACATAAATGCCTATGTTGATGATAATGGAATTAAGAACTTTTCTCCTTAGAAAATAAAAATTAAATGGAATAAATCACTCTAATTACAATAGGTACTTCTATGGAAATACTTTATATCGAATTCGCTTTAAGAGGTACACAGAAATAAAAACAAAATAAATCAGAGCACTATAAATATGCAAAGCAAAATAATAGCCTGATTCCTGAAATGAATACAGATTATGGGCACACTTGATATTTTAAATGAATGAACCTGTATTCGTTTAAGGAATATGTCTAATGTATTTTTATAACAACTGTTAAGGCATCGGGGAGTGTTTTAAATTTATTTAAACCAGTTAAATGGGTATTTAATCAACCATACAACATCAATGAACTGTGAAGTAAGATCAAACTTAAAATGGTAAATGTCAAATGTAATTGCCGAACAATTACAATGCTATATAAATTGTAACATTACGAGTATAAGCAATAGTTCCGAAATTTATTTTAAAACTCATAATGTTAACATACTCAAATCAAAACGCAAACAACAACAGTAACAACAACAACAACAACAACAATAACAATAAGACAACAATAACAAACATTTCTAGAGTGTATATGTAAAATAGTCAAAGATTTATAACGTATACATAATATTAAATATTGTAAATATGTTTACACAAAAAAGCCCTAGTTTGATGCTAATGCGGCTGGATGCTAGTTATTGGTATAGCAGTTTTGTTTTAATTATGCATTTTAGTTAATTTTTTTGCGTACACTGACTTATGTACATAATTGTAAGTTATTTACTGGAATTCTGCAGACTAATTAAGAGTGCATCTTCCCCTAGAAGTAGTAGAAGTAGTGTCCCATGTCATTGATATTGGAATTGTATCATTTTGTTATTGTTGTCATCTTTGATAAATCCGGTGAGCTGCGTCTGCGTCTACGTCGTCGTTGTATTCGTTAAACTTTACAAGTTAACATAGGTCGGAGGCGCCTGGGGTGAAAGCTGTTGTGTTGTACTAGCTGTGGGAACAACACCACCTCCAGTGCCTCCACCACCACCTCCATTGCCACCTCCACCGCCACCGCCACCGCCGTGTTGTTGATTGCCATTAAGAGGGACTGCAGATCCATTGCTATTACTACTGGTCAGCATTTGTAAATGACTTTGTTGTGTGTGCGATGATGATGTTGATGAGGACGAGGAACTCGATGATGAGTTTGGTAGCATCACTGTGTTACCTACGATGCCAGGTGTAAGTATGCCGACGCTAATGCTATTACCACCTGATCCCCCGACAATGCCGCTAATGCTGTTGTTGTTCACTGATGACATTATGCCCAAACCCACACTTGGGCTGCCGTTCGGATCAGTTTCATGTTTTCATGTTTGTTAATTTTTGTTCAATAAATTGTCCAAAGAATATTTGGATGCGTTTGGAAAAAAGTGATATTTAAAATAATTTAAGCGAATAATTTTATCTCAGACTTAGTGACTATGTAAGTGTAAACGTGTGTGTGTGTGTATGTATGTGTCTCTGTTTCTAAGGTACGAACAATTAGAAAATTTTGTCAACAAATACTTTATATATTAAAGTAATTCCTAATTTTCTGCCAACCAAAGAATTAATTAGGAACAACTCTGCTGCCTATATATATGTAAATAAAGGGGGATTCCCATCACTCACTCCACAAACAAGTGGGAACAGTGTTTCAGATTCTAAAAATTTCTTACTAACCCAAAATATAAAAAAAATGAATTTAACGAAAATCTAATTACATTTTTAACGACTCTCACGTGTTATTGTTTTGTTGTTGCTCAAGGTTTGTAAAAAAGAAATCAAGAGGAATGTATGTCTTAAGAAAACTTAAATAATCTGTGCTCATGTTTTGAAGCCCGCAAAAGAGTTTTTAAAGGAGTTTGAAGGTTCATTGTATGTTTAAAAGCATAAGACAAAGTTTTGAAAAACGCAAAAGTGTCGGAGTGAGATAATTAAAACTAAAAACAATGATGTAAGTATGCAGTTTTAATTACAATGCAAATGCTTAGTTGATGAACTATTGTAGATTGATGATTGGATACATATGGGTTGACAAAGTGTGTAACAGTTACTATAGGCAGGAGGACATACAGTGTAGTCTATGTACTCAAGTACATTAGCTGGGAGAAGTGTGAACGTGTATTCATATTCATCGCAAAGGTTAATATTGTAGTCAGATTAGCTATTTTAGTATAATTTCTAGACTTAATATGGCCATTTGGCATTGGAAATGTCTGGGTATTAAAGAATTGAGAACTTAACAACAAGGAAAACGAAAAACATACTTTTATCATTATGAACCTTAGACCCAATGGGGTGCCTATCATTCCGATCTTCAAGATAAAATAGTAGCTTATTTTACAAACTATTTAACGCATCATCAGCAAATTTATATTATATTTTGTTCCATATATATAAAAAAATACAATATATATATTAAGTCAACTGATGATACATTGATTTCCAGATATTCATTCACTCAGTTAGTTTTTAAGTTTTTCAAAAAATATGGGTTATTTAGAAATTTTTAAAGTGTGATTGAGACCCAGACTCATTGAGTTTTACTTGAAAATTAAATTATTAGATTATTATAGGCTTAAACATAATAATACACAATACTAAAATCATATTATACATTCTCTAAAGCAACGCACCTGTTTTTTGTCCCAAACTATGATTTGTGATTTCTATTTATAGCCCAAAAGTAAGTAAAATGATTAGAATCCAAATCGAATACCACACTATTCACACCCATTTCATTATCATTTGATGCTAGAATATTTATGTATCCAGCACATTAAGATATTCGGAAGATGATTAAATTGCTGTGCAAGGAGCAGGCAATGGGTAAAGACTGGGGACCACGTTTGGCTTTTCATGCATATACCTTATTGTTTTTTTTTTCTAGTTTTTCTAGCAGTTGCGGACAGTAAAAGTAATTATTACTATGTGATTTTTTAGTACATACACAGCTCTAGTCATATAATATACTCAATTCCTTAAAAACAAAATACGTTGATTAAGGAGAACAGTTTTGTGAGACGATTTTATGACTACAACTGTATACTTATCTTAAGTCTAATCATTAGTGTTAATATTTGTGTGACGGATGAGAGTATAGTAATGCCACTAGCCATTTTTATATGGTTAGCGATAATACTTAAATGAATCGAATGATTATCTAGAATCCTGCCCCTACTTAAAATATGTATTTTTATGTTTATGTATATGTATAAGTGTATATGAATATGTTTATTATATAAATATGTTAAAAGATTCCTACCTGCAGGGCTTGCACCATTGATTCTGCTGATCCAGACCGAAGCGCGCTCGACATTTTTTCATATTGTTGCCTAAGAGAAAATGTTGATTTTTAGATTGGAATGCTTGGAAAGTTTGTGATATAAAAAATACATGGTTAGTAATAAGTAGTTTTGGGTTAATAGGTGTTAGTTGAGCAGAAAATGGTTAACTCATTCATTATAATACAGTATTAAATTAAATAAATATATGCAGTATGAAAGTTGAGCTGCACAATATACTATGTATGTATGATATGAGTAGGTATTACATAAATTGGCAAATCAACAAACTAAAACCAGATGCACAACAAATACTTAATTCTAAAGCAAAGCAGCGAAGAGGGTGAACAAGTTATTTAGCGAATACTATTTTATACCTAAAGGATCAAGTAAAACACGACTTGAGTGCGGGAAGACTGTTCACCATTTACGAGTTACGACACAGACAATGAAATATTAAACATATACCTTACAGTACCTTCTTTTATCTAATTTGATTTGAATGTGAATAAAATACAACAATGCAAATGCCACACAAAGAAACAAAAACTACAAAAAACTTAATTTAATCATTTCTTCATCGACTCAATCGATGGGTTCAAAAACTCAATAGGAATGGGACGACATGTGTATTAATTTCTATATGTGACTTGAACGGGTCTAGGATATATAAACTACAACTGAGCATTTGGTTATCTTCTACTCTGGCTTAACTTTATATCAAACAACCATCAAAAGAATACAATTAAGCATGCAGTAAATTACTATGTACATATGTATGTACTTTACTTTAATCTTATTTTTAAAATTAGTTTTTTATCTTACTTCTATGTAACATGCATTAAACTTTTAGGTCAATAAATGATAATAAACTTATTAATTATTTAAAAAAAATATCCTACTTTAAGATTAATGTTCTTAAACATATAAGAATTCATACGGTTTCGTATGGACGACATGGATAATGTAATAATAATGGCGAAAATGGCCTAAATTTGACTTAGTATATACATATTTATATTTGAATATAGTACAATGCTTCGGCATGGCCGGAATAAATGGTCTGCATACACATTAAGATAAGTTTGAGTTCAGATAAAGTGAGCTAAATTTCGATATTTGTTGATTCGATTGTAAGATCAAAGTTTTATTTTAATTTGAATGCATATCCTCAACAATGCTCAACCTCCCCCTTCAATCACCAGCCTAGCCTAGGCCTAGGCAACAATGTAGATTTTATTATAATAAATACATACATACGCAGATGTGTATATGCTATATGTATTACTGATTTCTTGATATTTATGTCAAGCTGACAATGTCTTGTGATTTTCTGATCATCACAAGTTTGTCAGACTTTGAACTTTGGAAATTTGGAATGAGTTATTATATTGTAGTACATATTTATCGTACATATGTAAGTTTAAGAAATGTTTCTAACCTCCTCCGTCGTTGCTAGTCTCTGGCTTCCGTTTCCGCTTCTTGCCGCGTGTGGCGTTCGTGCGTGAGCTCCAATCGGGATACATCTGCATGTGCAGTTGGCGTTCCCGTCGAGCCAACTCGTAATATTTGGCCTGTTCCTCACGCCCCAAGGCATGCCACTGGGAGTGTGAGATATATAGATATATGTTGTATATGTATATATATGCGAAAGTGTCGCCAAAACAAGTTTTGTGTGTAATTGTAGTTGTAGTTGTGTGAAATCAGTGCGGATTGATCAATATTTTAAATTCAAACTAATCGTCAAGTCATTTATCGTATATATATATATTTATATATATATATACATATATATAATCATTCGATGAGTTTAATTGCTAAAGATATACATACATATGCTAAAAACGCGACTGTCTGTCATTGAGAATAACAACACGATATTAAGGAGTATCTGAAGAATTATTATTTAATAATCTGCGCAAATGTTGTTGAAAAGCTTTGACTGATCGATCTTGTAGACGGTTTCGGGTGCATGCATTCGCCAATCAAGTCTACATGTAAGAGTATATTTCGATTTCAAATATATGAATTTATAATTTAAATTTATAATTCTTGTTCTTGTTCTCCAAGAATTAATGGAAATGAAAGCATTAAATAAAATGAATGGTTTTCTTTATTTAACAGTTTCCTGATTTCTACAGACTTTGCTTGCCAATTTTATCCAAAGAAATATATATTGAAATATTTTGTGTTCGTGTGAGCATAAGTGTATATATTGTTAGGCCAATTGGTTCTGTAAATAAACTCCTAAAATTATACAGTTTAATACGTAGTCCTAAAACCGTACATTTAAAAAGCGTACGGAGGTGATTTTCGACTAAAGTACTTTGGTACCGTTACCGTTTCAATTAAAAATAATGAAACTCAGATTGAATGGTATACACAATAGGTAATTGTGTTTATACGATGGCCGAATGACTTTTCGATCCTATAACTATTCCGAATATGTACCCTATATATTATATGATATTCTTCCTATGTTCGAACTCTTAGTCTTATCTTATCAAAAAATAAATCATCAAAATTGGGAAATCAAGAAAAATAATGAAAATAATATAGTTCATCCATCAACATTGATTATACACAGACTGCCTGCATTGAAATGCAGAAATTACAAAACATTTGTACAGGAGAAAAAGGAGAGGTTTGATAGCATTACTTTCAATGAATAGTTTGGTTTACCTAAGGATTAACTTATTAGCTTCTATTTTGTGGTCTTTGTTAATATACTTATGGTATGGTACTGAATACGAAATCAGAAATGTGTGCAAGCTAGACATTTCGGTTTACCGAAGTGGTCGAGATTCTAAGGTACATTAATAAAATTTTTAATGTTTTGGAAGTAGAAAATACACTTCTAAATAATCTATGAACGTTTTTTAATCGTCTAAATACAACTCTAAATATGCTAAATACAAAGCAGTCAAACTGCTGTCTAACATCGAGTTATCGAGTATTCAATTTAAGCTTTAAGTTTTAGTTCAATTTAAAATATGTAATATTTCGTTAATTGATTTTGATGTTGTTTTTTTTTTTTTGTTGTTGTTGTTAAATGTTAAATAATACATGTTTTAGTATGGTACGAGAGTTAAATTTATTCTAAGTATTTACACAAATTACATATGTAGTTAGTTGATACGTGGTGATGTTAAATTTTGTTTAAATTTTTGTGGATTAGTAGCTGATGACGTTAGAAAAGTGTGCTATTGTTATTATGTATGTACTGTAGTGTGTAGTATGAATTAGTATGCATGTAGTTCTTGAATGAAAACAATTTTAACTAAAATCAAAAACGAAAAACAAAAAACGAAAAAAAAAAAAACATAAATGTTGAATGCAGTTGTTAGAGAAGAATAAGAGAGAGAGTGTAACAAATTTGACAATTTTGTGCAATACCTCCCGAATCCGCAGTCGATCTGTCTTTTTTACGCTTTTTCTTTTTCGACACATAACCATAGTTATCTCGTGCGCTCCACCCCGGATACAATTCCATATGCAACTGACGCTCTTGCCGCGCTTTTTCGTAATATTTGCTTTGTTCTTCGCGGGAAAGTTCGTGCCACTACAAAAATGTATCATTAATGTTGGAATCAGTTATTAATTTATAAGCAAATCGTATGGGAAGCTCTGTAGAAATAGTTTTAGCTGTAACTGTAGCAGTATTGTAGTACATATACATATACTTTTCTGGTATTAACTGATTCTTTCAATAGTTAAGCATGTGTATTTATTAATTATGAAAATTGAAAACTAAATTTGAAATATTTATCTCCAGGACTCAAATAAAAATTTGACATCGCAGCTGACTTTTGGAAACAAATGAAATCCATCTCATATGTTTTATGATGTATACGTAGTAACACGATCAACTTACCCGTCGCCCTAAAATTTGATTTATCGCCGCTGACTCTTTGAGTGTACATTCGGCAACAACTTTGGCACGCATCTCCTTCATGTAGAGCATAAATGCATTTAGAGGCTTTTTGATATGTGGTTTCTTCTTATCATTCGAACTATCTTTGCAGTCATTTGCTTGTGAATTCGATGAGCTTTTGCTATCCAAATTTCTGAAATAAAGTACATAAGGTCAATTATTTAAATAGGAACATTAAAATTAAATTGCATGTAATTTAAAAGCTAAAATAACCGAATAACTGAATAATATTTGCATCATCTGGTAATGTGACACAAATGTAGAAATACTTTTTGAAATGCTTGCAATTCTCACATTAAAGATGTATACTCTATGACTCAATCTGACTCCGATCTTGATGCGATTTTCTGGATTTTTGTGTCCAAACAAATCCAAAGTTTACAAACTATGTGTTAGAAACCTACATGCGAAACAGAAAACATTCTAATCTTTTGCTTAGCATAGGAAATTACATTTTTTTAAGCCTGGTTCCAATGCTTAAGTCATAAGGAGCGTCGAACATAGGAATGCCATCACAGTTATTTTTTTGTACGCCTCCAATTTCCGTATTAGCAGCCGTACCAATCCCAATTACGGTCGTAGAAGCAGGTCCGGTTGCAGTTGCGATGCCAGCTGCCGCTGTTAGGGCGCTAAATTGAGCCTTAAACATGTCGGTGAGAGCACGCTCCTGAAATGAAGTACGATTTATTACGGCTGCAATTGCCGTAGAAGAAGTAGAAGATGCAGTATTGCTTCGAATTGGAGTCGGAGTCGGTGTTGCTGTGGCTGTGGCTGTGCCTGTTGTTGTTGTGGTCGAGGATACTGCGGACACTACTGGACATACGGGCAGACTGGCAATGGTCACAACTTTAAATGCATCCCCATTGAGTTCTGCTGCTGCTGCTGCTGCTGCTGCTGTTGATGTTGGCGTATCGATGCGACGTGCATAACGGGACTTTCGCCGATGATGATACTTGCTCGAGGCAATGGCAAGTGGTCCCGTGGAAGAGCTACTGTTGCTACTGGTCCTCGTCGTCGTCATCGTCGTCGTCGGTGGTGTGGCTGGAGTTGGCGGAAACTGAATGTCAGTATCCCTCTCCCGCTTGATTGAGCGCGACGCTGCTGGCGACAGATTTAAGATGCTGCAATTGTCAACGCTACCAGCAGATGCTAGCGAATGCATATTCGACTGTGAATGCGATGCGTATTCCAGAATTATTTCAGCCGCAGTACTGCAGCCAGGTTCAATCCGATCGATGCTCTTATTAATCGTTGGATGCCAAATGCAACTCTGCAGCGATGTGAGTGTTTCTTCACTGTCACTGTCTCCAGCTACTGCTCCTGCTCCATTTAGTTCGCCTATTGCTCGCTTTTGACGCACGGCGACGGCTGCCGCTTGTGATAATATTATGTTCTCAATGTCCTGCAATGTTCGATTCGGCTTATCCGATTCCGAGTCAAATTTCAATTCCTGTTTCAAGTTGATTTCAGTATCATCAATTTTATTTTTATCTCCACATTCGGCGGAGAGTGCTATCGCTGCCAGAGCCATAATATCATGAGTGGGTGAGTTTTGACTGGCACCATCTCTGTCCATCTCTGTCGATAGACCAAGGCGCTGCAAACTGCGCACATAATACAGTTCGGCACTGCTCCATTGATGATATAGTTTTCTAGTTTGCACTAGCATACTTTCAATTTTCTTTCTATTGCTCTTTAATTGCCGTTGAACGGTTAGCTCCAGAGCTGCATTCGAGCTGCAGTCTTTAAACTGATCTCCGCTTCCGTTTCCGTTTCCGCTTAGATTTCCCTTAGTGCTGCCGTCTCCATCCCTGTCCTTATCGAAGGCAGACACCTGTCTTCTGTTTGCATTTAGATTACATTGAAATTTACTACACAGCAAAGTCCATTTCTCTAATCCCTTTTTAATTTGAAGCAGTATGTTTTTCTGTTCTCGGAAGAAATAGCTCTTCGAGTCCTGAACTATTTTACGTTTATCCCTCGTACTTGTCGAATGTTTGCTACTACTATCATCATCATCATCACCATCACCATCACCATCACTATCATCATCATCATTATCATTATCATCATTGGCATTATTGGGTATATGAGTTCCATCTCTCTGGTTTCGTTCGTCTGGGTGAAAATCGCTAAATGTTCTATAATTATTGTTGCTGTCTTGGGAAATGCTCATCGATAAGGATGAGCCCGACGATGACACTGGTCTTGTTGCCTCACGATCGCCCACCAAAGACACTTTCTTTAATCCAGTTAGCTCCAATGGATCTAGCTTGCGACCCAATCTCTCCCGATCCTCTTCTAATGCTGTTGACAAGTGATGATGATTTTTCGGCTGTTGTAAAAATTGTGCGTATAACAATTGTGTTGCCAAAAATTGTTGTTGTTGTTGTTGCTGTTGTTGTTGTTGTTGTTGTTGTTGTTGTTGTTGACGAGTCCAGGAGGTATGGCCAGGAACATCGTCGATTTTTGACCAGTGTTGAAAAATGTCCTGTTGTTGCTGTCGCAATAAGAGTTCGGACATCAATGCAGATCGTGCCGTTGGTGCCAAAACATTGTTATTTAATGGTGTACTAAATATATGCTCCATAATACTAGAGTTTGTTGCTGTCTGATCCTCTGATCCTTGATTATTGTTGTGCTCTCCATAATCTCCGAAAACAGTTTGAAAATTTTCCTTGATCTTACTGTTATCAGATAGTTGGGATGAAGATGATGATTGCGAAATGGCTTCTATTAAAACTCCAGCGGGAATCTTAAGGTCCTTAGCACAGTCGGTATTGTTATTATCCTTTCCATTCGAAAGGCTTTTCATGTAACTAGGAGACTCTAGTTTTCTGAATGTAGCTGGTGATTCTCTTTCTGCGCTAGCGGTGCAATCCGTATCCATAACACCTTCAGATAAGTTGCTAAACCTTGGCACTCGAATTGATTCTATGTACTCTCTAGTCACTCTAATATTATGATCTGCTACTGAAATTCCATCTGTAGGTCTGGGTGGCAATAAAAACTCTGATTTGTTGCTCGATTTATTATTATTGGAATTATTCGGCGACGTCGACATGAAAAGTTCAGAGCCCTGAGTTTTAAGTGTTGCTTTGAGTGACATTGATTATTATTATATAGTTTTCAGCTTCTTTCATTCAGCACTTGCATAATTTCTTTGAACACTTCTGAAGTACAACTGCAATAGTTATATATTAATAATTATTTATATACCACATAGCTTTCTGTTTAATAAGTATCCACTTTAAACAATACAAATAATTATGGGACACCCATAGGGAAAACTTTCACACAGAGAGAGCTATCCGACACCATAAAGCATAGAACACATATAGTTGCGCTCTTGATTTGGTGATACATTTATCTGAATAGTGCATCCTCATTGGCACACATACATATATATTTTATTTTTAATGTGTTATCTACTGTTAATTGTTAATAATTTTCATAGCCATAAATAAATAACTAGTATATGCATTTTCATGCGTTTGTTTTCACTACGGAGACCTGTATGAATAATTCAAAATGCAAAATGCAAAACTTTGACCTATCTTAAGGGCTTGTTCGTTATTATTTACGTACGTACATATATGTATTTACCTACACCATTCAATTTAGTTTGATAATACCTATTTGTTGTATTAAGTTGGCCTTTAAGAAACCTCGGAGAGTATGCCTATCTCTTGGATGCTGCAAATTTCTCTCTCTCTCACTCTCTGTCTCTCTCTCTCTCTCTTTGCTCTTGCGCAGTATTTGTAATAATAAGTCTGTTGCCTGCCTGTTGCAGATTCAGAATAGGGAAATGTGCATAAATTTTATAACAGTTATAGAGGTGAGAGAAATTCAAAAATACATATATGTATATACATCATATACATATAGTACATATACATATATACACATATACATATACTCATATACACATATACATATACACATTAGAGACATAATACTAATGTAGATACATTTTCGCTAATTAATAATTATTTGTATTATCTCTGGATTAAGTTTCCCATAATTATTTGGTAGATGCAACTATTTCTTTTCTTGTTCTTGTTGTTGTTCTTCTTCTTTGAAGTTTCACATAAGCAAACACGCACTTAATGGGCATAATTAAATTGATAACACTGCAATCAACGCTAGTTGATTTTTTTCTGTTGTCTTTCAAGTCAAATATGCTGCTTCTAAACGTTAAATGTTTCACGCAACGTTCCCGTTCCCGTTCCCGTAGCGAAATTTCTTTAGATGATCGAATATAACATTAATCCGACATTTAGAATAACAAAAAAGTCAAGCAATTTCATTGCGGAGAGTACGATTTTGATTATTCCTTAAATTGTTTGACGCCAGCGATAAAATACTGCCTGCCCAAGAATTTGACGAATTACTTCCGACTTTGGGGGCTTTAAAGCTAGCAATTTGCAGTGGTGGTCGAATAACGACAGTTGCCGTTTTGCTCTCATCTTTTTTATCCTGTGCTCTCTCTCTCTCTCTCTCTCTCTCTCTGCTCCCGGAGAGCGAATGACCGGCGTGTGGCATTAGAGCCAATGATTGCGCGGTGAGAGCGCAAATATAAGCGCAGCTCTCTCTCTTATATTTCGGAGAGCAAAGCAACAATGCATTAACTTATTTATTTTGAACTCTCGAAAGTTAACGTATAAACATTTTTAGCGTCGCTTTTGTATTCGTTTTGTTGTTTTTTTTTTTTGTTCATACATATGTGCCTATATAAGTTTTATTATATTAAATATTTTGCTCATAGCGATATCAAGGATATCTAGGATGTTTAAATATTGCATCCAAGACTCCAAAATATTAAAATACGAGCATACAATATTATTCTACACAAAATGATAGCTACTTGGCGTTCGTTAACGTAAACAGTTCCACAACCGTTGCGTGTGGTAGCAAATGGCGCCATCTGTCGGAAATTATTTTAGCAATTCGACCTTTACACAGATGTTCTCATTAAACGTAAGTAAAACATAAACTTATATCTTATGCAATTATGTATGTATAAAAAAAACCGAAGTCTCGTTCTAAAGGTCACAGTTCTTAAATATTTTGAATACTGCATTAGAAAAGCTTTGATTACGATTTCGTATGTGATTGGCCTAATTTCGACCATTTTGTAAATCAAGTATCAGCATCAGAATCGCAGTGCTATGAATAGCTTCAGTTGTAAATTTACGTTTTTCGATGTATGTTTAATTAATTTTTTGATTGTATTACGACCAAAATAATAGGTAACATAGGTAATCAGATATTCTTAAAAAATATACATATATTTTTCCCTAGGAATGAATGGTCTTTCGCTTATTGTGGGCGAATGGGGCGTGGCATACGTACAAACAGAGAGACATGGCTTTATCAACTCGGCTGTTGATGCTGATCAAGAATATATATAGTTAATGGGGTCTGTCAGGTCTCCTTTTGCCTGCTACATACTTTTAACAAACCCAATATACCCCTCAGAGGGTATAAAAAAATACACTTTTGTGTTTTTGCTAGTCTAGTAGCTCAATGTTTTGTGTTTAAATAAACTGGAACTAGTCTTAAATAGACTAAAATGGCAAACCTGGTTTTAACAGGTGTTTTTTTGGTTTCGCTTACATCCCAAGCGTGGACTGTCGTCCACAACTAGCTGTGAAATCCGGAGAATTGAACAATCCCATCGTCCATGCACACTTTTGAATTTAAGGGACAATGCAGGGGCAGTGCGTGCATTAGGGGTTGAAACTCTATGCGCAGAATCCTACTATTTGAGAGGGCCAATAGGAAATGTGCATATGTATGTATATACAATTTGTATGTACATATATACGTATGTATGCTATGCTTCTGTTTGTATGCCGGGATTCAAGTAGGTTGTGGGTAAATTAAATATGGCGTCCGTTAATCCCCCACCCAACCACTGGGATAGTGGTATGAACGTGTTAATGACCGAGTGTGAAAATATAAGATTGTGTATCATAAAAATCACTATTTCTATTTCTATTTCTATTTCAATTTCTATACAAGCACTCAGAAATGATTCAACAATGGGAGTCGAGTCTTTAGTTTTTATTCGTTTTTAACTATCAATAATAATTAAAATAATTATAGTTATTCTACTAAATATCGGTAGGAATTTTGTATACCCACCAAAGGGTGTATTGGGCTTGTGAAAAGCATGTAACAGCATTTAAGCAAAGAAATTTTGCGAGACATAACAGTTTTTATATAAAAAACATTGGTGGTGCTATTATTTCTTTCGGCATTTTTGTTTGTCATTTCTCAATATATAAAATATAAAAAACAAAAACCGTGGCAGCCCTACCATATGAATTATTTATATTTTGGGAAGTAAACATTCTAAACAATATATAAAAAATAGTTTTTGAATAAATTTTCTATTCTATATATATTGTTTTCGATCTATAAAATATGGTATTAAAGAGGTGCTATTTTATTTTTATATAAAAAATCTTTCAACATTTTTTTTTGTCATTTCTCAATATATAAAATATAAAAAACAAAAACCGTGGCAGCCCTACCATATGAATTATTTATATTTTGGGAAGTAAACATTCTAAACAATATATAAAAAATAGTTTTTGAATAAATTTTCTATTCTATATATATTGTTTTCGATCTATAAAATATGGTATTAAAGAGGTAACTATACAACACTCCGATTTCAATTCATATAATCGGAAATCAAACAGATATGTAGTCAAAAAGTATTACACGGCGGTCGTGCCCGATTGAACTTTTCTTTCAACTTCTTATTGCGAATTTCACCTTAAATATATGTATATGTAGCTTTTTTCCACTTCGTTTGTGTAAATGGAATAAGCATTATATGAGTATTTGTAGAAAATAGTTATAATTACCTTGAATATCGATTGTTCGTTGTGGTATCTTGTATACCGCATTCCTGTTTCGAACTGGATGCCACAATCGCTGGATGTGAGTTTAAAACGTGATGGGGGGTCGAATGAACAGAAGGCAACAAACTCGGAGAGAATCGAAATGGAAAGTCACTGGAAAAGTTTAAAAGAGTTATATTTTTAATAAATTATTGGCAAACATTATGTACTAATTTCGTAGTCACCTCGATAGTGTTGTATTAATTGGTAATGTGGAGGGATAAGGGGATCTAAAACTAGACGCTGAGTACACCGACGGCGTGTGCCTGAAAACAAAAATATATATGTGAAATAAAAGTGTGATCATCGCAATTTAATATTGGTTGACTTATGATATTGATAATCATTCTCAATATCGGATCACCAGGCCAAAGCCCATAGCTAAAATAGTTCAAACATCTCATATATTTTTACATATCATAATATAATTCATTGATTAACTTACCATGACGCAACCTGAGACATGTCGGGACTGAGCATCGGATAGGGATATTGGCTCGCAGTAAATGGATATAACGCAGGACGAGTAAGACCTGAAAATTAAATTTTATTAACGTTTTTTAACTGTTTCAATATTTTTTATTTTCAGAAATATGCATATTGAAATAATAAATGTGATTAGGACGTCGCGACGTCTTAAACTTTGCTAAAAAAGGTGGTGCTATTTTATTTTTCGCAACTGTATACATATATAAGTATATATGTAATGGAAATAGATAAAGTAGGTAAATATTTAGTAAGCTATGTTACGCGCTAATGCTACCAAGTACGAATGATGTAGGGAAACATTACACTAGATAGAATCGAAATCCCTTTTCACCCTTTCGGGAATTTGCTTGCATAGAGGATGCTAAATAATCCTATATTTGATTGTTTAGCAATTTTCTATTATTTTCTCATGTCATTTTTATTTTAATTGAAAATTCGCTGTCCCTGCTGTCTCCTCACTCCTCACTGGACTCCGTAAGCTGTTGTCTCCCTTATTACGGTTTGTTGTCATTTGCCGTAACAATGAAATTTCAGCGATGTTGTCATTTTCAAGTTTTATTGTAGTAAGCCAATGTTGTATCAAAAAAAAAAAAAAAATGAGCACACCAGCATTAAAGAAAGGGTGTATTGAGTCCGCCCGTCTCTGTTTCTATCTGTCCAACTGTCTGTCTGTCCCTCTGTCCGTCTGTTTGTCACTGCTAAAGCAATCCGCCCGCGGGCAAATGCGTGTGTCGCATTGAGTGCAGAGGCGGGGAAGGGATCTAGCGAAAAAAAGGATGTCATTATTATGTGGTTGTGCAACATGTTTTTATTCATTAGCGGGCATTTTTTATACATGTACGATATATTCCTTTAAATTTCAAGTTGAATGCGTCTGACCGAATTAGTGATACGGATATCTTTCCTGGGGTCTCGTAGTCTCATGGTCTCGAGGTCTCAAAGTTTCGTCCTTTTGCTATGGCACAACCCCTAGTGAATAGAATATGCTTTTCACATATCGAACTCTATCAAATAATGCTTATCATTGGTCTTAACTCTACACAAAGTGAAAACAATCTCTATATTAACTGTAGTTATAGTTATGATAGCAAGTTATTCGATAGCACTCTTCTTTTTACTTAATGCTAGTTTCCAATTTGGATCAAAGAGTATACAATAGTCAGCATGGTAAAATAAAAAGAGATGTGTGCTGTGTCAACTCTGTCTATTGTTGAGAGATGTATTATTTAAGCTTATTTATTTTAAAACGAGGAAAACCCGCCCTCCTTCCTTTCACTTTCCCTTCCCTTCCCTTCCCCTTTTCACCCCATTCCTTCCCATCCGTTCGTTGTCAATGCATCCATATCAGAGTACTGAGCGTACTTAAGCTGCGCATATCATTACAGGGGCATCTAAAGAGGCATGTGCTCGATGATGTTGTCGATTGCGATCCAAATACCAAACCTGATGAAACAGCACGAGCAGCTTAGCTGGGTATAAGGTCACCAGGGTTGATGACAACCCCCCGCTCCAGGCAACGTGCATCTCCTTCATTTTGAATAATAATGCTGGGCAGACACGAGGCACGGTACAACCGCCTCCCTGTTCATAAGCGAACGCTAATAGTCTAGCAATTAGTAGTTTTTATTGAACACAATTATACTAATAAGCAATTCTATTATTAAGTTGTCCTAACAAAGTTTTTTGGCAACGTGTCTCTTTAAAAAACATCGACTGACAGTTAAAAAAAAGCTACAAATAAGCAGAAAAATTGCAAAACGAGAAAAATGTTTTAGTAAATATATATAAAAAAAAAGCAGTACCTATACAAAAATCAGACTTCAGATTCGAGAATTAAGTTTAGGTACCACAAGTTACCATAAGGTACCACAAAAATTAATTGAAATTATTTAAAAATTACAAATACTACCCCAAAATTTAAATTTGCTCAGTTTTGCAGATTAACGATCAGAAATGATTTTTATTGAAGCAACTCTATTTATAATAGACACACACTTATAGGATATGGTTAAAATTCAGCCATATCCTTATCAAAATAAGTACGTTGGTATTTTTTTTTTTATGGTTTTCGTTCGGTTTTGTTCGAAGAACCATGCCGAATAATTCATCTGTCAGATTGCTGGCTTGCTAGCTGGGATTTTATTGTGTTATTCAATTATTAGTATGCTACCATTGTTATGGATTATAATGCCATGTAATCCGCAAGCAGCTCTTAAGTGCATGCCTTTTATTTACGCTGTTGGTTCCCATTAGGGCAAACCAGCCGACCATTACCATTAGCAGGCCCTTAAACGGACAACCACCGCGAACCCCATGGATTTGTACGTTATGTAGTATGACAAGCAAACAAACACATACAATACAAGGGAAATTTGGCAGAATGAATGCGAATGAGTTCGAATTCGAATGAAAAGGATGCCGTCCGTAATCGAGCATACAGCACACGCATAAAATCGCATCATATGCAATTATTATTTCATAATTTGTTTGAGTTTCGGTGAATGTGGTGTAAAGGATCATTAGAGAGGGGTGAGGGGTGAAGGGTGAGAAAGTCAATAGCTTGCGGTTGAGTAACTCACTTGCCTCTCATACGGTAAAGGCAAGGGCACGGACAAAATACCCAATACCCACTATGAGCTATTAATTGTATGTTCCCTCTACTCTATATATTGTACCTTGAAGTGAACTTACTCTTAAAAAATATGCATAGTACATATAACGTCGTGTATATGAATTTGCTGTTCGTAATTCCTAGCATATATTCAAATTATAACTCTTCAGATATCTGTATAATATTAAGATATAACGTAATTGTATTAATCCTCAAAATGTCTTGATTGGATAGAACAATTTGTACAAATGCGATACTGTTCGACTATAACTCAGGGCTAGCTCTTACCCGATGTGCATTTTGTAAAATAAATTAGTATTAATAAACGACATTCTAATGTTACAACATTCTAGATACGGTAAAAATATATTCAATAGATACTTGGGACAATGATAGCAATTTTCCACACAATTGCCAAATGATTATCATAATGCTCTTGTCATTTTGTGTTTAAGACGTCGAATATATTTGCATTTTAATATGTAACAAGAATGAAATGTTATCTTTGGCACGCCAAAGATTTGATACCCTTGCAGAACCCTGTATGAATGAATACAGTACACAGGAAACAGAGGGTATAAAAAGCGAATGTTGTAGATAATAATATATTGATAAAATAAATTATATTACTTACCCATTGCCTTGGGATCCAATTGGTATGGAGGAATTCCGCAATGCGCAGGTGGTGGTGTCGTCAGTGGGTCGCCATTATGACAGAAGAAAGGTGATAAACCAATTTTATTAGCCTGCAATGATGCAAATGATGTATGCATGTTGATTCATACCATTAATAAAAAGCACAACTTTTTAAATTTTAAATAAGTCAAAAAAAAAACGTTATTTTCAAACTGCAAAACTTGCATCTGGTACTTCAAGCTGCGTTCTATTTAAACACTCATGGAAGTTCGTCAGAATTATTTAACATTAACAAGCAAGAGGTCATTACACTTTACGCTCCACGTTGACCTCCCACAATAGAAGCAGGCAGTGCGCAGATTATGCTAAGTTGGAGCGAAAGAGCCCCTATGAGACCGAGAGAGAGACAGAGACAGAGAGAGGGAGTGTAATAAGAGCATAAAACAGTAAGCCACACAGCGCAAAAGCTCATCTCATTTCTCATTGACAACACACACAACTCTCTTCACAGTGATACTGGAATATCACAGCTGAAATCCTTATCAAGGTATCCATCTAGTGACAAAAGCGAAAAATAACGACTAAATATGATTCAGTGATCCAATCTGGCCGACGTTAGTGGTAATCTACTGAATGTACATACATACATATATCCACTATAATAAACTAAAATATGCCCAAATTAAATATTGTGAATAATTGATCCAATTCTTTGATTAGCTCAACTTGGACACATGTGTGTGTGAGTACATGATGTACACATGTACTATATGTATGTATGTACATACATACATATATATTTATCTATCTTCATAAATATTGAAGCGTATTCAAAGCGTTCATTTGTACATATGTCTGTATATACTTTTCCATATGTTTGAGTGTCTAGCATTATCACTGATATTGTAGTCGCCGTCATACTTGTTGTGGCTTGATGAATAAAGCTACAACAACATGCTAACGAAAACGACAACGAAAACGACAACGAAAACGATAGCAACAACAACAACAGCAATAACAACAACAATAGTAATAACAAGCAACAGAAACGGCAACAGCAACAGCAACAGCAGCAGCAGCAGCAGCAGCAGCAGCAAACGTGTACAAAGCAAGCGGCGAGTCAGCGAAACTGAAAATATGTCTTTGATGTAGCCGCCGCTTAACGAATATAAAAAGTGCCGCCAACGCTGCGTTTCCACTGCTCGCTCGCTCGCTCGCTGACTCCACTAGCACTGGCCGCTCCCCTCACGCCCCCTACCAATCGCCACCGCCACCGATAACATCACCACCCTCCAATCGCCCCATGGTGCTGCCTAAACGATATACATATGTACGTATACGTAATACGTATGTATGTACGTATACGTATGTTGCTGCTTTCGGTTCATTTCGATTTGATGCTTAGTTTTTAGTATTTTGTATTTTTATATGTATTGTATACCCTGTATTGGAACCAATTAGAGTACATTTATATTCGCAAAACCAGGTACTATTGGCCTTTTTGGCATCACTGTCTGATTTAAAACTGACTTATTATACCCTCTGAGGGGTATATTGGGTTTGTCAGAAGTATGTAACAGGCATCACTGCGAAATATATTTTGTTAAAACAAAATCTAGCAATCTAACAAAATCTGTAGAATATAAATCAATTAGAATAACATGTATTTTATTAATAACAAAAAAATAATTATCTAGAAAAGTTTAAAATTTTAATTAGACATGGAATATTTTACGTAGATTACATTATTACATATATGTAACATATGTATATACATGTGTATATATAAATTATTGCACATAATTTACGGAATATGTATTGTAGCTCAAGAAATGTTGGGCTACTCGACTGTAGCAGATCCCACTAGTTTTATTTGATACTAAGATTTATTTGTTGACGATTACTTATATTTTTATACTCCATATACAAATTCACTTAAATATGATAAATATGTAATGTATGTAGACACTCTTTAAGGCCGTTGCATCCTTTTTACACCATAGAGGTTTCCCAAAATGGAATTTAAAGGGGGACTTTAAAACAGCAAACAGAAATTTGCCTAAATGATTCTCTACAAATGAAATTGGACGCCATTGTTTAAAAAAAGTACTGCAGCGAATGATTTCGGGGTTGTTCTTTGTCTCTCTCATTAAAAGAAACGTCAGCATTCGGCATTTTGGGTGGTTGCTTGGCAACTACATACATACATATGTACATATATTTTACTCTGCGATGACATGTAGTTGGGGGTAGTCAAAGGCGTTTTTTTAGATTGCTTCCTCAGTTCCGGAGTTCGGTTCGGAGTTCGGAGTTCGGAGGCCCAGACGAATAGTACGTATTTTAATATAAGGTGTGTGTGTGAGCTGCTAGATTGATAATGTTTACATACGTCGTGAGTCAAAAAGAAAGAGAAGAGACCAAGAAAAAGAGAGTTTCTATGCGTTCGTGCGCGTGTACGTGGGAGGTTTTTGGCGTGGAAGGTGGCGGTGGAGGTGGAGGTAGAAGGGGACTGACTGTATTTGTGCACAGGCCTGGAGCCTGAAAGTACTACCACCAAAGTACAGCGAACCGATGGAAGGCAGTGGATAGCAACAGAAAAAGCAAAAACCAAAAGCTCAACTCACAAGGGAGGATGAAGTAAAGTGTATACGAGTACGTGTGTATGTCTACGTACGTATGTACACACTTTTGGGGGTGGTAACACTGGCGATACGAAGTAGACGCTGATTAAAGAGATTTAAATTGAAATATTCTTTTTTTTTTTGTGCACGCAAGAAACTCTATTGGACTGTATTGAAATTCAAAATGTCGTTTTCTCAATTGATTCGGCTTTTCTTACAATCAATCTGCTTAAACTACAACGAATAAAATCGATTTGCTTAAGTACAGAATTACCAGGATTATTCATTATGTAATAAACATAATACAAAGCAATTTAAACATTTTAATGCAACAAGTACACTCCTATGCTTCTATTTTGGTTGGACAATAATACTGTTGTAAACTAATTACAAAAATGTTAATAATTTGTGCTTCATTTGGATTTTCAGAAAAATATATTTCATTGATACGTTCCAATGAAAAATATGATGATAACACTAATAACAAATTGGAAGAGTTTATTACACGTTTAGAAATTTATTTATTTTCGTGTTGTTTTATTTTTAGTCTGTTTTTTTTTAGGATTTTTAGATTATACTAGCTAACATTTTTGTAATATCTAGCTTATTTCAGTCTTCAATACCTGGCAACACTGCTACTAACTACGTAGAAATCAAGGTGTACTAGGTACTAGATAATAGATGAAAAATAAAATATCATGGGAGATAAATTTAGGATTTTGTGCGGAATTTATATCTTTAAAACTCTATTCAATCTTTATTTATTGTGAACTGTTTACTGATAAACAAAATTTACCTGCACATTGCATTGTGTAGGCTAAAACCCACATCACATCCCCTGAGCACTTTGAGGAAAAACGGACCTTTCCGCACTGCACAAACCGTATCAGACCGGACCTGTTGATGCTGTAATGTCGCTTTAATGGTTTAGGATGTTTGCTGGCGGTATTGTACTTAACCTTTCTTTGTTATTATTGTGGAAAAAGACCCCTGACAGGGTTTCTTACAAAACTAATGTTTGGGACAACAAATAAGAAGAAAAGGAAAATAAAAGAAATGAAAACCCCCGTTGGGGTGAAAGTACTCATCCGCGCTTGCCCATGAAAAGACATGTCGCATGTTGGTGACTGTTTGATTCCGTACTCGCTACCCCACCTTCCCGGCGATTTAGTTTGCCCAACAACTATTCTGCTCAAATACAATATCCAGCGGATGAACGCCAAATGAATTAAATTGACACTACCTGAAATTGGTGTCAACCAATCAGGATATTTCTCATGCCTAATGTATATGTACTTTGTATCGGGTAAGCTACCCGAGTCGGACGGACGTTGTAAATATGCAATACCGCCTTGAAGGGGGTTTTGGGGATTTCCCCAGATCCCCAGATTCGTGTTTCATAGTCTAACAAAAAATAAATACAGTTGCAAAATGATTTTAAAAACATTTCCTTTTTGTGTTCTATGTTGTGCACAAGTAGATATATTTGAACAAACCTCTCTCCCTTCTTATTCAAGATAGATCTATTTTAAATAAGGAAAATATATACTCCTTGCTCACACTCGATAATGAGCTATACACCTTAGATGCGTATTACAGACTGTGGGAAAAACAAACTTTTAATAGGTATCACGCAGATTTGCCCAAATGTATGTATTTAGATGAATCAAAATACAAAGCAGCAAAGCTTTACAATCAATCAAACAGTCTGCCTTCATTTTTATCAACATACAAATATCAATTGTGATTAGTAGTTTTAATTTCAGGCTAGGATGGACATAATCTCGCTCATATATTAAAAACGGGAGATGACAGATCGTAGCGATAATGTGACGAAACCTCCCCTAATAACCCTCTATTGGTATTTAAAATGTTTTAAAGTCCAGGGACTATTATTTTGTTTGAGTGCTTGGTTACACATAACAATTTGTCACCCCTCACATATATATATATATATGTGTATATACGATATACATACATATATATTGTTAATCGTGCCCCTTGCTGAAATGAGTTCCCTTTCTTCAGCCCGACAACCCTTCGAATTCGACGCCCTTGAAATTTTGAAATTTATATAGGGTTTTTTAAGTTACCGAAGCCTAAATACCCTTTTAGAGATTGTTTCAGTGGCAGTTAGACAACAGGCAACTACTCCTATCCATACTATAATTATGGATTGTTGAGTGCCATACAAACATATGTATTTGAAACTTAATCATATACCCCATATTTGTCGAAACAATTTAAAAAAAAAAACACTCTTTGTAAAAGAGAATCAAATTATATACCTATTTACTTAGATAGTTGATTGTATGCAATTTCGGAAATGTGATGAGTGAACGTACACCCCATACCCCTGAAGGGATCAAAATTGTGATAATTATATATTTCCCTCAATACCTGGATATCTACAAATATTTGCATACCAATACAAACAAATTAATTAATTTTAAAGAAAAATTAGTCACGACAATTTAAGGAATATAAATCCCAAAATAGTATGGCTTATTTCTTGTGTATTATACTTATTTTAGATTAAAAAAAAACCTCTAAAACAAAAAATCCGATTAAGTGATCTAAACGAGATGAGCCTTCTTAGAGATATTAAATTTGTACGCCCTCGACTCATCTTGAAAATCTTGCTTACATACTTATAAACTATTTCATTGATACATACCATAGTTACGGGCAATCCCCCGGGTGCTCCATTAGCATACGAGTACGGCGACACCAAATATCCCATATTGAAGGTATGTGTATGGGGCTCAAGTTTATCTGTAAATAAATTAAGATGCATATTGTTAAATTAATAAAACCAAAATAGTTTTTGTTCTAAAATACATCTCTGGCATCTCTACATTTTGTTTAAACATGATTAATACTGTTGTTTGTTCAACAAAAATTAGGAAAACAGAGAAAAGCAAGAGCGTTTGAATAATTTTTGTAACCACTGTATGTAAGTAGACGCCACATAAAATACTTTGGTTGCCGAACATATCATTAAATAATTCACAGCTTGTTAGAAAAGCAAACGAAAAAAGGGCACGCTAAAATACATAAATATCCTCAAAATCATGACAAAAAAAAAAAAAATAAAGAGAAACACAACAAAAATATATAAAAAAAAAAAAAAAAAACAGGACCAACTCGAAAAATTTTAAATCTAAATGCCACAAAGGAGAAGCACAAGCCGTAAACATGGATGGAGGAGGCAGAATTAACTAGCACATACAGAGAAAAATGAAGTATGAAAAACAAAGTACCAAGAAACGAAGAAGCGAAGAAACGAAAGAGAAAAGGTAGCAGAAAGGTAGTAAACGGGTAATATAATAATCCAAGCGTTCTTGAAACAACAACAATGTTTGGTCAGTACCACAGCTAGCGAGAACTTAAAAACATCAACATCAACACACAACAACAACAACAACAAGAACAGCAACAAGAAACACACAATACACCATACACCATACTAAACAGTTTAAACGACAGGCCAGAGCAGCATCAGCAGAAGAAGAAGAAGAAGAAGACCCAAACCACGGCATCAGCTTTGGTTGCATCGGCTGTACGACGACCGACGGCCGACGGCCGACGAACGAGAGCGACCGTCAATTCTACGAAAACTCATTAATTTCCAAGGATATACAACAATACTAAGGTAGACACAGTATGGTGTATACAGTATACCACGCAAAAAACAAACATACAGACACGGGGCAAGCAAAATGTATGTATGTACGTACATACGAACATAAAAGTAAAATATACAAAATATATTTACACCACACTATATACATATGTATGTATGTATGTACGTACGTTCATATACACGTAAATATGTACACTTGAAAAAATCAAACTGATCGTCGCACTGTGCTTAATGGAGCTGCATAAAAGATTTCAAATACCCGCGTCTTGGACACTATCGAGGACACTATCGTCCGTCTTTGTAAGTCTCAAACAAATATTTAAAGTTTCAAAAACTTTCTTGATAAACTGCAGCAAACTACAAATTCTATAGTCAGTTTATAGTTTAGAGATTCTGAATTTTTTGTGGGAGAATATGACAGATTGCCCACTTGAAGTGTTTCAAATGTTTTAGATTAACTCTTTAAATTTTTATGTTTTACCCTATTTGATTAAACTTTAAACTACAAATTTTAAAGTATGCATGTAAATCTCTTTTATGGATCCCCTTCGATTGACTTGACTTCTGAGCCCATGAACTGACTGTGCGTCTTTCTGTTTCTCTTTCATGCTCGAAACGAGCATTGTTTACCAGAATCTCCTGCTCTCTTTCCTCCTGGTCAATGACGTAAAGGCAAAAAGCTCGTTAGCTTTTTTGTTATGAGGTAAACAGCGACGGCGACGGCAACGACGACGGCAACGACGATGGCGATGGCGATGGCGTTGGCTGGTTAACAAGTTATGTTTAGCACAAAGTCAGTTCAGCTGTCTAATTTGAAGGTTACTATAATTTAGATACACACATACATACATACATATGTATAAACAGTACTAAAAAGTTTTTAAGTACAATATTATTATGGATATTTATGTATTCGAAGTTTGAACCAAAAATATTATCTGTCAGAGAACTTTACAGCCGAAAACTTAAGTTCTAAGCAGAATCTCGTGCATCCTAAGTTAATACAAAATATCTAATAATTGGCAATGGTACATTTATTCTGATTATTCTTATTATGATACTGACTAACTTTGAACTTGTAGCATTTACCATCTGAGATCTCTGAGATCCTTTCGTTCATACGGACAAACAGACAGATTGAAAGACTCTCATGGCAATTTTGGAGTCTTGAATGAACATTTGTGCATTTGTATCTTACAGGAATATTGTTAACAAAATCGTATTTATATTCATACGGACACATGTACATGTGTACGTTTCGAAAGATGCGAGACAAGTACGTACATAAATGTATATATATGTATGCTCCCCAACTTCGTATACATATTTATTTATTTACTCGTTCTTTTTATGAGAACATGCATACATAAATGCTCATACACAAACTCGTGGACATACTATAGGCACAGAGAGGAATACAGGCACACAGGCACACAGGCACACAGGCATTCGGGCATTCGGGCAGACTCTGGTACCTAAGCCCCGCTAACGAACACAAAAGAAAAAGAAAGCAAAATGTAGCAAACAGAAAACAGAAAACAAGAAACGAAGTAAGTAGCGTGTCGACGAGGCGATCTGCATCACCTTGTTAGCACCATGGAATCGCGGCAAGGGGCAAGGGGGTGACGGGGTGCGGCGATCAGGGAGGCGATGGGACGCGACGCGACGGATGCTAAAGTTAAGACACAGCGACAGCAGCCGGTTATTTATCCGACCCACACCACACCACACCACACCACACAACACAACACTGACAGCGACTACGGCTACGGCTACAAGTATTGAAAAAGAAGTCTGAAGTCTGAATCTTAGTCCGAATCTGAATCTGAGCACATGTTATGCTGACTGTTCATGTACTGAGAGTACGAGTATTCTTACTAATGTTTTTCTTCTTTTTTTTTTGTATTTTATTGTATAGCCAACTTTTACAGCAAATATATCAATAAATTTCATTTGCAAATTTCTAGATTGAATTATTCCAATTTATCTGAATCCTAGCTAAAAATTGCATCTCTCTGTGTGTTAATGATGTTGAATTAAATTTTGAATTAATTGTTTCAAAAAAAGCTATTCTAATTATAAAATGGTTTAAAAAAAATTGATTTAAAATTCATTTCATTTTCTATAAAAACTATAGTTATAATTTCAAAGAGATTTTTGATACTGATAATATCGAAATCGAAATTCGCGATCTGATATTTCCGATATGATATTTAATGCGATATTTTTATAAATATCGAAATCGGTTTTTTCTTGGCGATACATATACATCCCTAGTTTCGATACTATGTATACCGTCGTATATTCTTCCTAATTATATCGAAAACATCGACTGACGCCACAACCGACTGAACTTTGGTCAAGTCTATGGTCTAAAATCGTTGAATTGTTGTCCATATATTTAAAAACCACTTTTGAATTAATTAGTTATATATACTTACTAAAAACGGGACTGTGGTCTGGTCTGGAGACTGTCTTGCTGCCCTTTTCCTGTTTAATAAAATATAGTAGATATGTTTGCGTTAATGGGATTTTAAGTGGGATTTTATAATTATAATTATAATTATACTGACAGTATATATGTATTGTTAATGTTTAAAAACATACCTCGCTCTCAGTTAAATCAATTAGACTTGACTTTTCCTCGACTAACAGGTTCTCGGAAGATATTTTCTCGTCTTCACGATCGCCTTCATCCTTGAAGATTTTGACCTCGTCCGTGCTTCCTAAATCATCTCCAGATGACCCATGTCGCGTATGTGTATGCGGCATGGTTCAGTTCTTCCCGATATTATCACTATATATTAGCGTTACCTAAATTATTTAAATATCGCCTTGCTTATGCTAAAAGCATAATACATCACTTCGTATAACCTCATTTGTACATTCCGAACAACTGATTTGCCATCCATGTCGCTCCTCCAAAAACGTATGCACAGAGTTCTTTGAATATAATCCAGAACTACGGTACTTATTCCGTCCAGTGTACCTCTGCAAACACAAAAACAAAAAAAAAACACCAAAAACTTTAAATATATCAACTGAAATTCAAGCGAACAGCAGAAAGGACATGTCTCTCATATTACAACTCATCCTTTTATTTATTAATAAATGTAATACTTTAAATGTTTAAATTAAATATAAATAAAGGCTGTTGACCACCGCTTTACAATCTGATTACACACATACATGTACATACATTAGAGGTGGTAAGCAATCGATAGCACTATCGAGTCTATCGATGATTGTTCACTATCGAGTCGACCCACTATTGTTGGTTCTTCGCTACGGATAGTTTTGAAGTTTACTTTACAGATCATGCAAATGGTATTTAATTAGTACTTTTAGTACTTTTTCAAAATTTCCCCTACAACCATTGCTAGTTTAAGAGTGGCGCCTTTTTGCTGTCTCTAGTTACTCGATTGTTGATTAATGGCGACATAATCGGTTTTAGTCCAAGAGATGTTCTGCTTACTGATTGTTTTACTTAATCCGGAGTCTTAATCATCTTATTTCGGCATTGTTTTTGCTTTGCTTTTTTTTTTTTAGTAATTATCCAGAGTCCCTTTGCTACCCATATTTAAGAAACGAATATTAAATATAATAATAATTTCTTTTCTGTATTTTTAAATATAAAAACATGTATTTCGAGCTATTTTGGACTTTTCTAACGATTTTGCTCGTTTTAAAAAAGAACTGATATCTTTTTAGAACTGTTTTTTGCTATTTTAAATCAGGTAGACTCTTGGTAATGTACTACGATAGGAAAGTAATAATAGTAATACCAAATTCCTGTTGGTCAAGTTTTATTGTTAACTTGACCGCCCGTTTTTTTTGGTGCTATTATTTTTTCCGGCACTGTTTGTACATACATACATACATACATGTAAATAAACTACGTATACGCCCGGTACAGGGTATAAAAACTGAATACTGTGGTTTCGTACAAGAAGCGATCACGAGAGAATTTCTTAGAACAGTCATCGATGTCAATTCTATGCGTTCGTTGTTGTAGTTGTTGTCTCTCTCTCGCTCTTCCTCTCTGTTGCTCACTCGTTCGGTCTTTCGAAGAGACAAAATACAACAACACATGCGGAAAGCGAAAGAATGAAATGAAATGTACACATACACATACATATGTACATGTATGTACATAGATATATTTGTTTAAGTATTACTGCCGCCTATGCGAAGAGCAAGAAGAAGAAGAAAAAGAAGAAGTTTGAAAGTCGCGACGACGTCCATCTCCGTCCGTCCGCCTGTCTGTCTATGAACATGTATGTATGTATGTATGTATGCATCTACACGTACCTGGCGAGAAGCGGGTCTCAAAACAGTTTGTGATTATGTCTGTATGTCTGTATGTGTGTATGTAATCTCACAGTCGGGAATATAACTATTAGTTCAAGGTAACAAGCGAACCCAAAACCACGACATCAACAACAACAACAACAACAACAGCAACAGCAACACAAAACTAATGACAACGAGTTTCTATTTAGAGAGACATGATTGTAGGATATCAACAGGTAGAAAAAGAAACGAGCAAAATAACAAAAATAAAAATACTACTACAACAAAAAAACAAGTAAAGAGAATACGAAAGAGAAAAACAAAAAGAAAAAAAATGTTTTATGTTTTAAGTACAGAGCTTTTAGTATGTGTGTGTAAACTTACCGATTTTGTTGTTGTTGTTGTTGTTGTTTTTCGCGGCGTATCAGTTTTAGAAACAACAAAAACAAAAAAACGTTCACAAGTTTAGAGCGAGTTAAAATTGAATTCACCGTCGGCAAATCGTATACAGGTTGCGCCTTTTTGCTTGCGTTTCGAGGGGCTTCGAGGGGGGGTTTGGGGTTTAAAGTTGAAGAAGAAGCAGCAGCAGCAGCAGAAGACAGGCACAAAGAATTACTAATTAAACATTTGGCACTATAATTTTATAATAATTCTTTTTTTTACGTATTTGTTGTATCCACTTGCACTCACACACATGCACATTTATATATATATATATAAATATATAGCTTCAAATAACAATGTGTAGATACACACACATACACACTCAAATTCAGACATATGTATTTATTTATTTTATTTTATTTTATTTTGCTAGTATATATACCACACCACAATGCGTGACACATTTTCCAATTATTTGATTTATATTTAAATCACTTTTTATTTCTTGTCTCTTTCTTCCTTCATTTTTATTTTTATTTTTTTTCCCGTTTAAATAAACATTTTTTTTTATATTTTTCATGGAACCTTTTCTCGTTACACACACATGTTACCACTACACAAACACAAACAAGCGAATGCAGACGATGACGATCCCGATCGCAATCGCAATCGACGCCATACGTTACACATACACATACACATACGCATACGCATTCGCAGACACATATGAACGGATACAACGGATACAATCACATGTACTCATGTGTGTGTGTGTGTGTGTTCATTTGCTAATTTACATACAGACAGACATACATACACATATGTCTGTACATACATAGATATATGCGTCAGAAGTATTTATGCGGTTTATATATATATATATGTATTTATTTATTTACTTGGTTAAGATCACAAATGTAACGGTTATTCTTCATGTGTGTGTTTTATGTGTTGCACGTATGTAAATGTAACGGTTATTCTTATGTGTGTGTTTTATACGTTGCACGTTTGTAAATGTAATTATTATTAGCAGACGTTAACTCAACAATAATTTGCCGATTTAATGCAATTTTAAATGCGGTAATGCATAAAAAAAAATGCATAAATTTCACATCGAATATCACGCACACAACCGCTCGCCAAACCGCGCAATAAAAACTGACATAATTAACAGACCGTTGATGCTTCCGTTGCTCAATGAATGCTGTTATTAACAGCAGACTGTTAACGCTCTCTACTCGCTACTAAAACAGCTGAGCTTATCGATAAATCTTATATCACATACAGTTCTATCGATATTTTTTGACATTCGCAGTTGGTTGCCGCATATTTATAAATTTATATATACACATATTTTATATATTAAAGACTACATGTTTTTACACATAATTATAAGCCCTTACAATAATAATCGAGTCGGGCTAGCTAGCAACATAACAATCAGAATAATACAACTCTATACGTGACAGTGGTGCCACTTATTTTCAAGCAGAAAAAGTTGTTTTTGGCGAGCACAGTCACCCTGTGAGGGGCTGGCTAAAAGTATGTAGCAGGCGGCAAAAGGCGATTCAGACCCCACATAAAATAAAGTATATATATTTTTGTTCTGAGCGCAACGTCTCGCACGCTCAGAGAGCAGCAAGCAACTGATTTTGTGCGAGCACGCTCAGGCGCTCGCCACCTAGAGCGCCTGTAAAAAAACGTGCGCTCTCTGAGCTCTCTCTCTAATAAATCAGTTGCTTGCTGCTCATTTCTCTTCGCCTGTTACCCAGATTTGAATTTCGCTACTTTCAGAGCAAATTTAACGCCGTCGTAGGGGCGTTCTGGTGTAGTGGGCGTGGCAAGCCTGTTTTAAATTAAACAGACGCTGCTGTATGTTTTTATTGCGCAAACAGAATAAAACAGTAAACAGCAACATTTTCATTGGAACTTGGAATTACATAAAAAAAAAGTAAAAGTCGGGTTTTTCGATTTAGATTATATATATAGATAAACTTTAATTAATTCATTTATATTTAATATATATGTATATATAAATACACATTCTTACATATTCATATAGAAATTATGTTAAATAGGTTAATTGTTTAAAAAGTAACCATAGCTAAAACGAACAATTTAGCATATTCAGAATGGGGAATATAAATTTGTCTAATGCTACTTAAATCGTTTAACCTAATATTCTTATTAGAGTTTAAGCCTTGAATAATATTTCACTTCATATATATGTAAGTGTATGCACTTATAGTTGATATTTCATTAGGCTTTCTTTCCAGCACGAAAACAATCAACAACAATACAATATATAATCGATTTATCTGAGAGAGATATGTAATCTTTATATAATATAATATCCTGAACCGTTTCATACATAACGAAAGAACAATCAGTATAGTGTTTTATTAAAGAAATGTTACGTTATTCGTATTTAGTAGAGCAAAATAATAACATTGTAGTTTAACCCTCGGAATGGGTAAGTATTACAATAATAAACGTGTAATAATGGAAAAACTTAATAACTAAGCAAGTGCGTTGGTTTACGGTATACCCTAAAGCCTAGCCTTTACAAATATTCAGGCCTAGGAACTGCTGAGTAACTTAGTAGGATATATGTAGTATATTTGGTTTCTCATTTGGTTTGGTAGAAAGTTTGGGAAGCTTATTCATGAACAAAAAATATTATGATAATAAAACTGTCGGGTTCTGAAATCTAGCTTATTATCAATAAACATACGTTTATGTATTTTGTATGCAAGTTATTAATAATGTACATGTGTTAATCTTATACATATACTCAATTTTCTTGATGAAGAAATATGCATATAAGCAGAATTCATTAATTAATCAAAATTGTTAAAGTGTAGCGTATATATATTTAAGAGGTAATAACGTTATGCATATTCTTATTAATGAATGCTTCAACTAGATATATATAAAATCATTTTTGGAAACTAATTCCAGATTATTATACAATTTTTGATTTTATATGTTCATAGTATATCAGCTGTCGCTCATAACTACATATTATAAATCGAAAGAAGAGTTATCATTTCAAATGTACATGATTGATTTTTACAATAAATTAATTTGTAGATTTGTATTGTGTTATATATTAGATTTTGCTAAAACGCTCTTCATATTTGTGATTAATTAATTAATAATTAATATAAGTATTGGAATATTGGAATGCAGTTTAAAGACTAATCTATACATACAATTCGCAATATACTTACTTTTATCCCTAAAGTATTGGTGTTTTGGTGTTTTAGACAAGCAATCATGCGTCTATGGACTTGGCTCAGAAAAGCTACGAAGCTATTAATAGATGCTGGACATCGTCAGTATAAGATTCAATCCAGAAACTCCAGAATCTCCAGAATATAGCCAATTTCAAAACCAACCGCCGCTTCCTAGCTTTGAGCTAAGTCCACCAATGCCTTTACCAAGCAAATTGCCAACACGACCAGCGACAACGTTGGTTACAGCCGCTGCTTGAGCGGCTGCTATTTTTGGCTTTGGCAGGCTCCGTGAAGCATGCGCGCCGGACTCATCACCAGCATCGTCGGCGTCACCATTATGAATATCGTCACAGTTTCTGGAAATGGATATGGAAATGGTTTAAGTAATAAGTCAGCCAGAAAGAGTCAGAAAACGTAAAAAACTTAAAAAACGTACTCATCTCCTTCAGCAACGTCGGGCATTGTCAGGGCACAGGTTGCCTCCTCAGTATTCATTCGCTGTGCAACTGTCTGATATGCTTTTGAATTGAGCTTGTCCTCCAGAACACCTTGAAGCTCAAAGTCCGAATAGATTTTCTAATAATAGTAAAAATACACGCAATTTCGTAGAATAGGTTCATAACTTATATATACATATATACATATACATAAACTGAAGGATACCAATGATTTTATGGGAATAAATACTAAATATCAGTAGTAAACGTCTTAATATTACTTGGCACGAATAGAATTATTTAATTTATTAAATTAAATGTCATGTTACCTTAATGATGTGCGAAATTGACGTGACCTGCGCGTAGTGTAGGGCATGGTCCATTCGCTCCGATAACCAATTTGACAGCATATTAATTTGCTGTGAATACCATTGCTCGAAGAAATTGAGAGTCCATAGATCATCGCCAATTTTGCCACGTATTTGATCCATATTGTTGCGGAAGAAATTCACATAGCCTTGTCCGAGATCCTTTCCTGAGCTCGACACGTTCGTAAAACTTAGGATTGAGCCAATCAGGCTACCCTCGTCATAACGTGCCAATTTAGACAAAGTCGACTCTAGCACTGACATAAGTTTGCCACTTAGACCTTGTGTCATCGCTACATTCGCTTTGTCAATTTGATCATCGATTTTTGCATGAAATTTATACTAAATAGCAAGAGTTAAAAGTTAAATGGACAGATATAAAATATGTTGTTTGGTACAGTGGTAAGATATATTCATTGTATATATCTTGAATGAATACTTACAAGATCGATACCATCGATTGTAGTTAATTTAAAGCTTTGGTTTTTAGCATCTAATATCACATTTACCATAGCGCACATCTCTGACGGTATTATATAGTCAGTCGAAATAAAGGCAACATTTTTCTTGAGCCATGATTGAAATGATGAGTCCGTTCGCTGTATGCACTGCTCAATCATATCAACAGCCATCATCTTTAATCGTTGTTCCAAATGCTGTCGAAATTCGGCGTCTGGCCAATGAAGATCTCTAATGAATGATTGCAATGCGTCAAGTTTCCAGAATAGATCTTCCGAAGTGGCACATCCATTTCTGAATATCCAGTGCAAGATATTGAAAAATTGGAGAATTGAAAAATTGGAAATTGGAAATTGGTAGAACAGAATTGATATTATCGTATTAAAAGCGAGCAATAAGTCAGATTAAACTTTCTATATAAGTAGCTAATACTGATACTATCGGATTTGTAATATTTTATTTTAAACTACCAGTGTAATCAAATTGTAAGCATTTGTTTATTTACTTTCTTTTAGTTTATAGTTAATTAGTTGTGTTGTGATATAAACTATTGTATTTACTTGTTTGGTTAAATAAAATGCAGCTAATTTGTAAATAGCAATCAAAACGTTTTGGCGAATGTCTTTAAGCAAGCAATGAAACTACGTAAAACTCGGAAAGGATGCGAATTTTACAACAATATGTTAGCTATAACTGATTTTAAATGTATAAAGCCTTTGAAATTTAACTGACAAATTGTGGTAATGTGGTAGGAAGCGCACACCAAAGATGGGTGGATTGTAAATATTATAAAGTATACAATATATTAGCAGACATATATAAATTGGCATTCAGTTAAAATCATTTCACATAGTGATTTGCGTATATGTATGTAGTATGTATGAGTTCTGCTATCTAAATTCTATAAAAATTAACTCTTGACTATGCATGATGCAATTCAACTGGCAATTGACAATTGGCAAATGGCAAAACACAAAATGCAAAGAGAATAGTAGAGAATAATAAATAATTGATTGATTAATTGGGTTGTGGGTGGTAAAGTTAAAAACCTCAATTCATCACCGGCAGCTGCAGCTGCACCAGTGCCTCTCGGTAGTTTCGGCAGATAAAAATTGACCTGATCTTTTTTGCCACTGAGCAGTGCCGCCGGGTTGAGAGCTGCTGTGTTCAGGGCCTGTGCTGCATTGTTTAATGCGGCTGGGTTCAAAGCGGCGTTTATCCTGAAGTTTCACAGAAATAGGTAAATACATATATGTGGAATAGATGGACTGGCTTATTGAATTTTCTAAACATGAAATGAGTCGAGAAACGAGATACGAGAAGCAAGATGGTCAGCAGCTATTGTTCTGTTTTTTTTTCAAATGATTATTTCATAATTCAGTTTAAAAATTGTATACATTGCGAATGGGTAACGCTAAAATGGGCTCAACATTGGATCTGTAATACCAATTATTTATTCTTATTCTAGTTCTCTAGACTTTCGTTTTAAATGTGAGTGAAAAAGTAAAATTTATAAAAGGGGTTTTGTTATTTTTATAGTCATATTTTCTAAAATACAATATTAAGAAATATATAAAAAACCAACGAGTTAAATGTAAGTTAATTTAATAATAAGAGACCGTAAGAAGACTTAAAAAAAAGTTACAAGTTGCGGACAACATATATCGAACGTATGATTTTACAAACATTTCCCTCTGTCCAGAAGTCAAATATAGTAGAAACTATATTATAATAGTTCCCAGACGTTCCATTTTCGGGCAATGACGGAATGCAAAAACTTAACTGTACCCTTATCTCTAACCTGATACCGTTTTTATGTGTGGATATATATGTGTGTGTGTGTAGATGTGAATTTGAACATGTTTTGAATGTGAATTCGGATGGATAAAAGCGTACATCTACTTACCCTTTGCTTTCCCAGCGCTCTTTCTCAAATCCCTTGTGAATCGATTGTGCTATTGAGGACTCCATTAGATCCACATACCGCACCACCAACGGAGCAAAAGTGTCTCGTAAGTGCTGGTGAAACCGGCCATTCCGCAGGTTATCTACACAAAAGACACAAGCATGTTCAGTATAATATAGTACTAACAATATAACAAATTAATTAAATGATTTCAAGCTTACCATCAGATCTTAAATAATCGTTTAGAATCTGGAATAACGGAAAAGAGTCCCATGTGTCTGGTGCCTGCTCAGACAATACTCGATCCATATCAACTGCGAAGAGAGACCAAAATATCTCAGCATGTTCAACTAGAAGATCACTAAACCACGCAAATGCCTAAGGAGAAAAGTAATAATAGCAATATTTTAGAGCGATTAACTATTACATAAGATAATGTTTATAGCTATTACAATACTATAATACAAATATAGCTCTTTCACAATGATACTTTATACTCTGTTGTCTGGTTTTGATAAATGCAAACAATTCTTTTTAAGAATCACTTGGCCGATTTTAAAATCAGACAGAAAAGTATAAATTTCCAATCGGATCAATACAATACAATGGATACACATTGATTAAGTTATTAGTGGCTGTTGCGAAATATTAGATATGAAAATTTCTGGAAAATGAGAAAAGTTTTCAAATATTTAAAACAAGTAAGACTGAAACGATGAATTTGATTTTGAATATATACATAGTACCCTGCCGGTGAATGATATGATGTATATGATGTGACTTATATATATATATAAATATACAAACTCAATGAGACAAAGTAGTATGCATATATTTGTATACATATATTGTAGATCATATTTGCAAATAAGTCTTTAAAAATAATATAAACAAATTAGAGATCAGATCCTACAACACACATGCATTATTTATTTGGGACACGCCACTAATGTATTTTCTTCAAACACCTTTTCATTCTAATCAAATATACATTAAGTTCAGAGAGTTATAAGTTGAGTTATAGTGGGATAGATAG
Source organism: Drosophila tripunctata (assembly GCA_035047385.1). Lineage (NCBI taxonomy): Eukaryota > Metazoa > Arthropoda > Insecta > Diptera > Drosophilidae > Drosophila > Drosophila tripunctata. The sequence goes on from JAWNPS010000143.1 coordinate 271,807, forward strand.
TGAAAGAATTAGAGACAGTTAACAGTTAATTGTTAGTTAGTTTAGCATTACCCTACGACTTATTGAAGACACAACATTAACTGAAATAAACATTAACTAATATAGAGTAGAATTGTATGGTTTAGGTAGGTTTAGTATAAGCCAAACACATTTACACTTCGGAGGCATGCTCATACCCTCCCTATACATATATATATATGCCTATAGTAGTATAGTATAGTAGTAGTAGCATTTACATGCATTTCAGATCAGATAATACAAATCGATCACAATATGATCATATTGTAAAGGTACATAGACACAATTGCATTGACTATAATTAAATAATGGGTAAATTTGAAAATAAATCACAAGATCCTATATATGTATGTATATATACATATGTATGTATTTATCAATACCTGTGTCTTCCTACGTTTCAAATCTCTATGTGACTAGTGGTTCTTTTTTAGTTTATAAAATTACTTATGTTTTAAAGGCATTATTTCATTTAACGATTGTAGTACTATAAATATTTATCGGCCAACTCCTAATGTGGGGAAATATTTTGCAAATTTTGACATATTATTTTTGTGGTATTGTGTTAGTTGAATTGATGGATGTATATATATATATATATAATTATATATAATATATTCATGTGTGTGTGTGTTCAACTATATTGCTAGATTCATGAGAAGAATAAAAACTAAAGATTTGTATTTGCAGTGTACATGTATGTAGTTGTTAATAAGAAGAGGATGGAGTACGTGCCGTTGGTACTGGCGATGTATATACCGCATGGGTGGGCATACAGTATCGGAATGGGGGCGGTCCGTCACTAGCAATAGCGACAGCCCCAGAATCCGATTGGCCTTTTGATGTTACTTGGTCCATGACAGTGGATCCCTGACCAGAAACAGTAGTGATTTCAGAATCGTCTTGGGCGCCATCCCCGCTTTCCTTTATTGTCTTAACCTTATCCTTTTTATCATGTTTGCGCAGCTATATCGAGTAAATCGAGTATACAAATATATATATATGTACTACAAACATTGAGTTGCATTCACATCACGCATTAAGATGTAAATATATATTAAATCTTCCATTATTTAACTAATTAGATAATACATTTTGTTTTTTTTTTTTGTTTTTCAATTATCTTAGTGAAACTTTAATTCTCACACAAATCGTTGCTATTTAACTAAAATAACTAAAATTAATTAGTATTGTAACAAAGATTAAACAAAACAATCGAATTCATAATCAATTAAACACAAAAATTAGCATTATAAATTAACTTTGTGCATATCTAAATATATATACTACTCGCAGTAGAGACATATTACGTATGAAGTAAACCATCTTAATTAAATATAGTCTAGATTATAGTTCATTTTAATTTTCCAATTCCCTTTTTGATACAGGTTGCGCTCTCAAGATCATGAAGGGAACTTACACTTATGTAAGTTATAAATAGCAGAATTAAATAGTTAGAAATAAATTCAAACCGATAGTGCTTTATAAATATATAATTTTTAACATACACATATGTAACACGTAGTAAAAGCTTTCTTCTCAAATGAGAAGAAAGCAATTAACGATGCCTTCGCAAATCCATTTATAAAAAAATATTAATGTTTATTCTGTTTATGTTAATGCAAATACTAAGGGTTTAGACACTAAAACGGGTTTCAAAATGCAAAAGTGCTTCGACATCCGAGTGGGCATAGTTTATAATTAATAAGACACGTTTACTACAGCATTTCACACAAAACATTTGACAAAGAAAATTGTACATTTAAATATCGCTTAATAAAAATGTATCACAATATTATAATATTTATTATGTACTTACGTTGTTGAAGCAAAATAAAACCAAAATGACTAAAGTCGAAAATAGTCGACTATATTATACCCTATACCCATATACTACAGATGGTACATTGTAAAATTCAGTAAGGGATTGCGATACCAATATACATATAGAAATATTGTTATAATATACATAGAGACGGACGGAACTTCATTACAGGGTACAGGGTCAAAATTATAAATTTAACAAATATATTTTTTAATGATCACATCAACTCACCTCGCCGTAGTGCTCCTCATTTTGCTGTAGCAAATCAACGCACAGTTCAGCCAGATGAATAAGATCTTCCAGTTTCTTTGGCGGTGGTACAATCATTTCACCACGTAAATCCTCTGTGAAGTAAAGGAAAGGGTATATTTAAATCAGTGGTCGGCATGTTAATTTATGTTGTTGATGTTTGTTATTATGAATGTCTTTACATACATACATACATATGTATAAATATGAACAAAATGAATCGAGCAATCGTTGGGTACCTTCGATTTTTGCTTCAGCCGAAAGACGTGTGTAGTTTACAAGCGCGGCGGTTTCCAGGCTCTTTTTAATCATTTGACGCACTTCTTCCGGAGGCACTGGGGTCACGATGTCCTTCATAAGAACCCGTTCTAGCAATGAGAGCGTTGCTTTAAGGGCTCCCTCGGGTCGACCAAATGGAAAGCAATATCGAAAATTTGTTATTTGAAATTCCAGAAGCTGGCGCAGTCGTTCTTTGATTTCAGAGAACTTTTCCTTTTCCTCATGCGTAATGCTGCCAACTCCATCAGGCCTTAAAGAACGAACGGAAGAATTTAACATACATACATATGTCATTAAATGCTTCTATTGGATTTGTATTAAATACTCAAATATTATACCTATTGCCATGAACGTGACTTGCGCAGAATGCAAACGAATAATGGATTAATGTGGGATCAATCATGTGATGATTCTCAGCACGATCTAAGAGATCGGAAAGATAACATAAATGCCTATAGCATCCTCGAACACCATATCGGGCACAATACTCGTCCAAAACAAATACTTGTCCTGGACTGAACCATCCCTGCAAACAGTAAAGCAAAATTTGTAAATTACAGTTCAGTAAAGTACAATATTTACATGTTTATGTACATATATTATCTGATTAAAGCACTTACCAGAGACGCATAAGGATCATTTAAACGATATTCGAGTGTTAGATTTTGTAAACTTTTAAATAACGTGGCATGGTCAAATGTGCATGGATCCGCGCTTATATAATCTTCCATTCCATGCTTGCGTGCTTTATCCGCATCTATATGAAAAGTATATAAAATAATAAGTTATCTGCCCTATATACGTATTAAAACAAGAAAGAAAATTCTCAGTCAGGCATGCCGACTTACCTCCTTGAATTTTAGACATTGCTGAGTTTTTGTCCTGTGTAATAGGTGGAGTGGGTTTATGAGATTGACCTGTTGCTCTATACATTGCCATCACCCAGAGGCTACACTCGTTTTCGTCGTCACAGGCGAATGCAATACTATCACCCTCTCGCACGGCATTAAAGAAAAACCGACCACCATTTAAATCGATGCCAAACATAAGATTAGCTATCAATCAAATTTGAATAATAAAATAATGAATGAACTTTAATAATATACATGTGTGCACATACCACTAGCAGCTTCTATATAGTCCACAGTGTAACCATCCAACTGCATCATTTCGGACGGTTCTGACTTTTTCTCCTTATAACTGCACATTGCAAATGTGTATTGAGAGACTTGTACCAAAACAAAGTAACGGCGTTTCCACTTTTTCCACACAGATTTTCCAATTGCATAAAGATTTCTAAAAAAAAAAAACAAAATGAAAATTCATTTATACCCATTATATTCATATGAGATACCCATGCATTAGTTTACTTACCCGCAATGCTTCATATTTAATGGCTTATCCAGTCTGCATGCTATCTTAATCCGCACATCCTGGTCTTGTAAATTTTTAGATACGATCATACGATGCCATTCTGGTGACTAAAGATCCAACATACCATAACAACCACAATGTGTGTAAATTATATGTAAAGGTATTTCAATATCAATCATTTACTCACTTTAGATGACAGTGGAGAAGGCTTTATAGTTACTTTTCCTAACTCTTTGTCCTCTAGTGCTAGCATTCCAGGATTTTCTGTATACAATTTTACTTTAACCACTGGTAATGGATGAGTTGTTGTAAAATCGCCTTGTGTATCCCACCTAATTCATAAAAATTAATCAGAATACATAGTTAACTTTTTCTAAATTGACTCTTACATAGGCTTGGAAGCCTCGGCTTGATCAGTTTGCAGTTTTTCACCGTTTTCAACCTCCATTGTACAATACACAATTCGATTTGGAGCCAATGACTTCAGACCTTTGACTTCCATAACAATAACTTCTAATTGAAATGTAAGTACAACGTCCAATTTTGTCAGTTGTGTGGTACCATCTTCAGAGTCACCTTCTAGCTTCGAAAGGGATCCGTGCGAGCGCAGAATCATTTTTCTTTTTATGAAATATATAGTTTGCAACATTACTATTTCTATACATAATAATTTAATTTTAATTTTGGACTTACAGAAATGATGGAGTACTGTTAAACATGAGAGAAAAATAATCATTTATAATTTGTGAATGGTAGAAAAGATGCGCGCGCACATTACCTGTGATTGTATCGCTTTAATTTCTGTAGCCCATATTTACTGTCCATATTGCCCTTGGATACTGGAAGGGATTCCAGATTTGCCATCAAGAGATTAATAGAAGATTTTAATTCCTCAATGTAAAGCGACTCCATTTCCTTAAGCACAAACTTTGGCATGAGTTTTCGGTTTTTCTCCATTTCTCCCACCCGCTGCATACGTCCATCCAGTTCACGTCTAATGGCTGCTGCCTGCTCATCTGCCGAGTCAAGCTACAATACATAATAATATTTACAATATTACATTAGTCAGTTCGGCATGAAACAAGAAAGAAAAGATTGGATTTTACAAGCCCAATATACCCCAGAGAGGGTATACAAATTACGTTTACTTACCATTAATGCGTTAAATAAGATTTGATGCTCAAACTTTTTAACAGATAAGATCTGTTGAAACATGTCATAAAGTTGTTCTTTAGACAAAATTAGCTCGCTATTCAAAGACTGCTGCATACGAGATGGCCTCTTAGTATCTTCTTCGCCGCTGCCCTTCAGTATAATATCGAATTTAGCCATCCACGAAGTCAAAACCGTTTCCTTACTTAGACCATCAATCTCCGGTAAAGATCTAAAATTGTATATACGATATATATATTGTTTTTTCACAATTAAATTTGTATTCAATAATTTAGTGCACTCACCTCACACGTTTCTCAATGTTATTTCGAAAAACCTCGCGAAAATCATGTTGAGAACATGCTCCAGATTGAACCATTTTCAAAACACGCTCTGATTTTAGAAATACATCATGATAGCTCTGTACTGCGTTTTGGAATGCTTCATCAGCCATTATCTGTGTCTCTCCCTTCAGAAAAGCCTATGGGAATTTTAAAAGCACAGCATAGATTAATAGTTTGAAGCAGTCATAAACTTATAATCAAAAAAGAAACACTACACATACCTGAAATCGTTGTGTTATTATTTCTAGCTGCTGTTTTGTGATTTTTGGTTGCCTCTTTGTCATATCCGTAGGCTGTTTAGCATTGAACGGATACGATATACATCGTGATATAAAGACATATAATTGAATTCGACGTTTTCGGTCCTCTTCCTCACGCTCGTGCTTCTCCTTTTTGACATTCAAAAATAATACAAAAAACGATGTAAGATGATAATAATAATATTGGAATTAGCTCGGCTTGAAATATATGTATGTATGTATATTCGAATAAAATTGTTAAGTAATATGAGACTTACATGTGGATCGCCAGCAGCATCGTGTTTATCACTAGCAAGCGATGACGATGGTGAAAGTGGGCGTGGCAGCGAGTTGGCTCTCGATGATCCAACGCTTTGATTCAAAGTTTCTTGAGAAATGCCACTAGATGATGATAGCAACGTTTTATTAGTACATTGGTTTACCATCTGAAATCGGGCATCTAACGGTGACCTGTTAGTACTGTTAGTACTTAATTTTGGACCCATGAAATGTGGGTGCGGATGCGGGTGCGAGGATGATAATTGGTGATGTTGATATTCATAACAGTGTTGTTGATTTGGCAGATGAGCTGTCGGGCTTATTGAATTATTTCTGCCATTATTCTGTTTACGGATTACAGCACTCGCTCTATGCGCCCAAATATCACCCCATTATCAACCGTAATCCATAATAAACCCAGAATCATAATCATGAATATGCAGTATATATGTACATATTTGTATATATTTTTATATTGATTTGCCAATGTTCGTTGATGAGATTGATATTGAGATGATCGAAATGAATGTTTCGGTTCACCCACGGTTTCATTTAATTGCATTCCATATACACATATTTATATTATTTGTTATAAATCGTATGTTCGTATATATGAATATAGATGTGTAAATATTTAATTATATATTTCAATTTTGATTTATATTTTAAACAAATGCATTTTGATAATTTTGACAATTTAGTTTTTAGTTAACATTGTTAATTTTATATACGGTGTGCCAATTTTGTATATTGATAACAATTTGTAATTGTTGATTGTTAATTGTACATAAGATGTACATACATGTGCATGTGTTAAAAATAGGGATGAACGAAGAAACCCGAAAGAAACAAATGTTAAATGAGTAAATATTTGCAAATTACAATAATTTCGATGTGAACAACAATAAGAATTTAAAATATTTTATATTTGGTTCTACTACTTTTAGTTTCAATTGTGTACAAAATTTAAAATAATATTTTTTTAATACGCACCTTGGAATTCCATTGTTAGGCACCTCTAGATTACCTCCTCCAGCATCGGCGCTAAATTGAGGTTGTTCATTTTTGGATAATCCAATTCCTCCGTTGCCATTCCCAGTTCCAACAGATGTCGTCGGTCTCTGATTTCCCGAATAATCGCCGTTTTGAGTATTCGAAGAAGCAGTTGTGACAATGGGTATTGCCCCAGTACTCGTTGTAGATGGTCCGGCAGCAAGTGCCACAGATTTCTGTGGTGCTGAAATTCGTCCTTTGCTTGGCAAGTTAACGACAGTATCATCGTCTCCCTCTTCTTCACTAGAGCTTGGGTCGATCATTGTAGAAAGTGCTTTAAATAAATGTTTTCACACGCCCTGAAAGATATTAAACAACTTGTACATTTTATTTATATGTAAATATAATTATAAGGATTATAATAGATAGATTAAGGAAAATCCATTGAAATCCCGGAGACAATGCAAATTAGTCCGATGCTGTCAGGATCATAGAGCTTCATATCGACCACGTTTTATAAAAAAAACTGTTGAATTCCGTTAGCCAGTGCATACACATACATACAAGTGTATGTGAAAGCACGTAATACGTAGCTAAAAAATTCCTAGCCCAATCGAAACTTAAGAACAACATCAACCCCAACCTACCTTGAACTAGTTTTTACCATGTGTTACTTATAAGGGTGGAAACGATTACAAGCCATGCTAAGTAAAGTCTTAGTAAACTTTGGTCGTATATGTACATATGTACATATGTATGTACATATGTACATATGTAAATAGGTTCTTACTCATGCCAAATATTCATTTAACTGGCATCTTTCGCTATAATAAATATTTTAAGGACACTAAGTTTATGCATTCGTATGTTTGAGGCAAAAAAAAAGCACTATAACTTCCCCTCCCCTTAACACACCCACACCAACTACATCTACTACATCATTTATGTATGCATGTACTTACATACATGTATCGACATGTTCGTGTCACTTCTATTGTATGCAAATTGGAAAAACGCAACACATTATTCACATATCCATCGTATTTTTTATAAAATATATATTTTTACTTACACTTTAAATCGAATTGTCCAGATTAATGTAAAATCTCTTAAGGCATTGTATTTTCTTTTATATTTGAGCACTAGATATAGATTTTAATGCTGGTTTCTATGACGATTTCAGTGTTTGGATGTTTGCAATAATGTTCAAATCATTGAATCATTATTTCACATCATTTACTAGTGTGTACGTTAGATTTCATTATGCTCATATTTCAGATTAAGTATACTTTTTATAAATATTGATTTGAAAATGTACTAAATAAAATTGATAACATGTGGCGGTGAGTCGATAACATTATTAGCTCGACTACAACTATTATCGAATGTTTTGGTACTTTAATATATCAATCAAACTGTTATAATAATTTTAATATTAAAATTAAATGTGTTAATAATATATATAATGATCTACAAAATTAAATGTTTTATAATAATATAACAAATACTTTAATTTAATTCTTTAAATTATTGGCATCACTAATGTCAATCATGTATGCTCGACAAATACGGGCACATCGTTTAATTAACACTAACTGTAATAACAGTTGTACAGTTGAATTGTATCAAATTGTAAATATTGAGTTTTCTGACCTGAAGTTATTGTTAATCCTAGCTTTTCGGGTGTATGATATTTCTATTTGTAATGTCTAATCACTCCAATTAATGTTAATATATACGTACATTTATTATTGTACATGCGTGTTGCAAATATATGTGTATAATTTTTAGACATTTGTATTTTGTGTGTATTCCGCTTATCGATATTGTTTCGGCGATATATCGATATACGCCAGCCTTACATTATTTCTGACATATACATATTGTACTACCTTTGATTGTTTCGATTTTGAGCACTGCTACGGACATTATTAATTAAAGAGTGGTGCAAACATTGATTTATTTTTATTTGCATATATGTACAAGAGCCATGTGCTGGAGATATTACACTTATAAGTTAACATTTCGTGCTAACCAACAAAAAACAACAATTGCAGGCCGATCAAAATATGAGTAACACTGACGTTGGATGTGGAAACAAAGTGAATACACAAACAAATTAAATGTAAAGAAGAGGAGCAAGAGCCTAGAGGAAGAAACTTATAAAAGTTTCAATCGTTATTCAGTTACAAATACACTTGTTAGTGGACTCTGCGGCCGTAAAATCTACACACATACCAGGGACGAATTATTAAATTTGCAACAAAAAAACCAACAACAGCAGCAGCAGCAGCAGCAGCAGCAGCATGACTTAACCAAAGCGAAGCAACAACACTTTATTGGTAATCATCTTAACCATAAAGATCCGGAATTATTGCTATCCGTAGAGCAGCCGAATCAGGGGATCAGATATTCAAATATCCCCATACCAATACCAATTCCACTAACATATGGATTGTTTGCTTCTCTCGAGCAACAGCATCAGTTGGACAACGAGCTTAGGTATGGAAATTGTTCTGGTTTCAATAATACTCAATTTCAACGGTGCACTACAACAACAACAGCAACAGCAACAACAACAAGCCAAAGCCAGCCTGACGAATCATTAGTTTGTAAGAATGTAAGCAAACCGACATTGAATAAAAACTATCTATGCAGTGATCGTTCACCTTTGAAGAGTGGTTCACGATCTCTAGACGATAGTCATCCGATTAAGTCGGAAGTTCAGATTAAGTCACTGCTGTCGAATAGTTTATTCTGTTTAACGACTCCGTTGCCGCTGCTGCTAACTAATAATTTAACCGGTAACGGTAACGGTAATACCGACAGAGAATGCATCGAAAACAAAAATCGAAATATATTCGACACTGCTGCTGAAAGTCCTGAAGAGAAACCCATTGAAGAATCGGCTGCAGTTTCGGTTCATTCAGTGATGTCATTGTCATACAGTTCGCACAAGAACCTGACATACACCGCACCCGCAAACACAACTGCATCCAACTCATCCATGATCCCAATAAATAGCGCTGCAGGAAGCCAGGTCATACCAAATGAGAAAGCAACTATCGCTAAAGAAACTGCGATTTATATTCCTCGACAAAACTTGTTTACTTCCAGCCTCAATAATAATAATCAAAGTCAAAACAAGAGCAACAATTGTTTTCAATCAGATTTGCAGCTTAACAACAACATATTTAGCGAAATGGTCGGCACAACATCGCAACAGAACAATCCAAGCCATGCTCAACCAGGAGCTAGTACGTATCCCGGCGCAGACTTAGAGCCCGGTTCGATCAGTAAAAAATTATCACCTGCCTCTGCTTTGCTGTCTCAAGAACAAGCCGTTAGCGAAACTGAAACTGCCACTCATGGCGCCTATATAAGTAATCCAAGTAATCAAATATCTCAGATCGCCAGTTCATCGATTCCATACTTTAGCAGTAGTTACGGATCGACAGTAATGTTTAACGATCGTAAATTACTTTCAAAACCGCTACCAGGAACAGGAACAACAGCAGCAGCAGCAGCAGCTGGATATGATATATCCCACTACACCGGAGAATCAAAAAGCATTGAATATACTATGAACTCAACTATAGATGGATGTGGTGTTTCAAGATCCGTGCATGGTAAGCATACAAATTGTTCTAATAAGACACAATATATATATATATATATTTGTGTATTTTATTAATTACGAGTCTTTTCCGGTTTGTAGGCAGCTCACTCTCGAATGTAACAAGAGTCACACCCGTGACTGCAAAGTTGGAACCTTTGCCGTGTTCCCCGTTGAAAGATTCACCATTAAACATTGCTGCAGTTGAGTCCTTGGCTCTGGTATCGCAGCATCAGCATCAACATCAGAAATCATTGATAACAACAGTAGCAACAGGGGATCAGCAGTACTCGTTTCATGAGCAAATTATTATGTCTGGACAACAAAAGAGTGCTCTACAGGATAAGCCAAAATCATTGGTGGTATCTCCGCAACAAGTGATGATACTTTATATGCATAAACTGACACCATATGAGAGAAGTGAGATTTTGGCATATCCGCAAATTTACTTTATCGGTGCCAATGCCAAGAAGCGTCCCGGAATTTATGGACCCAACAATTCGGACTATGATAATGAGCAGGGTGCTTATATTCACATACCACACGATCATGTCGCCTATCGCTACGAAATGCTCAAGATAATTGGCAAGGGCAGTTTTGGACAAGTGATTAAAGTCTACGACCATAAAACGCATGAGCATGTTGCATTGAAAATAGTGCGAAACGAGAGACGATTTCATCGCCAGGCACAGGAGGAGATTCGAATATTGCATCATTTGAGGCGACACGACAAGTACAACTCCATGAATATCATACATATGTATGACTATTTCACCTTTCGCAATCACACCTGCATCACCTTTGAACTCTTGAGCATCAATCTATACGAGCTAATCAAAAAGAACGGCTTCAAGGGATTCAGCTTACAATTGGTGCGCAAATTTGCGCATTCGCTTTTGCAATGCTTGGATGCACTCTATAAAAATGAGATTATTCATTGTGATATGAAGCCCGAAAACGTGCTCTTAAAACAGCAAGGTCGATCGGGCATAAAGGTAAATTTACTACTACTCATTTCATTTCTTAAATTTAAAATCTCCTTTGATTTTCATTTGTTGTTTGAATTTGAATTTGAATTTGAATTGCAGGTTATTGACTTTGGATCCTCTTGCTTTGAAAGTGAACGTTTCTACACATATATACAGTCGAGGTTTTATCGCGCACCAGAAGTAATTTTAGGTGCCAAATATGGCAGAGCCATTGATATGTGGTCTCTGGGTTGCATTCTAGCTGAACTTTTGTCTGGTCATGCCCTATTTCCTGGCGAGAACGAGAGTGATCAATTGGCGTGCATTATTGAAGTGCTCGGAATGCCAAGCAAAGCGCTATTGGCCAACTCAAAGCGTGCGAAAACGTTTTTCAGTCCCAAAGGCTATCCACGTTATTGCACTGTTCGCACCATGTCCGACGGCATGGTGGTCTTAATTGGTGGTCAGTCCCGGCGTGGCAAGCCCCGCGGGCCACCCTGCTCAAAAAGTCTGTCAAAGGCTCTAGATGGTTGCAAGGACCCATTGTTTCTCAATTTCATACGTGGCTGTCTCGAATGGGATACAGAAAAGCGATTGACACCATCTGAGGCACTTAAGCATCCATGGCTACGACGCCGATTGCCGAGGCCTCCAAGCAGTACTAGCGGTAACGCTGCAACTGGAGGTGCGGGTGGAACTGGTGGTAGTGGTAGTGGTGGTGGTGGTGGTGGCGGCGGCAGCATCAGTGGAGATCAATCTCCAGTCACGGGTAAATGAGTGTTACTACTACTATATAAGTTTAAGAGTAATATTGACAAATATTAACGCCTGCTATATCTTCTCAACAGGCTTAAATACAAGCAGTGTAACCGAAACAGCCACAACATCGACTGGCTCTGAAAGGGAAAACAGCAATTGCAGTGGCTGCGTTAATCATAGATACGTGGGATTAGAAGGAAAACTCATCGACTCAATGACGTCCCCGAATAGCCTTTCAGCTTGTACAATGTCCGTTGATCTTTTGGCCAACGTCATAAGCAAAACAAGTGTCAATTGTAACGGCACGAAATCGGAAATAATTCAGTCATTAGAAAGCAGTTCCGCCTTTGCCGCGCGCAATGGGATTCATAATGTCCCTACTACCACCACCACTGCTGGTGGTATTAATGGTGTTAATGGTGCCAGTGGTGCAACGTCAAGATATCAGTCTTCATTGTCATACATGCCATACACCGCTGCTAATGGATGTGAACGTATGACGAAATACTAAATATTAAAGAGGCAGAGCTCTTTATATTAACATTCGCTTTTGTGTTTCATTACAGACACTTCCGCAATAAACTCCTTAAAGGGAGGCGTCACAAAATCTCTCACTCATTTACCGGAAACCATCACAACTCCAAATTCATTTGCCCTAAGTAACGCAGCATCCGCCACACCTGTTTTAGCTGCTGCACCTGCTTCTGCCGCCGACTCGGATTCAATTGGAACTAATAATGTGGTGGATTCGCTGGATTTGTTACACATTGATAGGAATTCGTATAAGGCGTACACTGCTGTTGACAACACGATTAGTGGGCAAACGAACAACTTACTATTGAACCCGCAGGCACAAAGTCTTAAGGCGACGACACCATCGACAAATATTTAGCAAAATTTTCTCAAATTTATTGAAATGCATCTAAAAGTTTAAAGGGCGGCGGTCTTGTTGTTGTTGTTATGTTGTAATGTTGAATGTTGTTAGCCAATCAGCCAATCAACCAATCAACCAATGAATTAACTAACAACACACTGCCATACAAAAGTGATAGACTTAAACTCATACTTGATTCGATTGGATTCGATTTTGACAAGCATACTCGTTCGTACCGTACTGCTAACTACTTGAGTAGTCACCTACATAACATATATGATATATATATGATATGCTTCACATACGTTCATACTTATATGAACACTTTAATACAAAGATCTCAAGCAATCTAAATTACAACAAACACAACACACAACACACGAATTAAACAGCATCCATAATACGACGCTTTTGCATTTAATCATAACCGAATTAGTCAAGATAGAGACTTGTATTTGTAAATCACTTCACTGATAACTACCTAACTATTTAAAATATATAGTCCGACACATATGCAATATGTTCTTTTTCTGTTACTATTACATTACTACTTATTACTTGAAACAATTATTCAGTATTTTAGATAATTTCGACATTGACTTGACCTTCTAAAATCGTTCAGTTTCAAATGAAGATATAAAAACATGACAAAGTCGATTACCGAAATCATCCAATATATAATATTATATATATTATTTATTAGAAAGAAGAAAGAGAGATGAGTATGAATATATTGAATTACTGGCAGTACAAGCAATGAAGATTTCGTATGCTTTTGTGGAAGCTCTGCATAATCTCTAATCAAATTTTATTAATGAAGTATAGAATACATATACAATACATAAAGGTTTATGAATTAAATAATCACAAAGTCTCAATCGATGCATTTTGTCATGCCTTTTGTCATTACGTTTTAATTACTATGCCGCCTTTTATTATTTAATATAGCTATCAATTTGACCCAGCACCAGCACCAGTACCAGTTGTAATACCAATAAAAATATAATAAGTGATATAAAATTATCACCATCGATAGATTTTCATTTTAATGGTAAGCTTTAAAAACATCAATGAATAAATGTCATTTTCATTATTTAATTATTTCTCTTATTAATGTATAATTTGTGTTCCTTCATAGGTATCGTCTCAGTTTTATTAATTTTAGCTTTTAAGTAGGCAATAAATTAAATATTTATATAAACAAACATTATTATTACATAATGCAATATTCGAAAATCAACGTTTGAATAAAGTGTTAAAATCAAAAAAAACAACAAAAATTTGAGTTTATTGACACAGTTTTATGAACTCATCAAAAAAATACCTATGTTTGCTATTTTATTACCGAGCAGAGAACAAGAATGCCTAGTGAGAGTGTTTGAAAAGAGAGTGAGACATCGGAAAATCTTAAAACTTTCTTCTACCCAAAGAAATAGACAACTCAAAAGCTTTTGCCTTCCATACACGCAAATCGCTAAAGCTTAACCGATCTCCCCGACCAATTGTGCGCTCGCATCTGGACCTGAGCAGATGTCGGTTTGTGTTTTTCATTAGGTAAAAAAGTATTAAAATAAATTTAAGAATACCGACGGACAGATTTAAGTTAAAAAACAGTTAACAGTTGACGGTAAAAACATTAAATGTTAAATGTGTTAACATATATATTAATTAATGATCGAACAACAGAATATAAAACTAAGAACTGCCTACATTTCTGAGCAAATATCTTAGAAAACAGAAATAAACTGAAATTCCCCATAAACTATGAACAAAAACGTGATTATTTATGTGTAAAAAATAATAAATCACTGCGGATTCCAGAAATTCAATACGCCTTACTACAATTAGTGCATAAACTTTATTTCGTTTATATCTTATATAAGCATTGGGCTTAATGTATGTATGTATATATTTGAAATCACAATTAGTACATTATCAAAGACTTTCTCAAATCAGTTGGAAATTTTTAGAGTAGTTCTGTGCGGTTTAAAGAAAATCTCTACACACAAAAACAACAACAACAACAAAAAAAACACTTAAAAATAGGCTGAACCCAAAAATAGAACAGCATTTCAAGATTGCAGCTATAGAATTTTGATGTGCAGATGCCTACACATCTGCACCTACATATGTATACCAACAACAATATCGATACCACCTATACCACCCAGGAACTCATTTCTTTGATTTTATATGAACAACTTAAATTAATTCTTTAATTAATTATTAAGACATTGAAATTATTTCTCTTTCTTATGCGTCATGGGCAGCACTGTTTTCTGATTCAGATTCTGGCAGCACTGATGTGTGTAAATAAACACACACACATATATATATATATATATACATTACTCAATATGCATGTACATATATATATATATGCTCGTGTGTACGAGGTGCCCGAATTCCGGCAGATTGCGTATTTCTATTTTAGATGCACACACGTAAAGAATTTAGTACATCAGATGGTCACATAAGTAAATAGAGTAGTACATACATACATTCAGGTAATCGAAGAAATCTTATATACATATGTACATGTATGTACATAAATAACTGTGAACGTCAGTTAACGGTACTGACGAATGCATAAACTTAAAAAACACAAGCGCAGTGTTGGATGCTGGCGTGCTGACTACTATTTTTAAATATATATTTTGATATATTGATATAAATATATAGTTTGATACTTACAGCAGTCTCTCGAAATGGAATCTAAAGCGGTGAGTAATTATCTTCTGTACACTGACATATGTACATATAGTAGATGTTAATTTAAAAACCACGTAAACTTGATACACTTTTCTTTCAGCCAAAAACTGTAATATGTGCCGAGGAAGAGCACCTGGCTTCTAAATCGAAATCCACAAAAACCACAAAAAAAATGATTAAAAAAACAAGCGCGACTTCTAATATTAAAATTGAGAAGACAATTGCCGATTCAAAAATATCAATTACTACAACAGTCGATGAAAGAGATATTGCAACTGGACAGGGAAATGGAAATGGAATCGTTATCGATAACCCAATATCTATTATGCACGACTCTGAGCAATTGCAAATAAATGCAAAAGACGCTAGTAATATGGCAAAAAAAAAAGTTAAATCGAAAAAATCAAAAAAGAATGATCTTGACACTCAGAATATATCAGTGGTGAGCTCTTCATGCGTACATAAATATGTTACATACTATACATGAGTATTTTCCATGTTATTCCAATATGATAAAAATCTGATAATAATTCTATATACATATGTATTTTTTAGAAAACTAGTTTCAATAAATTTGACGCCCTGCAGAAGCGCAGTTTAATCCATGTACGTTCTAGTGATTCTAGTAAAGCCCAAAAAATTTTCAGTGTAAGCGAACCATTTATTAACCCAAACATTTAGATGATATGGCAAATTCAAATTTAATCCATACATAGTTAGTCTATAACTGAATGCTATACTGTGTTTATCTATGTACAAACAAAAACAATATAATTATTTGTTTGTTTTTTACTAGAACCCACCGGATGATCAGCAGACCAATTGTCGGGAATGCAACAAGCCCGTCTACAAAATGGAGGAGATTATAGTTCAATTCAAGGGCGATAAAGGTATTTACCACAAGTCCTGTATGCGATGCAAGGATTGCGCCAAACAGCTAAAGTATGTACATATATATACATCTATATATACATCTAAATGTTACAATCCCAATCTCTTAATTACTTTCCTTTTAAGGTTTGACAGTTACCAGAGTCACGAAGGTAATCTCTACTGCAACGTACATTTCAAGTTGTAAGTAATGTGTGTGTAATAAATAAGTTAACAAACCTTTCATTTCCAACTACATATTGAAATTTTCTTAATTTCCTGAATTTTACTAAACGATTATTAAACTTACAATCTTAACAGGCTTTTTGCACCCAAAGTAGTTGAACAGACGGAAGAGCCCAAGCCTCGCAAAGCGGAGCTTATAATACGTGAAAGTCAGCCCACTGAACTTCCAGCTGATGTTGTGCGTGGTAAGTTAAAATAACTATAGACTAACTTATAAACTAAATAGTCAAATATTGCACTAATCAACTAAAAGAAGAACAATAGGAAATTAAGCAAAATCGCAACCCTGGTCTATCCGATAAACTGGTATTTTCTATTGTGCGAATCATCGATCGAAGAGCAACTTTTCAAATTGTGTATATCGTTTTTATGTATATCGTATTTATGTATAATATGTGAGCGCCACAGAATAATACAGAGTATTTTTTTTTTAAATTCAAAACTTTAGCATCTGACAAACCGGATCTTGGACTCGATGAGCTGCATCAACTAAATGTACGCTCTAGATTTGAAGCATTCGAAAATGTGGAACAGAAAATACATGAGGAGGAACAGCTGCGATTACGGGAACGTCCAGTGATTAAGCGGAGCACCTCAGTTCTTACAAAATACTGTATTAACGGTTCTGATGCCGAAAACGGATTTGCTCCACGAGATAACAACACCGATGACAGTGAAGATGGAAATGGAGATGATGATGATGTAGACGCAGACTTGGTACGTTCCAAGAGATGCACTCAAAAAGAGCGGCCTATTGGGCTTGGCGATGCGATGAACGATATTAAGACCAGGTTCGAAAAGGGACACTTGCAATCCAAGGAAGAGCGTCGTGAAGAACGAAAACAGGAGATACAAAACATAAGATCACGTCTATTTATGGGCAAGCAGGCCAAAATTAAGGAGATGTATCAACAGGCAGTAGCTGATTCAGAGCAGGCAATCACGTCCATCGGTAAAAAGCCGGATGTGGACATTGGTGTGGCAGCCCGTTCCATTAAAGATCGATTTGAGAAAGGCGAAATGTTTACCGAAAAACTCCATGATCCACAAACACCAAACAGCAACGCGAACTGCTCCGGGCTATCCGAGGACGCCGATGTCTTTGAATCTGGTATGTGAAACATTGATGAATGTACATTTGTAAATAATTACACTCATACTCCTCCTATACAGGCATTAGCAAGAAGTCTCGCAGCATTTTTATGGAACTAGATGCGAATAATTCATCAAATTCGAATGTTCAGCACGAACTGCAGAGGAACCGATCTACGACGCTTAGCAAAAGCGTTAGCCAAAATCAATTCACCCAAGCGGTGAGTTTTTAAATATATGTTTTCTTGTTTCCAACTTTTTACGATAACTTTTTTTGTTTATGCTCAGAATCAAAGCGGCGACATTGATGTGGTAAAATGTGACGAAAAGCCAGAGGATGTCAAGATCAAAACGGCTGAAATAAGTGAAAAGTTTAAATTTTTCGAAACGTATCGACCCAATGATGCTAAAAAGCGACAGTTTCGCATAACGCCTCCAAGAGATGGGGTTGTCAAAATGCCAACACCTGATTCCGATGAACTGAATTCAGGGGACGAGAAATCATCGTTTCACGACAATGTGCTCCAGAAGGCGCAGACTACGTCCACTATGTTAAACAAGTTTCGGGAAATGGAACTTAAAAAATGTAAGGGGTCCGAACAAATGGGTCCAAAGCCTCTCAAGTGCTTTACGCCACCCCCCGAAGACGGGCGTACATTTTATGATAAATCCAATAGTGAAGAGGACGACGAGGAGAGTGACGACGAAGATGACAGCGGAGAAGATGATGCTGATGATGACAAAGCTGTTTTGGATGCACATTTACATAATGACGAAGCACTTAAGGAGGTAACAATAAAATTTCCATTCCATTCCAATATTCATTTCTTTTATTCACCGCTCCATTCCGTTTTCCGTTTAAGGCACAAAATGCTGCTCGGGCAAAACAGCTACGCGCTAAATTTGAAAAGTGGCAAGTTAACGAAATCAAGCGAGAACTCAACGAAGGATATGTTGATATATACTCGCAGCAGGTCTCGGATGATTCAACAATTGAAAGTGCCAAAACGTAAGCAGTGCTATTATCTATTGAAAATCAAATGAGCTTTCCCTAAAACACAAATTTGAATTCGAATTTCAGCATACGCGAACGCTTTGAAAACATGACGAGCTTTGAACGCAAATCTCCAAATGGTCCCCGATATCAGGTTAATCGGTTTGTTGTCAGTATCTCAGTTTTGTTTTTTTTTTAATTTCAATATTATGCCATATAAAAAACATAATAAATTTGATTTCAATTTCAGTAATCTCTGACACTTGTGCCTATCAGAATATCACACAGCCCAAACCGCAAGTCCTCGGAGCTGAACTTTTAACAGTAGTTTTTATTATTATAAAGTAAGTGAGCGCAAAATAATCCAAGTATTCAACATTGTGTGTGTGTGGGGAGGTTTAGAATATAGAATATAATAGTGTTCCAAGTTTTTTATGTTCAAATTTGGCCGCCTCATTCATATCATCATCATCAGTTGCATTATGCTGGGAATCTAAGCATTAATATATTCCTTTCGATCTTTATTTCATATTATGAATTGTGATTAATCACAGAACGTGGAATAATGTAACGACATATTTTATATGTTATGTATACATGATTGATTTTAATGTGGCAAATACATTTAAATATTTTATTCTATAGCTTTATCCATAAATTCCAGGAATCTTTTGGCATATTGTTCAGGATCACATGTTGATATACCATCAACATTACTACCATATTTAACTGTCTTGGCCGCTTTTGCTGCCTGAAATACAATACAACAAACATTGAAAATATATAATTAAATACAAAAAGCAAACTATATTCCGATTACTGGCATTTATTACTGATTATTTACCTGTTTCTTAACTCCATACTGCGTGAGCACATCGATTATAGCTATAAAATAGATTTCTCGTCTTTCTGCAATTGGGCATATATGTTTTAGCGCTTAGACACAATTAAATTTGACTGAAATGACTACCTTCAATACTTGGAATGGCGTAAATGTCGACTTCATATACAACTTCTTTATACTGTGCCCCCCTGGGCGAATCGGGGGGTGTGTTGTACGTCCAGCTGTCAAATATATAATTACATATAATACAACATATCATTATCAACAAGTAGTGTCTAATATTTACCGTTCACCACTATCGCACTCTTCGCTTTCGCTATTCTCACTGCGGCCCGTAGCCTGTGTGTTATCTCCATGAAGGGCCTCTTCCTCTGCTCGTACGCAGTCGTGTATACCCACCAATAGAGAGTAATCCATAATGTGTAACTTAGTTAGGAGCTAGTAGTTTAATTAATTAATTAATAAACGAAACGTCGAAACTATTTCAAATAACAATTGCTTACATCGATATCATTTCCCAAAGTGTCCATCAATTTGCTCTTGGGTTCCTCTCCAATTTCTAGCTTAACTTTTTGCTTTATAAAGTCATTGTCCTTATATGTTGGTAAATGTTTCTCAAGCTCTTTTTCAGAAGCCTCGCGGTCCACAGTACTACCCTTCAAGTCAAACTTTCTGTAAAACGTATACACATATAAAATTGTTATGCTCGTTTTTGTATAATAAATACATATCCTTTATCGTTACATACTTGTGTATAGTTAACTGAGAGCTAAAAACATTCCGCATAACAACAAAATAATACTGCACGCTCTCCACAGTTATCCTGTACATGCCCAAGTATTGTGGCAACAAGGTCTTTCCATGTCGCTCAACAACGTACTGTTCACAAACAAATAACACAACAAAATATATTATTTATAATACAAAAAGGGAAAGTTTCTTACTTACTGGATGGTAATGTTTAAGGAAGGCATGCATGCGTTCAATTTCTTCGGAATTTAAACTCTTCATTATAAAGAACTTATCATAGCTCTGATAAAATTGTGCTCCTGACTTGCCCGAAGAGTCTATGGCAAGTGGTTGTGACCTAGTCAAAGACTCACGATAATCCACATCATCTACACCGAAGCGTTCCCGCAAATTGCGGAATACTAGAGGACAGTACTCTTTAACTTTAAAGTGTGACGGCATGTTCTCTCTAAATTGAAAGGATTACAACATGCAAATGAATACATATTGACAATAATAATTAAGTCCTAAATCTAATCACTTCTTACTTATTAAACAAATGATTATCGACTTTGATTTTTGAATATGCCCGGAAGTCGTCTGGCAGCAACATTACTGGTATGTTCACATGACTCAATTCATTTATCTGTTAATAGTAATAAAAAAAATAGTAATCAGGGTATTTTAGTACCCTTTGTTAATAAATGAAAAATCGATGATGACTATGGCTATATAGACAAACATACTGTATGGTTTATGCCCCACATAAATACACTGAGAATCGGTTCATTAGCTCGAAATAGTTTTACTTTTTGATGCTTCACTCTGAAGTGCTTCTTCTTCAAAATACGCGGCTGTGAAGTTGATGAGATCTTTTTATCCATTTTCCAGCTTTGATTGTTTTGGCTAAGATTACAAATGTAATATTAAATCAAGAATTATTTGTAAGCTCTTAATATGCTATATGAGCATATATGTACATATGTATGTATATATATTTATACTTATTAAAAAGAATCCACATACGAACATATATATATATACATATGTACATATGTGTGTACATATTATTTAAAAATGTAATGTGTATGTACATCTGTTAATTAATTTCCAATTCCACGCACATTTCTTAAATGCGCCATAAGTTTTAAAATCTAGAATTTTTATCACTTTCGAACAAATTATGACCAATTTTTATGTACATACAACACACTCATGATATATATATATATTTATATATGTGTGTGTGTTTGTATATGTTCGTTCGCTTGTAAGACGTACATGCAAGATTCAAGATGCAACTGCCGGTCCGGTATGTGTGCACAATAGATTAATCAGAAATATTATATTTAAATTAATTCTCAAATCAGATGGACATTGTAAACACGTAAAATAGAACTTAAAGTGAAAATTTTTTTTTTTTTGTAGCTCTTGACAATAAAATGCTTATCGACACTGACATCAAACGACAAGGTTGATAATCGACTAACGAAAATGTATCGATAGTTTAATATAGTGGATATTATCGAGTATCAAATGAGTGCTGAAAGCAATGGTGCGATTGCATATCGAAATAAGAATGGTGCAATAATATAAAGGTGACTTGAAGAGAAATTCCTATATTGGTT
This sequence comes from Drosophila tripunctata, assembly GCA_035047385.1. Lineage (NCBI taxonomy): Eukaryota > Metazoa > Arthropoda > Insecta > Diptera > Drosophilidae > Drosophila > Drosophila tripunctata. The sequence goes on from JAWNPS010000143.1 coordinate 293,891, forward strand.
GTGCGCAACAGAGATAACACTTGTTATTTGATTTTAACTGTTACTGTTAAGGTTAAGTGCAAAAGAGATGACAGTATGATGTTGGTACAGAGTATGCCCTATTGCTATTGCTATATTGCACGATATCACCTAATATTTATTACACTTTGCATATGTAGGTAACTAATATTTGAGAGTTATTTGCGATCACTCACTACACTGGTTTTACGTTTGCAAAGCTTATGGAGACGGAGACTTGGTTTCATTTTGGATTCAAAGACGCGTGGAAACTTGTGCGAAAATGTGTCAACGTATTCAATTAATCTCAATCACATTTGGTTACTGATTTTAATTAATAGAGCGAAGCAGTTATTCCCCCTACCACACAGACTGTATTTGAGTATCTTGTTTTGCAATTGCAATTCGAGACTCAATCATATAAAAAAAAAAACCACAAAAAAAAACAAAAAACAACATGGCTGAATCCGGTGTTGATATGGGCTTCGATTTGGAGTTTGATTTAAATCTTAATTTGCTCAATGATAACGATTCAAATATGGATTTCTTGCCAAACGTGATGGTAGCCGGAAATACGGAGAATGTTGAATTTTACGAATTGAAGTCAACGCGATCGTTGCGAACAGATGAAATGTAAGTATGAAACATACGTACATAATTCACACATATAATTCATACATAAATATATATATATAATGTAGAATGTGTGCAGATGTAAATATGCAACCAATATCTGTATCAAGTAGATTGTATTTTCCGCATGATTAGCAGTCGTTTATTATCTTATCGCAGAGCGGGATTTATACAATGTACGCACACGCGTACAAACGTATGTACATACATATGTATTTGGAGCTAACTGTCATTATTATTATTTTTTTTTTATTGCGGTGAGACTTAAGAGTTCTCGATACCAAAACCGATCACGTCTGTACATTTGTACATACATATGTATATATATACATATATATATATATATATCAGAATTGATACCTACATACTTATACATAAGTGTGATATCTAACATTAACAATGTTATAGAAGCGATCGACTTCCATTGATATTAAATCATAAGCTAAGAGTGCTAAACAGATTTGCACATTTGCACAAGTATGAATATATATAGCTGAAAGTAGTAATACATACATATAGATATATGAGTGATCTGGCATACATAGATATGATTTAATTTATATTGGTTATGTAGCAAACATATAGTTAAAATAGTTAATATTTATATGTGCCGAACAAATCGATCACAATATGTATAGTATATGTACATATATTTATGTATTTAATACGTAAGCAAGGCGCATGTGCGATCAATAGCCAACAAGATATATACATATTACATATGTATACATATACATTTATTCTATTTTCTTATTGAAAATAAGTTTCTCTGAGTACAGGGTGACTATGTTAAAATGAACTGTTTAATTTATTTTCAGTCACTAATTCCATTTTTTAAGAAATAAGCAACAATTTCGAGTATTAAAGTCTAGCAAAGTTGGAATTTGTCGGATAATTTTGAAAGGACACCCATTTTAATAGTTAACATAAAATACGTGTATATATATATATATGCATACATATGTATACCTATGTACATCTAGTGTGGCGTAAAAGAGTTCTCTCGAAAACAAAACGATCAGTTTTTCCGCATTCGCATTCTCTGTCTGACAATATCAAGATCAAGGCCTTTGAGATGGTTCTTCTATCAATAATAATAGGACAGTCATTGAAATTGAATTAAAAGTAGCAAAGGAATTAAATTATTGATAAATTTGGATTTTATTGAGTTTTACAAACAAACTAAAGAATCCCTAAAGAAAAATGTTTTCATATTGGGGCAAGAAAGCGACGAACAAAAGTGTGGGAAAGAACATTGGTGTGTCAGGTGACTCATTGGTCGGACAAAGATCCGAACCGGAATCGGAATCCGAATCGGAATCAATACAGAATGTAGTAAAATCTTCAACAGCGATGGAATCTGGGGAACGATTGGAGGAATTCCAAGAGTTTTTGCGGCGGGTTCAAACACTGCAAATGTCATCAATGGATTTCCATTCCGTCACCAACAACCAAGTGACGCCAAATGTTGCAGATCCATTAATAACCTCATCATCATCATTGTCGACCATTGAAGTTGGTGTGGAGCCGTCAACTCTAATGGAACTGGACGATGGACCAACGACAACATCAGAGGCAAATGAGAGGCAGATACAATACATGAAAAAAGAGAAAGAGGGGAAGAGTAATAAGTCGATAAGTAATACAACCAATATTCGAGTTACCGTTGGCATAGATAAAGATTTGGAAATGATTCTCGAAATGGATCCGAGCATTGTAGATTTGGGTGATATTGCAGTTAGAGACGCTGCAGACACCCGCATTGTGGGACTGCCACCACTAGCGGGTGGGTAGGTATTTAAATAAATTTAATTCTCTACAACAACAACAACAACAACATTTTACTGCTAACAATTTACTGCTATTACAATGTTAATTTATAATTAAAAATATCACAAATTTCATATCATTTTTGTAGACCGACATTTAAAACGGCGACGCCTACGTCACGTACACAGCTTAAGCTGCAACTGCAGCGCGAGCAACAACAAGAACAGCAAATGTTGATGCAGCAACAACAGCAGCAACAACAGCAGCAGCAACAGTTGTTGCAATCACAACAAGATCAAACGATAATGAATACATTCGGAATGTCAAACTGCAATGATTCATTGGATATCACTGATAGCAACACTACCAGCGCATGTGGCAGCGGATCATCTAGTTTAGAGCAATCATTGGGGTGCGGTCAGTTGGGTCAAAAGGATCGGTTACCGGTGACCAGTCCGGTTACACTTAAAGTGCCACTTCAAAGCATTGGTGTCGATGTGCCGCCTCAAGTTCTACAGGTAAACACATACAAGTAGTACGAACTACTGCATATACAATGAAATGCCATTTTATTAATACTATATTTTTGTTACATCTTTCAGGTTAGCACTGTTCTTGAGAATCCAACTAGATACCATGTCATTCAAAAGCAGAAAAATCAAGTCAGACAATATCTCAGCGAATCGTTTAAGCCATCGGCATGGATTTATCAAAATTTTGACGTAAGGCCCTTCTTTAATTGGATACATTAGAAATTGAAATTGATTTGAAATATATTTATTACGTTTACAGAACAAAACTGCAAATACATCGGCATCGACTGGAAACTTGCAATGCTCGTCTCTGATCAATAGAAACGTTCACACCGATCGACCAAATAGTTTCGGAGGCGATGCTACTGCTACTTCCACAAATAGCAACTACAGAAAATCAATGCATTCGGACGACTCGATGCATTCGTCTCCATACGGTGGTGTTAGTAATGGCAACTGCAATTCTAGTTTCTTTGGAGGCTCCAGCATGGATTATCAGAGCACCAGTGCAGGTGCAGGAGCAGTCTCAACAAGTGATAACAACAAGAGTCCATATAGCAAGCCAACTTTAAACTCAACTCAACACACGAGCCGTAACAGTGGTGTACTTAACTCAATGCGCAACTCCTCTAACTATCCCGGTACAGCCAGTACAGCAAGTCCACTACAATCCTCATCTGCTCCAATGTCTCCGAGTCTAAGTTCAGTGGCAACCAGTGCTTCAGAGGTGAGTGAAAGGAATTGGTTTAACATACGTCTTTATGGTATATAGCCTTTATACGAGCTTTAATACGTGTTTGAACCACAGATCGCTTGTTTGCCGCCTCTAATGTCCGTCTGTCTGTCCGTATGAAAGAACAGATCTAAGAGATGGTATAAGCTACACATATTTAGTCAGTGAATGCAAGTTTGTTTCCCTATTTTGATGCCACGCCCCTACCCAGAGAGCAATGAATTTCATACTGACAGCATCAAATAGTTTAGGAATGCTTTAAATGGTATAATTGAGGTATTACACAATTATTAGATGGTATAAAAAACGCGATCCGCGAACCGAACTAATTTTCTGAACCTTTAAAATTTTTGAGGCTTGCAGTCTTGGTTTTAAAATTAAATTTGATTGCAGAATTTAATATATAATGCACTAAAAACTTGTTATTATTTTATGAGACATTTCTGTTTCAAATTGGCATAGTGTTATTCCGCACTTGGATAAACCCAATGGGTTCGTGATATAGAAATTTTAATTGCACCTTATCAGCGATATACATATATAACTTCAAATAAAAGCACTTTGTCGGATTTATATTTAATAGAGTAGAAAGCTTAAAAATAACACAAATAAACACTTAATTATTATTGGAACGTTTTTAAAAATTGTTCACGATAATTCTACAAAAAGTAAATATAAACAAACTATTTGCAAATACACATGTATGTCTTAGTCGAGTAGAGGAAAGTGTAAACTACGCTACCTACGTAGTACGTACCTGCAAATGTGTAAAACATTGAACAAACCACGTAATTAGTCAGCATAAGCATTTACCAGCATAAATTCAAATAAAATAATAAATAAATGGGATATATACATATGTACATGCTCGTATGCCCCTATCGCCATTACCATTGGTTGAGTAAGCAAGTCTCGCATCATTCAGGTTTTGCCAGTCTGCGCCCCCTTTAGTATTTTCTTGTGTATTTTTTGGTGTGTCGCTGTGTGTTGATCACTCAAAATATATCGGTGGTATTTAAATACCAAATACTGAAGTGTGTACATACAGACATACATATGTGAGCGGTGTTCTCTAATAGGTCTGCCAACTTGAATTAAGCAAGTTGTCATGGCCAAAACTGTAGTATTGAAAACGGTGTGCGCGGAATAACTTATTAGTAGTATATTGTATTTAGTAAAGAGAGGAGTTGTAATTGTTGTTGATGTTAATCGTTTGCCAGCCATTTTATGCAATGCAAATTTGCCATACAATTGTTAAAATACATATGTGTTTGCCAGTAGAAGTAAAATCAAGCCAAATCAAATCAAAGTATAAGTTAAATAATTGATCGTGATAGTTAATTTAAATACTGGATAATTAAAGATTGTGCTGGCACAAGCTGCCTTGGATATCTCTGATACAATCACCTTTAACTAACGGCTCAACCTAATACTAATAAAACAGAAAAAAGAAAACACAAAGAACAAGAACGATCAAGTTCAAGTCTCTTTATAAATATGCCAGTACTAAACATAATATCGCGCCGACAGACTAAGGTACATACATACATACATACATACATATGCGTAATATTTATATGACTTAAATCAAAACAAAAAGTTTACCAGGAATTAACTCTGTTGCTCAATGGGGAACGTGTAAAGACTTTGTATGATTGAAATTCGAATTCAATTAATTGTATTTACTAATTAATTAATTAATAGTTTTCAAACTAAAACTGCAAACATTCTGTTGCAGACATTAATAAATAAAATATTTACGCATTCACATTACATATGTACATACATTTATAGAATTACTTTCGGGCTTATTAACTGAATTACACTCAAAGAGAGTAAACGAAAATCAAATGTACAATTGTACGTACATACATATGTATGATATGTATAATTTGACGACCGATCATGAAACTTGTTTCAATTTCATGTTCCTCTTTATTGTATTTGTTATTATTATTATTATTATTACTGTTGTTAGCTGAGTAGATGAATGTGCGAGTGTTTCGGAAAATTTACAATTAATTATAATTAACAAATATTTGAGCAATTGTATTTGTTATTGTTATTGTTATATATTATATATGTAGATAAATATGAACAAATATACGTACATACATATCTACTATCGAATATGCAAATATCGAATATGCAAATATCGAGAGTAATGTTTTTTTTTTTTACATACATACATACATATGTACATACATATGTTGGTACTTAGCTCGTCATGAAACAAAAAATAATTTTGATTAAAACTTAGTTTGAAGCGCTGCTGATAGATAGTAAAAAAAAAAGTAAAACTTTTTGGGCATTTCGCTTTAGAAACCGGTTTCGATCCCACCGGTAAACTACTATTCACTGATATGATTGACACACATTAATTGAATATACAAACTGTTACATATATGTATGTACATATGTACATATGTATGTACAAAACCCATTAACACAATGTGAGAACTTTAATATTTAATTTGATTACGTGTATTGAAAGTACTTATATATATACATTCATATGTATGGTAGTAAACAAATGCATTTAGCCTATATATACTGGTGAACGTACAAACATATGTACATACGTACGTACGTTTTGTCATTTGATAATGTTTCTTGAAAATCCAGTTAAGACTTTTATAGTTCCCTTCTGTTTCATATGTTATTAGACTTGTGTGTTTGTTGTTGTTTGTGTTGTTGTGTGATGTACTCATGTACAGTGGGTCCAATAAGTCTTAGCACATTAAAAATATTAAAGTTGCGTTCTATAACCGCTAGCGAAAAAACTAAAGTTTATTTAAATTTTTTTTTTTCCTGGCCTACAATAATACAATGATGCCTATACGTTTTCAATCGAATTTTAATTTTAATATTCTTGGTTTGCCAATACTTTTTGTGCTCACTGTATGTGTTACCTAGCTATTTATTTTACCTATGTACATACATATGTATGTGCGTAAACGTAATGACAATAAGATTTCTGTTGCTTAGATAACGTGTACAATTAAGGTTCTCTTTATATTATCGCGAAGGCCTTTCGTGTACCATATATACAGTTACTATATATAGTATGCTTATATTTATATTTACTACCCTTTAATAGTCGAGAATAAGAGTATCCACTGTAGATTAAATATATTTCTAAATTGTTGCAAGTAGAATACTACTTACTACTACTACTTACACAAAAGTGTCTTAATAGCAAAATATATTTTGTAACGATCGTTGCATAATCTAAATATAAAAAAATATAATCAGCGCCATTTAATAACTTTGTTATTTATACCCTCTGAGAGGTATATCAACAACAAAACAGATCAATTGTTTTACAATTTTGCTTAGCAAGTTTTGCGAAAAACATTTAAATATTTTTTATCTTTTACTTGCAGCTCCCCTCATTTGACAGTGATGTAAGTACATATATTCTAAAACATTATATATTTCCCAATATACATATTTATATTTTATTACTTAAGAACAAACACGACAGTGTTGGCATAACATTAATGAAGTCGAAAACAAATAATCACAATAAAATAATAACTTAATTATCAATTCCTCCTGCTGAAATTTCCTACAAATTTGCTTACTAAGTAGAACATTGTTCCAATTTATTTAAGCTTTACAAACACGTTGCATTAAATGTTTTTTAAGGCATAAATGATAGAGTATCTTGTAGTCTAGTATATGGGTTTCGATGGTTTTAAATCGAATAGATATCAGTTCAGTTTAGGTATGATAGTGGAGTGGGCATTGGATATTCCTAATCAGTAGAGCACGACTGTTTAATAAGCGTTTGCTTACATACTAATTATTAAAACTCTATTTAGCTTCAAATTTTACCATGATCGAAGGAAATCGTGTTTTTTTTATTATAATTTATTTATATAACTGCATGCAGTTTCAAAATTCAACATATGGGATGTTTGTGATTATGTTACAACACAATGCATAGTTCAATTAAACTTGATCTGAACAATACGGTTCAATGCTAATATTGATGCTGATTTTCTATTTACAGGCAGACGATCTCTTAGACGACATATTGCACAACGATTCGTTTAACTTTGACAAAAATTTCAGCTCGGAACTGTCCATTAAGCAGGAGCCACAAAATTTGACAGACGCAGAAATAAATGCATTGGCTAAGGATCGACAGAAAAAGGACAACCACAATATGAGTAAGATCACTTAGCTAACAATTGGAGTTTGTTGATAAATTTTTAAAAATATATATTACAGTTGAACGGAGACGTCGTTTCAATATTAATGACAGAATCAAAGAGCTTGGCACTCTGCTGCCAAAAGGAAGCGAAGCATTCTACGAGGTTGTTCGTGATATACGCCCCAACAAGGGCACTATTCTTAAATCGTCTGTCGATTACATAAAGTGCTTAAAGCATGAAGTGTCTCGTTTAAGACAGAACGAAAACCGTCAACGACAAATGGAAGTGCAGAATCGTAAACTTGCTTCCCGCATAAGGGTAAGCTATATTTGCCATTTAATTTTAATTTTGATTGTATAATATTAAATGCAACCCAAATGATCCTTTTTGTGTGTGTGTTTTTGTCCATTTAAGGAATTGGAAATGCAAGCCAAATCGCATGGCATCCAGCTGTCTGACTACAATCTCACATCAGTGTCAGCGCCAACGCAGTCTGTCAACTCGTATCTCAAGTGTTCCAGTCCAACAACAACTGCCACTGTGGCACAAAGCCGTAATTCAGCTACCCTAATGGAGGATGTTGTCGAGAGAAAGGTTAGCAGCTCATAGAGGTTAATTGGAAAGGAAATGCTTTACTCCATTTCATTCTCATTCCATTCATTGCAGATTCCATTGATGAGTAGTGATCCTGGTTTGGGTTTAAATCAAATTGACGAGCTTATGGAAGACTGTAAGCACCCGGTGCAGGGGGGCGATCCAATGCTATCCTCACATAGTAACCACCTGATGAACGCCTCGCATTCCCCTATTTCAACGACGTTGCAGTGCAATAGTTTTGGCTCAAAAGGCGCATCAGATGTTAATATTTACGGTAAAGCATCGTCATCAGCAGGACAACACCATTTGCAAGTGGCCGATGATGGCAAAGATGTTGATAGCCATCACAATTACAACAACAACAACCACAGCCATAATCACAGTAGTTGTTGTGCCGACTCCGAGCATTGTAATCGAGCAAATAGACAGTTGCACCACCTCCATTCACATCATCACTGCGAAAGTAAACAGAATGGAACATTCAGTATTCTTAATGAGTGCGATGGCACTAGGCACGATCCTTTACTTTCTTCATCTCATGGGGTGGACGATGATGATCATCATCATCACCATCATCATCAGCATTCTGTAGATTTGAGCGCATCTATGATAAATGATTCCCTATCCTCACTGGTGGACGAAACCCAAAGCGAGACCATGCTCTTGACGCCAGATACTTTGGACATTGATCATCTCTGAGATCAGAATTTGAGAGAGAGATCAGCACGACGAGTGTAGGTTGAATGACTAAAGAAGTATCGTAGTATTATTATCTTTAGTATTGTAAAATGCTTGATAAATGTGTAATTCGATAATAAGTATTAATGCAAAATGATTTGTTATACTACATACATAGTGTTGTTTTTATCACAGCTAATGCTGTGCATGTGTATGTTTACAAAAATGTATACTTAAGTTAGAATTAATAATACAAGTAGTGTACATACAATCCATACAAATGCATTCCATGCTATATTCCAAATATAGCCAATTAAATTTGACACGAAGACATTCGTACGTACACATGCACTTGTATATATATAGATATATAGTGAGTTATACTATATTATTACATATTGTGTGTATGAGTTTGTTGTTTGCAATATTTATGTTTTTAGTGTCCTAAGTCACACCTTTGTTCTCTAATATATTTAAATTGTTATGTTTATTGCAAAAGCATCCATTAAAATTGTTAAACTATGTATATATATATATATATATTTTATACATCCATACGTGTATACCGATTTGTTTTAATGATTCCACCTCAAGTATGTTTTGTGCTGCGACTATTTTTTTTTTCTGTTTTTGTTCGTATTTGCCATATCAACTTGTTCAAAATAAATAAAACAATTCCTTTATTGCCAATTAAACGTTGAACTTATTTAAAAACGGGTCATGCGGGTCCTTGCTGCTGAAAATTCGATGACAATTGAGACATGTTTTATCCAGTTAAGATGAATTCCAAAAACGTTCATTCAACTTATTATACACATACATATTTATTTAGAATCTATTCAATAGTAATTGTTTTTTTAGTTATAAGAGAACCAAAATCCTAGCGCCTGGTCGGAAATATTGCAGATCAAGTAAATTATCATTTCTTGGCCAATTCCGCTGATAGCCAATCGAGTCCTTCGTACAAGCCATGTCCTTGGGTTGCGCAAGTTGACTGAATGAACCACTGCAAACCAGAAACACAAGAACACTCGATTAGAATGGATGGGGAAATTTAGTAAATGAATAGGTTTTCTTTTATGTACTTACATGGCGGTTTCTCAACTGATTCAAATGCAACTTGTCAGTTAGTTCGGCAGCACTCATGGCATTCGGAAGATCTTGTTTGTTGGCAAAAACCAAAAGCACAGCATCTCTCAGCTCATCTTCTTGAAGCTAGAATAGAGAGTGCAAACAATAAAAGAAATTAAACTTGACTTCAGATGAATTTGATTGCATATACCATGTTTTGAAGTTCTTTTTCAGCCTCGTTAATACGATCGCGATCATTGGAATCGACCACAAAGATCAGTCCTTGTGTATTCTGGAAATAATGACGCCACAGCGGCCGAATTTTGTCTTGGCCACCAACATCCCAAACGGTAAAACATATATTTTTGTACTCCACGGTTTCCACATTAAAACCGATCGTTGGAATGGTTGTAACAATTTCACCGAGCTTCAATTTGTACAAAATGGTTGTCTTTCCGGCAGCGTCTAGGCCAACTGTGCACAAGATCAAATCAAATAGTTTAAATATGCATGTGTTATCATTATTTAATTGTATAACTGCAATATAGTCGTTGTTGGTATTGTCATTTTTGTTTTTTATTATTACACTTTAGCATACACATATACTGACTGTTCATCAGTTGCGTGGCTAATTTCATACGTTCTCTCATTAAATGGAGGTGTATCTTGCCATTACTCATTGGCGTGGCTTGCGGCTGATGGGCACGGCAGACTCAAATTAATCTCACAGCATTTGTCGTGTGCCAAAACCTACCCATTAGAATGCGCATTTGCTTTTTGCCAAATAGTCGCGTCAGCAAACTCGAAATTGTCAGCCCCATCTTGTTTTCTTTCTACTCAATCAAGTAAAATCAAATTTTTGGAGTTGATAGTAAGAATTTTACTCAAGTCTTGTCACTAAAAATTGACGTGTAACGATTGGAATAAAACCTTATCGATAGTTCTTATTATTTGGTATAATATCGATGGGTCTATTTAATTCTTTTGCAATCGAATACTCCTCCTTAGGGTTGTCATTTCGATCATTTGTTCCCTGCTTATCGAGAATAACCTAAAACGTTCATTGTGCTAAAATGAACCATGCCGCCAAAAGTTAAGTGTTCCCATTGAGCAAAAAATTCAAAACAAAAGAGAATAGAACAATTTTTCCATTTCGCAACGTAAAAATACGTGTTTACAATTATTAAATTTAGATGTTGGAAGTTGTTTTTTAATAAGAATCCAATCCATATAAATGTACGATATGTATGTACATATATGTACCATCCAAATAAAGGTTTGGATACATATGTACATACCCACACAACATATGTACATACATATGTACATATGTCGTCAACACCAGACTGACTTGACAAAGCTCAGCTTTGTTTTTCACATTTTGCGTGTCGAGTCACAACTACAACAACAACAACCAAGCAAACTAAACAACGTAGAGAAAAAAAAACCCAACTTGAATATCCACAAAAGCTCAAATTTGCCTATAAATAATGGTGGTATTGAGCCCGAGTTTTAATTCGGTCTTCACTTTCGCTTAAAGCTGACTTGTTTCGCGTCGGTCTGGCTCCGGCTGTCGGAAAACTTAGAGCTTCAGTTTGCTGCTTGTCGTTAAAAAGCGTTGCGGTGGCTTGAATTTTTCAGTATTTTTGTACTTAAAGCAGGAGCAAAAAAAAAATGAATACGATAATTTCAGTTTTAGCATGTTTTGCTATGGCAATTTTGCTGGCTCCATCCCCTTTCGGCTGGGCAGCTGAAAAGACAAGCCCCGAAGAATCTAAGAGTGATGAAATCAAAATTTATAAGCGCCTTATTCCTGCTGATGTTCTTCGAGGTGAGTTGAACATATTTTTCTGGAATAATTATAAAAATACATATGTACATGTACATATATATGAATTCAATGTTCATTTACATTTACATATATATTTTGTTAGCTGTGTGAAGCTATGTATGCGAAAACCGAAAGCCAGTTTATAGACACATAGTTACGTATACACATAGCCATATGTACATACGTAAATATGCACATACATCCCACTCTCCACCGCAGTCTCGCCTCAAAATGTTCATAGATTCGCTTGAGCTGTTTTGAAAGCAGACATTCGTTTAGTTCATTTACAGTCTGTGTCTGTGTTGGTATTGGTGTCTGTGGATCAAGGCCACACAAAAAGGAATGAGTAATCGGGAATTTGAATATCGAATACTATAATATAATAACAATTAGTTTGCATGGTATATTCATTAATTTTGCTAAACGAGCTTGATTAATAATTTTTAAAAGTGATTTATATATGCATCTTGTAAATATTAGAAAGTTTATGTTATTTCCTTTCTCAGACTTTCCCGGTATGTGCTTTGCATCCACCCGCTGTGCTACGGTGGAGCCCGGAAAAACATGGGAGCTAACACCATTCTGCGGTCGCTCAACTTGTGTCCAAAATGAGGAGAATCCTGAAAAGTCAGTAATTAAAATATTTAAAAGTTTATACATATCTACCAATAATACGTTCCTTTTGTACAGACTTCTGGAACTTGTGGAGGATTGTGGTCCATTGCCCTTGTCATTGTCAAACGATAAGTGCAAGCTAGATACCGAGAAGACAAACAAAACGGCTCAGTTTCCCTTCTGTTGTCCCATTTTTACATGTGAGCCCGGTGCTAAACTGGAATACCCTGAGGTGGAGAAGGAGGCTGACAAGAAGAACTAAGAATTTGTTAGATATTCATGTACATATTATTATTGTTGCTTTTTCGTCAACGTCATCGTTATCGTTATTGTCATCGTCAATTAATTCAATCTAAGCGCGCTTTTTTTAAATTTCTAAAAAATTAATAAAAATTTCAATTTCTCTTTGATTTTACATAAATTATAAATTTACATTTTACATAAACATACAAATGTTTGGATACCCTTGTATGGTGATTCATAGAAACGCCAAAATATTTGGTCCCCCTAATCTCTTATTTTAATCGATTGCTTGCAGCACAGTAAAATTTAATAGCACGATGTATCGATATTAGTTTTCTTTAAATATCGTTAAGACAAATCGGTTCATGATGCGATGTATATATTTACTTATCGATATTTCGATACAATGCTTAAAGTGTTTTGCTGCTGAATAAAAAACAAAACGGTTTAAATAAAAAGGTGATTCATAAATAAGTAAAAAATGGAATATAAAGCGGACAACAACAATAAACTACTATCAAAATATATTAATTCAAAAAGTAAATACTGTTCAAGGAAAGATATCCACTAGAAGTCCCAAAAATTGCTTTTGGCGGCTTAAAAAATCTATATAAAAGTTAATTAACGGAAAAAACCTACTATTACATAAAATGGATGAAAAGGTAGATGTGAATTTATTTATTTATATATGGATTTCGGTCGTGCCACTTGGTGTTCAAATATTTTTTTGCTATACAACATTTTAGAATGTACGAAAAAATGATGGCGGTCACCTGCTTTTTAACTGTATTTCTCTTACATATATGTACATACATATACATATACACGTTTTTATTGGTTATTCAAAATTATATCGATATAAGTTTTCTTTAAAATATCGTTAAGACAAAGCAGTTCATGATGCGATGTATATATTTACTTATCGATATTTCGATACAATGCTTAAAGTGTTTTGCTGCTGAATGAAAAACAAAACGGTTTAAATAAAAAGGTGATTCATAAATAAGTAAAAAATGGAATATAAAGCGGACAACAACAATAAACTACTATCAAAATATATGCACACATATATTATGTTTAAATTCAAAACGTAAATACTGTTCAAGGAAAGATATCCACTAAAAGTCCCAAAAATTGCTTTTTGGCGGCTTAAAAAATCTATATAAAAGTTAATTAACGGAAAAAATCTACTATTACATAAAATGGATGAAAAGGTAGATATGAATTTATTTATGTTATTTATTTATTTATATATGGATTTCGGTCGTGCCACTTGGTGTTCAAATATTTTTTTGCTGAACGAAAAAAAGATGGCCGTCACTTGCTTTTTAACTGTATTTCTCTTATATGTACATACAAATACATATAAACGTTTTTTTTATACAATATTTTAGAATGTACGAAAAAATGATGGCCGTCACCTGCTTTTTAACTGTATTTCTCTAATATGTACATACATATACATATATACGTTTTTATTGGTTATTCAAAATTATATTTTTTAGAAAATCATTGTGTTTTTCTAAAAGCACCACTTACAGAAACTTTGACTAGTTTTTAATAGTGTTGCCATTTTAGCCTATTTTAGGCTAGTTCTAGCTTATTTAAAAACAAAATAGCTTGGAAAACTATTGAAATGCCATAAAACTAGCTTTATCAAATTTCCCTTTGCTTATTTTAGCCTTTTTATATTTCATATACCAAATTTCTAGGTATTTTTAAAGGCAAATCGAACAAATAGTATTTTTGTGGTACATATTTTGGTATATCATTAAATATATAGATATGAATCGTATTATACTTTGTACATATGTATATCGAGATATATTTAGAGCATAGCCTATAATAAAGTTAATGTGCTGAATCTAAATCTGTAAGCGATGTGATGAGAACGGTTTGCCATTTTGTTAGCCGTTATAACTCCTCCTATGCAACCTGTTTTCCACTGTAGTGTTTTTTTGTTGTTTTTATTAAGAGGTTGGTTCGACTTCGAATGTATTGAATACCCGTATATCTACATACATACTATATAAGCACACTAAAGAGAGCACAACACGCTCATGCACACATTCAAGTATTTTTGTTCTCTTTCTGCTCATACGAACCGATACGGGCGATACAGTGGGAGTGGTCCTCTAAAGACTGAGCTTAACCCACTATTGCCTGCTTGTGATTAGCTATAAAAATATATAAAAAAAAACTCTATCAAACATAATTCTAAACTAAATTGAAAAATAATACAATTATGATATACAATTAACAGTTTAGTGATACCAGTAGTTACATACATACGACTGTAAGCAACTTAACATACTCTGTATCTGTATGTCGTTTAGTTTTATATTTTTTGTTTACTGGGTTATGTTAATACATGCATACAACCAATAAACACACTCCTGTGTACACGTGTATGTGTGTGATTCGAAATTAAAGTTCGATAGGACCGGTTATTGTAGCCCTCTTATACCCTGGATACTATAACTCTGTGCAAATATATGCCACAGCTAAAACATACAATAAATGCATTCTCAAGCAAAAATCAAAATTTAAACTGATTTTTTAAATAGGTCTTTAAATATTTTTACTGTGTGCCTCATTATTAATTAAAAGTATTCAGACTTGTAGAATGGCTAAGATCAAATGCAAATTTTAGGGTATCTGAGAGTCGAGTATGCTCTGTGATAGACTTTTACTCACTTTATGGAGTAGAAACCCACGTTGACCGTAAGGCATTGCTGTGGAATGTCTTCATTAGTGGGATAAAAATGCTCCTCTTCGAAAATCGGGTTCCACTCTTAATACTCTCACCAAAACCAAATGAAACGATCATAGAAACTCGTCGTTAACATAATTCTTTGTATGCATATCATACTAAAAAATGAAAATATAGGGAATCTTGTATCAATCAGTTTAAATTTTTAGCAGTTCTTGATAGATATGAATATTCGTTTGAATATGAATACTCGTATGAATATGAATATTCGTTTGAATACTCGTTTGAATATGAATACTCATATTAATATGTACATGAATATGAATACTCATAAAAAAATTATAAATTAATCCACAGATTTTGATTTAGGAATAAAAAAATTTTAACTTTTCCACCTTCAACCGTGTATTGCGGTCGGACACAATTTTTTAACCTTTTATGTGAAACAAATTTTAGTAATACTCTTTGAAAATAGTTTAAAACTACGTTATGTTTATTACCTTTTGGAAGAGAGCAATCTATTATTTTGTTTGATCATATGCAAAACAATTTTCACGACATTTAACAACCATTGATAGTCTCAACAGTGCTATCCTTATATACATATGTATATATTTACATATGTATGTTCATATACTTTATGTCGTCTGCCAGGTGCCTTCTTCCTGTTAAATACTTTTAACAAAATAAGATAATACCGCCTTCATAGCAAATAAAAAGTTTTAAGTCCTGTGCTTAGTTCGGCTAAAAGCAGATGAAAACAATTTGACAAAAATTACAAAAATTCTTTTATTTTGCACATTACATGCATACAAATCTCCAAAAGTTTTTTAAAAAATATTGCTGAACTTTTTTGAGGCGTGTATAGTATAACCAGTATAAAAATTCGATTTTTAAATATATTAATCTTAATTGTACTGAAGAAATACCGTTTATATTTATAGTATAGGGAGAAATAATAGTTTTTCAAGTGTTTCTATCAGTAAATTGCAGGCAAAGCTTATGTATGTACATATGTACATATATTCAAGCATGGTATACTATTCTGAACCTTTTATAAGCTTGAACGTTCCTGTATACTGTATGTTTGTATGTACAAGTTTATGTATATAATCGTTTATGAGTATACGTGTGTGTAATGAAGGGGAGCTGATGATACGATCACAGAAAAGAGTTGTGTTTTTGTTGTAGGGGTACACACGCACAGATGCCGAACTTAACAGACGCAGACACGAAACATTCGCTGCGGTTGGCCTTATAAATAATAATGTCTTCATCAGCAAGAGTTGCGGCAGCAGCAGCAGCAGCCGAAGCAGCAGCAGCCGCAGCAGCACGATGCGAGATAGGGCCCTTGTATAGAACGCTCGATGCGTGGACAGCAGAAGTGAATGGAGTGGAAGGTAGCGGCGGGGCGGAACATGGGGAGACGCAAAGCAAAGCAAAGCAAGCGATTGTATCGAATGGGGCTTAACTTGAGCTCACGGCCTTAGCCACCAAGTTTACCGACATGGGTTATTTAACAAGTTCTAAGATTTTAACCAGTATACCCCTCAGAGGGTATACAAATTAATTATTTGTACATAGAATGCTCAATTATTTATTTTAAATTATGATTTCGCGATTTATCGGCGTACCTCTATTCAATAATGAATAATAATAATGAAAACGTAACGACAACTCTTTTATTGAGTTAATAATTTCAATACAAGAAACACACATTTCTAAATTCGTTGAGTAACCCACGAAAATGAGCCGACGAAAGCAACAATTTACTTGATTTTGTTGTTGTTGTTGTCAACGTTATTCTTTCCTGCATGCGCCACACTGGGCCATTTGGACCTTTTTTTTGGAATAAAGTCTGTTTCTGTTGTGATGATGATCTAGCACGGTTCTTGAGTTATTAATTCAGAAAATGGCCCAAACGTCCCACTGTGCATGCGCATAGTATTCCACTTGGAGTACATACATATATATGTACATCTATATAAACTTACATATATACATATATACCTTCATACAACATAATTGTCGATCTCCTCTCAGACAGCACCTACCAACTTTTAGCTGGCGGTGATGATGCTGTCTTCGCATGCACATGTACGTATGAATGTCCGTATGAATGTCCGTATGTATGAGCATGATCGAGAGAAATATGTATTGTCTGCCTGTGTATATATGTATGTATATATATAGATGTACATATGTATAGGTTGTGCTGCCTCTTTAAAAACACAAACTGGATTTGAGAAGGAAAGTCTGTATTAAGCGAACCAACTCCACTGACTACTTTGTTCGGCCTCCGAACGATATGCTGACTAATTAAGCCCTTAAAAATCGGACCGAGTCCCAGGTCCATGTCCATACTCCAGCCACATGAAAATAAAGTCATTTTGTGTGACTCCATCTCCATCTCCATCTCCATCTGCGTCTCCATCGCCCACTCCATCTCCATCTACGCGAGTAATAGAGAGAACATGAAAATATGGCAGATAGTAAACAAGCAAAATGCCACTATGTAAAAATATTTATTTAGATTTATCTATATATACTTATTTAGAAAATGTGTACTATATGGGTTACAATTACATACATGATGCTTCTGTATTTCTGCATTTAGTGATAAAAAACTTAATACAATTAAATTGTAAACGGCCTGTCTATTCTTTTATTGGTGGCACCACTTCTATGAGTAGGTTTTGCCGATCAAACTATTTGGGAGGATGTTTAGGAATATTCCTACATAGTATGTATGTATGTATGTACATGCAATTGATAAAGCTCTCCAACTCGCCAAGTTTTTCCAAGTGTATGTATGTATGTACATACAAATGTGTCTTATTGCACGGCGGATGATGCTCAACTCGAATGGATTCGAAGGCAGATGCAAAACTGAAAATAAAATAAAAACTTACATATTATCGTACATATGTACGTACGTACGTACATACATACATATCTCCATGCATACACAAATAAATACATACATATCTGGTTTTATGTTGTTTCCAAGAACCGACAGAAGTTCCGTCGTTAAATAAGACGAATACGTGCAAGTGTGAGTGTGAATGTGAATGCTTTGTATCCACAATAACAGGCAGTCGGACAGACGGACAGACGGACAGACGGGCAGGCGGACATACGGACATACGGACAGTTAGGCAGGCAGGCAGCCAGGCAGTCAGGCAGCCAGGCAGGCAACAGCTCATAGCTCAGAATCTCAGATCGGAGCTCTCGTGTTTTCAATAGAGTATTAAGAATTTCGAATGACTTGAATAAGACGTTAAATTACAAAGGGAACACACATAATGAGAACGTATCTCTGTCTGTCTGTGTGTGTGTATGCACGTAGGAGTGCACAGCAAGCGCATTTTAAAGGTCCGCTTTTCTCCCGCTGTGTTCTCTCTCTAACTATATGTACATATATGTATGTATATCAAAAAAGATTTTGCCAGCGATCAGCTCGTAAGATTCGATATTTTTGACTTTTGAAAATAGTGAGCCACGCCACAGGTTTCTCGAAGGTTCACCGACAACGACTCTCTCCTTCCAACAACCTTGCTTTGACAAATGTATTGTACATATGTCTCTTCGGCACATGTACATTTGTACATTGTACATATGTGCTATGTAGAAACGTGAGGCACCTATTACAACCAGGGTTGCCGAAATTTTTTGCAGCAAACCGCAGCTAAAAGTAGCCAACTTTCTGCTAAAAAAGCTACAAAAAAATCAGCTAAAAAGAAATTATTGCGGCTATATAGAAATACAACTATTTTTTTCAATTTAATGTTGTAATTGTTCTGCCAAGGATCAAGCAACTCATCATTTTTAACATTACTTGAGGGGTACGTTGGGTTTGTTAAAAGTATGTATAAAGTATATATATATATATATTCTTGATCAGCATCAACAGCAAAGTCGATATAGCCATGTCCGTCTGTCCGTAAGAACGAAAGGATCTCAGAGATGGTAAGAGCTACAAGTTGGTCAGTGTCTATCACATATTTACTCAGTGAATACAAGTGTGTTTCCCTTTTTTAGTGCCACGCCCTATTTGTCAGCTTTTTGTAGCAATCGGCCTTGAAAGGTAACCAGATTTAGCTACCAAATATGTGAATCGTCAACACTGATTACAACCGATTACCGTTTATTACCACATGCCCCAATCTATGTACTTATATATGTACATGCTTACATATATCACTGACTGATCAACAATCTCGCACAGATATATGATGTAAGATATTTTAATTTGCACAAAACGTTCCTCAAAGATCAAATTGTTCCAATAGTTCTAAAAGCAATGGCATGCCGGCTACCGGCGGTCAGCGGGTATTACACGGTCAGGATGATTGACTGAAATTTTGTTTTTTAATTTAGAGGATATTTAAGAAATAAACATTTGAAAATTAAATAAATTTAGCACTAGTCGAGCAATAAAACTGTGGTAAATATCGAAAATTACCTATACAAGCTTTTGGAGATAACTTAAAGTAAAAATAGGTTTATAAATATATTTTTATACCCTCTGAAGACGTGGCAGACCCCATAAAGTATATATAATATATTCTTGATCATCATCAACAGCCAAGTCGATATAGCCATGTCCGTCCGTCTGTCCATATGAACAAACAGAACTCAGAGACGGTAAGAGCCACAATATCCGTTTAAGTCAGTATCGCCCACTTATTCAGTCAGGCAATACACAAATTAATTAATTAATTTTCTATACAATGTGATTAGATTTTAGTTGAATTTTTGTAACATATTGGAAAGAAGAAAACATTGCGAAGCTAACATCCTTCTGGAATTATGGAAAATTCAATTAATTACACTCTATCGGCAGAAATCCATGAAAAGCATTGGTAATGTCGAATAAAGTATTAAGCCGAGTAGGTGAATTCGACAAACGTAATACTTTATGCAGTATAGGAAGTAGTATAGTGGAAGGATATTTGGGAACGGATAATTCTACTAAAATTGGTATTTGATGATCATATATGTCACGTCAGTGTGGAAGGAGACCATTATCGACCAAATCGTCTTTAAGCCAATCTTCTTTAGAAGATTAATAAAGTTCGAGAGTGGTACAATATTTACTACTAGTAGTAGCGAGTCATGCAATGCTGATAAGCTTTATAAAAAAGAGCTGTAAATCCGAAACTATAAAGTTATAATATTTTAAAGTTTAACATCATCTACATATTTGGAGAACCATGAATGATGTAATTATGTATTACTATATATGTATATGTACATATGTACTATCTGTAAGTAAAACGTTAAGTCAAATGGAGGATTGTCGGTCATTTATTTAAATGACGTCCTGGAAGCAGTAAAAAGACGGATTCAGTCGGGTAATTTCTTTATAAAAGGAGTATTTTGTTGTTGTTGCATTAATTGAGCATTCATGTAAATATGTAAATAAATACAGCACACATGTGTACATACTTATGTACATACATACATGTGTACATATATACATAAACATACAAAAATAGTGGACAACATACTACAACTTAGCGGGACAAAAAAAAAACACACACAAAAAAAAGATTGACTAAGAGCGAAAAGAAACAGAAGAGGACAGTATGCATACATGTATGTATGTACATATGCGAGAACGAGAGAGATCATCACCGAAGAGAGCCGTCTTTACACACAATGTGGGTGCGTCTAAAATATCGTCTGTGTCTGTACCGTGTACACGTCTTCTGCATAGCAAGTAGCAAGTTGATGAAGTTGGTTTAGCATTGGGACGTTGAGACGTTGAGACGTTGAGACGTTGAGACACTGTAGTATCGTACCTGCTAGTGGTGTGGTGCTCTATGCAAGAAAGACAAAGAGGGAGAGTTCACACATGGATAAAACGCGCGAGAGAGAAAGAGAATCGCAGACTTTATATCCGACAGTGTTGGCAACTTGTTATTTGTTTACAAAATTTTATTATATATATTATTTATATATATTTTTTTATATATATTATATCATAGGTTTGCTATATCAATAGTTAAAAAACAATGTGCACAATATGTTGGAAGATTTCTGTAATCGGTTTATGCTCCACACAAACTGGATAATGCTTGACTTTCAAAAATTCAAATATATATATTTTAGAAATTGATTTTATGAATCGTATGTACATATGTACAAACGTATGTACCTATTGCTATAAAAATGCATGTGACAGCACTGCTGTGGCCAAAGTAAATTCGTCAAGAGAGCGAGAACAAGTGAGAGAGAGTGATAGAGAGAGGGCGAGAGACAGAAAGAGAGAGAGAGAGAGAGAGAGAGAGCGCATGGCCATTTTCGATCTGCCCGCCTTCTCGCAACTTTATGTTTTGAGCAGACGTTGCGAGATGTGAGCGGTAAAAGGAGAGGAGAGAGCAGAGAGCAGAGGAGGATGAGAAGGAGAAGGCAAAGCAGATCGTGACCTGTGAATGTGTACACTTGCGTCTATGGCGTCGCATCTGTGTATGTCTGTGTGTGTGTGTGTGTGAGACAGAGAGAGAGAGAGAGAGAGAGAGAGAGTCTGTGTTTTTGTATCTGTAGCAGTAGTATATTTGTTTTTTTTATTATTGTTTAAAGCATGGGTGTGCGTGAGTGAGCAGCTCGCGTTGCTCCAGCTAAAGCAAGCGAGGCACTGCAAGAGCTGCTGCTTCTCAGTCCGCTCGAGGTAAACACGGCAGTAAGACGCCGAGCCGTGCGTGCACGCCCGTGATTATTATTGTTGACTAGTTGACTAACACACCGTACACACACACACACACACTATACTGGTGTACATGTTGTATTAAAAAAATAAGTACAAATTAAGTGATTTCAATACAGTGTCACAGTGTCTCAAATCTATGCAAATGCAAATACAAAAATAATAAATATACAATGTTCATACCATATTTGAAATCGAGAATTTCGATATTCGCGTAGTTTACTTATTATGAATAATACTCAAAAATACTCGAGAATTTGTGATATTAAAATACCAACAATAATTTTGAGCCATGTGATTAACTAAATTTATTAACAGTTTTATGTAAACAATCATGTGAAAACATACATATGTTAAAACAATGCAAAGTAGCATTTCTGCTTACATATATGCCGAGATATACATACATATATGAAGTTTCATCCTAAAATTCTAATAAAGTAGTACTCAAATAAATGTATGCAATTTATATCAATGTTGAAAGTGTGTGCTTTAAACAAACCGGGATAATATCTAATTAAACATCGATCGATTAGCCACTTACCATACAATAACATAGCATATTTGTAGCAGAGCCGACGGCAAACTGGAGGCGACACAGTAGAAAAGATTCGGATTCTTATTATTGGTGACAAACACTACTAAAATGGATGCATACACATTACCAACATATTTCCCGCTGGCGTAAGTATTATTTATCTTTTCAAGTACATACGTAGAGCTATGATCACCATTAATCAGCAGCCAGTATGGTATCCATATTTAGTCAGTCACGCCCCATTTGCCTATCGGAATATATGTATGTATATACATCCGAAAAATATACGTTTTTGGCGAATATCTGTAGTACAGCAGTTCAATATATGGACTTGTTCGTAACACTGCAATATTTTAACATTCTTGCAAAAATTAGAAAATTGTACAGTGAAAGATTTACTCATATTGTTGTCAGTAGGAATCAGGGATCAGCAGCCAACCCTCCGTCTTTTTAAGTATATCTCAGTTTTTTTAAGGAGATCTACGTGTAAAGAGACGTAGTTTTACTAAGTACTATTTAAAAAAATATTGTAAAATACTTAAGAACTAACATGGTTAATATCAATATAATATGAAATTGTTTATTGGTGTTTTTTGGCGTTATATTTCAAATGCTAAATGTAAAGTTTTACACCTAGTTGATGAGATCAGCGAGTATATATAGATGGACAGGCAGGAACTTGCATAAAACCATTATACCCCATTTGTGGCCAATATGAATAAATACTGGCTTTAATTAACCCATATATATTCTGCGTGTTGATCTAAAATCGAATCTTACGTGTAGGTACGTAGTTTATTGATTGCTATTTAACAACAAACTATTTGAATAGCTGTCATATATATTAACTCAAAATCAAATATGACTATAGTCTCTGCTAGCTATTCACTGGTAAAAAAAAGCTTTAAAATTTTATAAAATTTGTCAAACATTTTGTCGTAGAATTTTTATTAGTTGTATTAGATTTTGTTACATTCAATATAGAATATATCGCTCGCACAATTTGTGACGTTAGCGCTGGTAGCGACGACTTTTTCTCAACTAAACAAAATTTATTTTTTTTAAAATCCAGACTTTTTTGAAAAAAAAAATCACTTTTTTAAATGCCACGCCCCTCCGCCTACAGGAGAAAACAGTATTACTGTCCATATTTTATTTTTACAACTATCGCTTTTTTTAAATTAATGTTTTGAACTGAATGAAACTCATAGATACGATGTAGAGTTGTATTAAAATTCATTTTTTCATGTAATGAATTTTATTTAATTTTTCATTTAATCAAAAAAATATTATCTGTATACTTGCTCAATTAAATTTTCTTTTAACCAAATTATGATTTTTGAAATACTGGCTCAGGGTCTTCTACAGTCGGGCAAGCTCGACTGTAATCTTCCTTACTTGTTTAATATTGAAATATGTGTACATTTTTTGCAGCTATACTGAATTACAGTTTTTGGCATCCAGGCGAGCAGCTGCAGCTGCAGCAGCTTCTATGTTGCCTAGTTCAGCGTCCAGCAACCATGTTTCTCCCACAACAGATGTGAGCAGTTCGGTTCCGGTTCCAGTTGCAGTTGCAGTCTCAGTAGCAGCGCCTCCAGCACCTTCAGCGGTTCCGGAGGCGACACCCGCGTCAACGCTTGCACCAACCTCGGCAAATGGTAGTGCAGGCAGTCACACATTTTTGAGTAGTGCAGGACATCACCATCATCATCATTTCCATGGGCATGGCGTGGGTATGACAGGACAATCGCAGCAACATGACTTTCATCCGGCTTACCGAATTCCTGGTTACATGGAACAATTTTATTCACTGCAACGCAGCAGCCCAACCGCTTCATATCATGGTACTTATGTATTTGTTTATTTCTTTTGTATGTTCGAGGGCTGTTTGACAAGTCAGCGACGCCGCTTCTACACTTTTTCAACACTCCTCCACTATGGGCGATTTGTTGATTTTGTATCCATCTCCGTACACAGTACAAATATGATATATATAAAGACGCTGACTTATTAGGCAGCCGTATCGTATATGAATTTAAATTTAAGTAAATCCACACTCCTGGATTGCTCAATAAATAATTCTTGAATATTTGATGTATTTGCAGATCCGTATGCCAACTGCTCATCTGCTTTTCATCTGGCCGGACTGGGTTTAGGCTCCGGAGAGTATTTAAGTGCACGGGGCATGGGCTCGCTAAGCGAACTGCATCATGCTGCTGTTGCGGCAGCAGCAGCTGCTGCAGCTGGCTCGTTAGCGAGCACTGATTTCCATTTCAGTCTCGACGGCAACGGCCGGCTAAATAGCCCACGCCCTGGCGGTGCAGGGGGGTGTGGTGGTGCTGGTGGAGGTGGTGGAAGCATGCGCGCCAGTATGAGCAGAAAACGTGCACTTTCCTCATCGCCATACTCGGATTCATTCGATATAAATTCAATGATTCGATTTTCACCCAACTCACTGGCCACTCTTATGAACGGTTCACGAACCAGCAGCGCTGCCAGCGGATCCTATGGCCATCTGTCTGCAGGAGCAATGAGCCCGATGGGACATGCCCACTCTGCAATGGCGCCGCACTTACAACAGTTGCAAGCCCATTTGCTCCGTGCCAGTGCTGGACTCCTGCATCCAGTGATGACGCAGCAACAAGCGGCCGCGGCTGCAGCAGCAGCTGCAGCAGCTGCCAGTTATTCGATAAATCATGCTGCCACACTAGGTATCGGCGAAGTGTCTTCCAACTCTAAAGAAATGACCTGTGGCGGCGGTAGTGCTAGCCAAGCCTCCACTCCAACTTCTACAATAATCAGTGGGACTCCAGCAGACGATGCAGTGTTGAAAGTCAATCCAATCGGTTCAAATAAGGTAAGTTCGTAGCAGTTGTCCCTAATATAAATATATTGAAATTCGGATATGAATGTCATTGAAAATGTTAAACTTGAAACCTTTTTCTGTTGGCATTCAAATCAAAAGCCAATGAATCTGAATTTCCTTTAGTAAATAAATATGAAAATTAATTAATTATATTACTAGGTTTAATTAGGATCAGAATTAATATTGGTTTGTGCATAATATTAGGTAATAAATGCTTATTACCTATTTTAGTACAAAAACAATATACCCTCTGTATAAAAATTTAAAATATTTATAATGGTTAAGATATTGAATTTAAATGTCGTAACTTACTCATCTTATTTCCAATGAAAATTAATTTGATAACAATACGAAAAGAATCAATTACAGTTCCATTACGCGCTAATAAAATTTCAATTATTTTAAGTTCAATAAATAGAAATATTATTGATAAAACACAAATATTACAACAGCAAGCAAAAGTACCTACGAACTAAGTTATTAAACAATGCTATTTCAGAACTACGAAGATGGAAATAACTTGGATCGAAATCGTTTGGGCAAGAGCAACAACAATAAGATGCCGGCGACTCTGGAACAGCCGTCGTCTACATCAGGAAGAGTTGCACAAGTCGAAGCTGATAGCGCCACGGCAAACGTCATTGAGCGGCGACAAAGAAATAAATCAAGTGGCATTCAAGTTGGACATCATCATAATCATAATCATAATCATAATCGAGAAAGCATTGGCCAGGATGAACGCGGTAGTAGTAATGGTCACCAGTTCAGCGAGTACGACTGCGCAACGGCCGATACAACAGATATTAAGGACGAGCCTGGAGATTTCATTGAAACCCATTGTCACTGGCGCAATTGCAGTATTGAATTCACCACACAGGATGAGCTAGTTAAGCACATTAACAATGATCACATCCAGAGCAACAAGAAGGCTTTCGTCTGTCGGTGGGAGGATTGTTCTCGTGGGGAAAAGCCTTTTAAGGCCCAATACATGCTTGTTGTGCACATGCGTCGTCACACCGGTGAAAAGCCCCATAAATGCACCGTAAGTGAATGAAATGCGTTTAATCACATTTAATCCTAATCATTTAATCCTGGTAACGAGTGAGATACTACGGCATATTCGATATTATATTATTATATATGTACATATTTACATATGTATATTCATATTGGTCAGAAAATTTATAAAGAATATGTTGCACCTACTCTGTAAATTTGCTTTGGATACCTTCAACATACAACAAAAAAGTTTCTCATACTAATGACATTTCTTTGCTCTTATGTTTGTCAGATTACTTACTATATGTTCTTAATATTTTGATTATAGTTTGAGGGATGCTTCAAGGCATACTCGCGGCTGGAAAACTTAAAAACTCATTTGCGATCGCATACAGGAGAAAAACCGTATACCTGTGAGTATCCGGGATGCAGTAAAGCTTTCAGTAATGCCAGCGATCGTGCTAAGCACCAGAACCGAACACACAGCAACGAGGTAAGTCTTTAGAGAATCGATAGCGGAATGACATACATACATATGTTTTAAAATTTGTCATCAATTACAGAAGCCGTACATTTGTAAAGCACCGGGATGCACAAAACGGTACACAGATCCAAGCTCACTGCGTAAGCATGTCAAGACTGTCCATGGAGCTGAGTTTTATGCAAATAAGAAACACAAGGGCTTGCCTCTGCATGATGCCAACTCAGGATTAGATCGGGATAGAGACCGGCACAGAGATAGAGAAACCGATCAGCAGCACCACAATCAACTACAGGAGCAAAATATTGATTCGAGTCCATGTAGTGAGGATATTCACTCTGGCAAAGCAATAAGTGTTTCCAGTCCGAGCATTAAATCCGAATCGGATGCCAATTCACCCGGACAGTTGAATTCACACGGCGGTTCAGTCTCCGGCGGATCAGTCTCCGAAGGTCTAATGCATGCATACCGGCAAGAGGATCTGCGTGGCGGCGTCAGTGTGCCAACATTGGATGAAGGTTGGCCCTATAACGAGGATATTGACGCTGCTGATCTTCCAATTGTTCTCCGAGCTATGGTTAATATAGGCAACGGCAACGGCCACGGCAACGGCAATGGGAATACTACTGTGTGTTCCAATGTTGGCAGTAGTGGTGCTACTATGGCGCGTCAACGTTTTCGCAGTCGTTTACAGAGCAAGTGCTTCAACTCGAGCAATTCGATGCTCTCCAATATACCGGAGAGTAATCGGGCAATTGGAATCAGTGAATTGAATCAACGCATTACTGAACTTAAAATGGAACCAGGCACGACTCCAGTACCTGTACCTGTACCAGAACCAGCACCAGTTACAGTTACAGTTCCAACAACACAACCGCTACACTCAGTTGGAACGTCTAATTACACTGGCGTACAGTTATTGGAACATCCATCAGTAGTAACAGGAGCAGGAGCAGCAATGCAGGCTCAACTTAGACGTGATAGCCAGAACTCAAATGCTAGCACATACTATTGCAGTATGCAGAGTCGTCGCAGCAGTCAATCGTCGCAATTGTCTTCAATATCAACAATGAGGAATCGACCAGTAATGTATAATGCGGCACCGGCATCGTTCTACGATCCAATATCCCCCGGAGGCTCTCGGCGTTCCAGTCAAATGTCTAACGGACTTGTGCCGAATGCACCAGTTGCACAGGTCACTCTGAACAGTAATGCACAGGCACATCCACATCCACATCCACATCCCCATACACATATGCATAATAGCAATACCTATGCGCATTCCCATCCAATTGAGGATGGTGGAGTACCAGGAAATACGACTAGGAGCAACAGTTTGCCACCACCACCATCATCGCATTTGATTGCCACACATTTGCAACGATTGCAAGCTAGCGATGCAATGAGTTCTTTCTATCACAATCACAATCAAAATCAAAATCAAAATCTTAGTGCCAATCAAAGAATTGTTCCAGGCACCGGGCGATATTCAATTCCAAATGCTTTTCAATCCCCGGCCATTCCGT
The DNA here is from genome assembly GCA_035047385.1 of Drosophila tripunctata. Lineage (NCBI taxonomy): Eukaryota > Metazoa > Arthropoda > Insecta > Diptera > Drosophilidae > Drosophila > Drosophila tripunctata. The sequence goes on from JAWNPS010000143.1 coordinate 322,590, forward strand.
CCAATTATTGCTCACACTATGAGTATGATGCAGAATCTTCATTGCCAAATGCCTCACAACCCAGACGACAATCGGAGCCCGTCATGGGACAGCAAAGATTGGAACGGAATGCTGCTGCTCCTCCTTCCACAAATCCTACCCTTCAGAGTGTACGCTGCTCTAAACCGTCTGCTAGTGCAACAGCTGCTAGTGCGAATAAAACTAAGGAAGCAGCTGGCGATAAGAGGAATACGACACTGGAGTACCATCCAAATGAAAAGGTCAATTTAGATGAAGTTGAGGAGTTGATATTACCCGATGAGATGGTTCAGTATCTTAATTTGGTTAAGGAAACCGAAAAATGTTCTCAAAACGATGTGTGCCAACCATCCCCATCCCCATCCCCAACTCCGTCCAGATCCCAAAGCCCATCCCGAGCCATAGACCTTATGTCTCCCCAATCGGGTCACACAATGTCGGCACTTGGTAGTCCATATTCACAGCGTAACTATGAATCGGGCGCTACGTCTCATTATTATCAGCGACATACCTCAGCGCCATCCAATTATCTATCACAAACAACGCAAAACAACAACATCGAAAATGTTCCGGTTACGGTTTCAAGTCAGGTTCCGATATTAACACCGCCTCCTCCTCCGCCTCCTCCTAGTTTTCAAGCACATCACATAATTGATTCATCAATGACAAGTATTCCGGAACTAACTCCGGTTCCAAATAGTAATACAAATCTAGATGCAAATAATGGTATCGAGATACAATGTGGAGTCGTTAGTCAATCCCAATTGTCTCCGACAACTGCGAATTTAAATCAGAAACAGAATCAAACTAATAATCAGAATCAGAATTATAAATCTTCCTGTTCTGTATCTAAGCCTAGTGCAACTGCTGACGATATACATATGGCTGTTGATATTAAATTACTAACCACACAAGAGCAACAACAACAACAGAGTTCAATGCATTCTGAAACTTATCAACGCACTTTAGAATATGTTCAAAGTTGTCAAAATTGGATGGAAACCAATAGTAATACATCTGTGTGCAATTTCCAAGTTGGTAATATCATCAATACTCCTCATTATCATAACAATAATCCAATTTGGCCGGACGTAAGCAGCTCAACACATCCACACCCGAATCCACAACAAAATCAACATCCAAATCCCAGCACTAACATGATAATAAATGATATGACAACATCTTTAAGCTCACTTTTGGAAGAAAATCGATACCTGCAGATGATGCAGTAACATACGGATGAGTGCAGATCGTCTAAAATATATATGAAATTAAAATTTGGTCACATGTTTCTAAGAAATTTTGGTCATGGCCATAAAAATAAATGATATTCTATAATCATCAAACAATTATACATACATCCACATTTAAACTTATAAACAAGTTTTAACCGATTCAATTACAACGTTTCATATTATTTGAGTATATGTAACTCTAATTATGTGTGCATTCATCATATATTATTCCTAACGTTGTTAAAACCAAATATATGATATTATTAAACTCATATTCAGACATACACATCCTCAAAACTTGAATGCGTAAAATATGTATATGCTAAGTCTACTAAGTAAACTAACGTGACAAGCGTTTGATTGAGTATCTACATAGTATATATGAAGGTATACTGTATATCTACGTATATATCTATATCTTTATATGTATGTATATGCAGTAGCAAAATATTGAGGATAACTCATTCCGCCATACACTAAGATGCATTTCTTATTTAAGCTAGCTTTAGAACTTGTATACTCTAAATATGTCTTCCATAATTAAAACGACTATCTTCGCACATTAATTGAAATAAAAATTTACTTTTATTGTATACTTTTTTTAAGGAAAATAAATTACATTGTCTCGTGTGCCCTGTGTGTGCATCCCATACAATCCATAATGGATAATTGGCATTTAAAGCAAATGTTTTTAATGTGATTTCGAATTTATTTACAATAATGGTACACAATTATATCGATATTAATTAATATATTAATATATATAATATATATAATATATTAATATATTAATATATTAATTAATATATTTTATATATATTAATAGGAGACAAGAGTAGTACATTGTTAAAGTCGAAATAATAATATATCGATATTTCTTAGCAACCCTACTACAATACATCGGTTTCGGTATGAGCGATATCAAGAAGCACGAGTATCGATACGATGATACCGAAATATCGCATCTTGCATATCAAGAAGCACGAGTATCGATACGATGATACCCAAATATCGCACCTTGCATATCGATGGCCTACAATATAACGATACGACTATCATCCCTATCTACTATAAATGTATACACTTTTTCATAAATGTCGATATGTGCGTGCGTGTGTGTGCAACCCAGTGTATGCAGGAACATATTTTTATTTAAAACGAAAAAATACAATTCTGTAGTTAAAATACAATGTCCTATTGAACAAGTTGAACGATACACACATAGTGGACAACAAAATATGATGATAGACATCGGTTTATTAATTTAAAAGCACGGCGTTCTGCTCCGCCTTTAGTTGTTGTTTTTTTTTTTGTTTTTGACAAAAAACATCATTTTGAATACATAGCATTTTGATATATATATATGTATATACAGTCTTAAAAAGTTGTAAAGAATGTTGCTGAAACTTCCAAGTCATGGTGCTATATTCTTGTATGCTGTTTATATTCTGCGAATGCAATGTATTCACTGCACCGTAGTTGATCACGGGCGTCACGACACACGCCCGCATACAGAACTAAATAAACAACAATCAGCAACAACAAAGCAGTTTCCATCGAGTGACATTGTGGCACAATTCACTCTGCCACCGATTGTTATTGGAGCGGGAGGAACATTTGGATCTGGAGGTTCTACCTCAACTTCTACGCTGGCAAACTTTTCCAATCGAACAAATGTATCAAGTGGTTCCGGAGTCGGCGGTTCAGGTGCACAATCGAAAAACTATTTTACGCATCTAACCTTTGATTACACACACAATGTAATGTATGCGGGTGCTACAAACAAAATTCTAAAGTTAAACGAAAACTTGCGCGTCCTATCAGAGGCAGTGACTGGACCCAAGCATGATGCACCTCAATGCCATGCAGGAGGCTGCCCGGAGGATGTTGAGACAACGCTGGTAAACAATTTCAATAAAATATTGGTGGTTAGCTATGCTCACAACGACGGCATCCTTATATCGTGTGGAAGTATCCGACAAGGTATGACTTTTTTAAATTGTCTATTATTATAATAATTAGTTGTATGTTTCTGTACTGTTTATTTTCTTCTCTTATATGAAAAGTTAATGTTAATAAACATATTAAAATGTGGGTAGTAAAACTATTGGACTTTGACGATCCGTATGTTACTAGGTTTCTATATATAGTTAAATCTCTGAATCTGAAAAAATGGAAAAAACTAGATGCAAATTAATAGAAAAAGCGTAAAAAAAAAACGGAATTGAATAAATATTTGTTTTTAATATAAATAATTTAATGGCTGAATAAAAACTTTTTTGTACGGCTTATATTCAGTTTTAGAAAAAAAGATTCTTGTATTGCCTGACTGAATATGTGGTCGATACTGACTAAAATGGATGTTGTAGCTCTTACCATCTCTGAATTCTGTTTGTTCATACGGACAGACGGACATGGACATTAATATCTACAACGTTTATTTATTTATGTAATGATACGTTTTGTTTTTGCAGGTGCCTGTGAGATTTATAATCTATTACGATTTCCAATGGCACCGCAATTTGTGGCTGTGCCATTGGCTGCAAACGATGAAAGTGCATCAACATATGCGTTTGTTGGCCCTGCTCGCTACTCGTGGAAGGAGGAAGATATCCTTTATGTGGGCACCACATTTACCAACGTTGGTGACTATCGGCATGATGTACCCGCGATATCGTCTCGCCGCTTAGAAGACTTAAACTATGCTGAATTTTCAATTCAGCAGTCAATTATAAACATCGATGTGAAGTACCGTGATCACTTTCTAGTCGACTACGTCTACGGATTTAATTCGTCAGAGTATGCATATTTTGTGCTTGTACAAAAGAAATCACATTTGGCTGAAGAGGCTGGGTATGTGACACGTCTGGCCCGAATCTGCATAACAGATCCAAACTATGACAGCTACACAGAAATAACCATACAATGCACAGCGACAGATGATCACGTGGATTACAATATATTGCGTGATGCTAAGATCACTCATGCCAGTCAAAAGTTAGCACATCAAATGGGTATTAAGAGGGATGATCATGTGCTCGTCACTGTGTTTTCGCCATCCAAAGAGATTAGCGATCAGCCAGAGAATAAGTCTGCCATGTGTATCTATAGTCTGAAGGATATTGAAGATGTATTCATTGAGAATATACACATGTGTTTCAATGGCACAATTAAGGATCGCAATCTTGGCTATATATCGGGCACTATAAATGACGGCAGGTGCCCGATAGTTGGCTCATTGGGCAACATTTATAACTTTTGCAACGTGGGACTGAAAATTAGTGGTGTGTCGCCCATATCGGCGCAGGCTTTATTCCATTTTGAGAATGTTTCAATCACTTCGGTGACAGCAACAACGACAACTGATCAGCAACATTCTCTTGCCTTTCTGGGCACCGAATCGGGAACTATCAAGAAAGTATTGCTGTCTGGCCAAAAACCTGGCGAATACGAGGAGATTGTCGTGGACGCTGGCAATCGTATTCTACCCAATACAATGATGTCGCCCAAAAAGGATTTCCTATATGTATTGTCATTGCGTAGGATAACCAAATTACGGATTGAACATTGCTCAATGTATGCAAATTGCTCAGCTTGTTTGGAGTCAAGGGATCCATTCTGTGGATGGTGCTCTCTGGAGAAGCGTTGTACAGTTCGATCCACTTGTCAACGGGACACATCCGCGTCACGCTGGCTCTCTTTGGGCAGTGGACAGCAGTGCATTGACTTTGAATCAATAGTCCCTGATAAAATACCGATAAGTGAGCTAACTGAGGTACAACTAATCATACGAACTTTACCGGAACCATTCAATGCCAAGTATCGCTGTGTGTTTGGCAACTCGACGCCAATTGATGCAGAAATCTTGGAGCATGGCTTGGCTTGTGCCACACCGCCGATTGATCAAAGGCCGATAATAGCCAGTAATATGGATCATGTACTGGTGCCACTATCGGTGCGGAGCTCAGAGACAAACAAGGATTTTGTATCGCGTTCATTTGCGTTCTTCGATTGTTCCCATCACCTAAATTGTCAGAGCTGTGTGCGCAGCTCGTGGGGTTGCAACTGGTGCATTTTCGACAACAAGTGTGTACACCAATCGGATCAGTGTCGCAACATGGAGCTGGCTATGAGCACTGAGGCACAGTGTCCACATTTGAAGCGCATGCGTGAACCAATTCTGCTGCCTGTCAAGGTGCCCAAGGAGATACGATTAGAGATTGAAAATTTGCCAAAACCAAAAAGCGCACACGCCGGCTACTTGTGCACCATTCAAATTGAAGCCGCTCAAATGCTTTTGCCCGCTCACATTGAGTCCAACAATATTGTGGTCTGCGAAAAGACGCCGTACTTTTATGAGACAAACACGCATGAGTATGAGGCGAAGGTGGACATTACTTGGAATCGGCAACACTATGTGGACACCGCTACAATAATATTGTACAAATGTGATGTGCTTGGTTCCCATCGCCAGCACGCCGATTGCAGTTTGTGTGTCACACGCGATCCAAAATATCAGTGTGCCTGGTGTGGAGGCTCCTGTGTTTACAACGAAACTTGTGGAATTGATTCAGTCGCTAATTCAGCTAATTCAGCTAATTCTCATTTGCATACCAATAATGCAATACTGCAGAATGAGTGCCCTCGGCCAAGAATAGACATTATTAAACCATTGTCTGGCCCAGTGGAAGGTGGCACTCTGGTAACAATTGAGGGCAGCAATTTGGGTATACGAGAGGAGGACGTACGCGGCAAGATTTCAATTGGAAATGTGCCATGTGAACTGGTTAATTATCAGATATCTGTTAAGATCGAGTGTCGCACTAGTGCAGCTCTACATGAAATGTCTGCCCCAATTAAAGTCGCCAATGATGCTGGCTACACCGAGTCAAGTGTACAGTTCCATTTTAAAGATGTGAAGTTAACTGGATTATATCCATCCGTTGGTCCCAAATCCGGCGGAACTCAATTGTCTCTGTTGGGCAAGTACCTTAACATTGGCTCAAGCATTCGCGCCTTTCTGGATGAATACGAGTGCCATATCAATGTGACACAGGCATCATCCACACGTCTATCGTGTACCACGTCTGAGGCAACACAACCGGAGCCAATACGCTCGCTTCGCTTGGCCATCGACGGTGCTAACCGTACATTCAGCTGTCATAACCACCTGGAGAATACGAGCTTGAAATCAAGCTCTGTACGAAATGGTTATAATTCATATGGCTATGGATCATATTATAATTTGCCACCGCCGCTGCTGCTGCCATGCTCGATATTCAATTATACACAAGACCCACGGATAATGCAAATAAAGCCGCTGCGTAGCTTTGTTAGTGGCGGACGTATACTAACTGTGCATGGCATGTATTTGGACTCGATACAAAATCCAGAGCTTGAGGTATTCTTTGATAGCGAGCGAGTGAACAAAACTTCCTGTACTGTTATTAACTCAAGTCAAATGGAATGCCCATCTCCGCCAGTTAATTTTCAATTTGAATTCTTGAGAAGTTCAATGGCCATGATGACAACGAACCCCATAGACCAAAATGTGTCCGGATCCAAGCATAAACGTGATACAATTTACAATGACGACGACAACGCATTCCGTATATACGCAACGGGTGCATCCTCATCCTCAAACTACATGGATGTAGCAGCAGCAGCCGCCTCTTTTGTGAAAGTTCAGGAAGCCCAGTTGAATTTGCAAATGAGCTTTGTCATGGATAATGTGCAATTGGTAAGGGATTTGAATAAGTATTTTCATGATATTCGCAGCACCATTGTGTACCTGAGCGATCCCAAATACTTTCCATTTGCCAACGATGGCATTAAGCTTTACAAAGGCGATACTTTGGTCATTGAAGGTGAGCTTCTCAATTTGGCAGCCGATGAATACGATGTGAATGTTACGATTGGGACGGCACAGTGCAATATAACTAGTCTTGCTGTAACCCAATTGCTTTGCATTCCACCGGAACAGCAACCCGCAGCAACAGATGAGAATGGGGTGGATCAGCCAGCCGACTTGCCGTTAGTTGTCGTTAAAGTGGGTCGAAATCTTCGCTTTGTCATTGGATATCTGAAGTATGATTTGAATAAACCATACTCAATGCCACATGCAATGCTGGGCATCATTTTGACTGTATTGGCTCTAATTATAATACTGGTAATCGTGTTAATAATATTCCGGCGAAGGTCTACACAAGCTGAGCGAGAGTATAAACGAATCCAGATACAAATGATAACCCTAGAGAGCAACGTGAGATCCGAGTGCAAGCAGGCCTTTGCTGAACTGCAGACCGATATGACAGATTTAACCGCTGATCTGGAGAGTACTGGCATACCGACCTTGGATCATGTCAACTACATTATGAAAGTATTCTTTCCCGGTGTATCCGATCATCCCATACTAAATTCGACGAAAATTCGTGGCAACAATCAGCAGCACACTAATTACGATACTGCCATGATGCAATTCGAACAGTTGATTAGTAATAAATATTTTTTATTAACTTTCATCGAAACGTTGGAGGCTCAACGTTCATCGTTTTCAATACGTGATCGCGTTAATGTTGCCTCATTGCTAATGGTGGTACTCATGAATAAAATGGAATATGCAACGGAGATATTGAAATCTCTCTTATTACGACTCATTGACAAGTCGCTGGTCAGCAAACATCCACAGTTGATGCTCCGTCGAACCGAGAGTGTTGTCGAAAAAATGTTGACTAATTATCTGGCAATTTGTATGTACGACTATCTTAAGGAATATGCCGGCTCCAGTTTATTTCTGCTCTTTAAAGCCATTAAACATCAGGTCGAAAAGGGTCTGGTTGATGCAATTACGCATGATGCTCGCTATTCGCTCTCCGAGGAGCGTTTACTCCACGAACAGGTTACGCATTCCATTGTCATTTTGCACATTCTTCAGGATGATCTGGACGAAAAGATCCAGTGTCGAGTCAATGACTGGGACACTATATCACAGGTCAAACTGAAAATTCTCGATGCCATCTTTAAGAATACACCATTCTCAATGCGACCATCAGTGCATGAAGTTGATCTGGAATGGCGACATGGACGCGGTGGTCACTTAACATTACAGGACGAGGATCTCACAACAAAAACAATTAACGGTTGGAAACGTTTAAATACTTTATTCCATTACGGTGTTAAGGAATCGGCCGTCATGTCATTAATAGCTCGACAAAATGATAACTACAATATGATGCCGCCTTACGGAAAACAGCAACAAGCACCTTATCATAACTGTGAGTATTGACATCTGTTAAGCGTGCTAGAGAGCTATAGATAAGACATTATCCTTGTATTTGGCGGTTATATGGTTAGGGATTATAGACTTTTTTTTAGCGTTAATGGTTAATGTTTTTCTTCTTCTTATATGTTTTTATTTTTCTATTTACAGTTTATTACATAAATAACTCACAGAGTCACATAATAATAAACAACGATATTGAGTCAGGTCTTCAGCAGCCCAGACTCTATCATTTGGTTAAGCCAATCTTACCTGACCACTACATGAACATTAAAAACTCTACGCTTTCGGGAGGAGGCATGACACCTGCCCAAGGTCCTAGTGCCCATTGCATTGGAAATGAACGAGTTAACAAAACAATACCTGAAGTTTATTTGACTCGCTTACTTGCCACTAAGGGTACTATTCAAAAATTCGTCGACGATTTCTTTTCAATTATTTTGACAGTTAACGAAGAATTGCCGCCGGCTGTTAAATGGCTATTCGATTTGCTAGATGAAGCGGCCCGTCGACATAATATTGCTGATTCGGATATTCTACATGCCTGGAAGTCAAACAGTTTGCCCTTACGTTTCTGGGTGAACTTTATTAAAAATCCGGACTTCATATTTGACGTTAACAAGACGTACTCCGTCGATTCTTGCCTAAGTGTTATAGCACAAACTTTTATGGACGCCTGCTCAACAACAGAACATCGATTGGGCAAGGACTCTCCATCCAATAAGTTGTTATTTGCAAAGGTATTTCATTGACACGTACATATGTGTCAGTTATAAATATTTAAATTTTTCTTAAGCAGTTGAATATGCTGTTTGCCGCAGTATTATTGTTAAAATTATTTTTACAGGATATTCCCAATTACCGCATTATGGTTAAGGAATTTTACCGTGATGTAGCAAGACTTCCCCAAATTAGCGACCAGGAGATGAGCACTGCCATGCAGCAATTGTCTGTGCAACAAAGTGAAGAGTTTGACACGATTTCTGCCTTAAAGGAACTCTACATTTACGTAACTAAGTATAGGGAACAGGTGAGCAGTAATAAAAATGAAATCTGAAAACTATGCCTATGGATAAAAATACATTAATAACATTTCATAACATTTTAGATAATGGATGCACTTGATTCGGATCCCAACTGTAAAAAAATGTATCTTTCACGAAAGTTAGAAAACGTTGCTTGCACATTGGACGGAGAGAACACCTCAAACTGCTGACAAGAGATAACAACAACTCAATTTGTGAGCCACAAGACACAGACACTGGAACTGGACGTTGAACCAACAATTTACGTTCTATTTTTTTCATTTTAATTTATGGTAGTACACAAAACAGTGCATACATATTTGAGTATATCATCTATATCAAGTGCCAATTCAAACAAAAATTCTATTTTATACATTTTGTTAAAAATTAACTTGAGGGTGCTTGTGTAGACATGGAACTTTTGTAATATACTTTGGTAAGAGAAACAAATTTGATACCGTCACATCAACTTACCGAAAAGTCAGCAGCTAAAAGAAACATAATGCAGAAAAACCTAAATGACTCACTTATGAACATCCCATACATTTAACTATTATAATGCATACTATTGTTTAAGCACATACAGATACAGACTTACAGGAGGTTTAGTAGTGAGCATTTGCATTGCATCGAGATATTTTATGACTGAATTGTACAGAACACGCTAAAAATTTAAAAAAAATTGAAAGTCTGGTAGGCACTGAGCAAAATTTGTTACATGCAAAATTAGTTGCATTTATTTTCTAAATAGCATAAATCAGTTCTAAATAATAGTAGAATCTTAAGAATTTAATTATAAGTAATCATACATTCATATATTTATACACACATACTTATATTGCGTAAAGATGCAGATGAACGAACAATTACTTATATATGTATTTCAAACGTACGTAGAAAATATTTCGAATACTAATTTTTAGGTGTGTCATCCTCCGATTTTCCATATTTTTATAATTTATTTTTTAAGATTTCGAGCAAATATTATGTTTCAGAACTGAAATAATCTTACACAGACGCACGAAAGCCATATATTAACTTCTTATATAGTTACACACAAAACTAGGAAATCAAGCGCTTGATAACATTTGCATACCTAAAGCAGTTTACTGGGCAGACTCTTTTATTTGGCTCAGCATTGAGCATTACATTTTAGAGCATGTGATATATATTGTATTAAGGATTCGTTAAGATACTTCTGCGAAGCCTATAAAACATTTTTTATTATAAGCTCAATAATTGGTTCCAATTATCCAGAAAACCGTGTTTCGTTTTTTTTATAAATTTGTTGCACACCTACTGTATATACATTTAAAACAATTATTAAAAAATATGCATTTAAATATATATTATTATGAATTGTCATTGTATTTGCTAAGGTGAATCCATAAAAATTACAGTACCATACCGTGTAAATACTTTGTGTACTTCATATTTTATATTAAATACAAAGGTTTAAATATAAGTGAATGTATTTATATTTGATTTGATTTCAATTGATTTAGTGGTTTTTCTTGCCTGATTTTTGGTTCCGGTATGATGATTGAAAGTAATTCGAACCGATAAAGACAATCAAGTCCAACGATGCCTGAAACGCTCAGACACCGATCATGTGGCGATTGAATTGATTGTGAGTGAAGCAATCAGATCGAAAATAGCCTTCTAAATTTGTGAAGGTGTGTGACGCTCCATAAATGGGCGCACAATTTCAACGCGCACTGTGCGCTAGTATCAAAACAACAGCACGAGTAAAGTCCCGCAATTGCCGGCGAGCGACAAAACGGCAATATCACGCCACTGGAAGCTGTCTATGCTCAGCTAATCAGAGAGCGATAGATAGCTGTCGCACACAACATACAATACAATATTGTATATGTATGTATGAGAGCCCGGATAAAACTACAACCGCGCAGTCGTCATTGTCTGTGGTCAAGTACACAGAGCAAAGAGAGCGAGAGAGCGACTGAAATTCAAAGAGCGACGACGCAAGCGCAGTAGCAACGCGCGAGACCGGCATCAACCTGCTGACGGGAAGAGAGAGGGAGATCGGTTGTACTGCTGCAGTACAACCAGCCATCAGCACGCAGCAGCCTAGACCACGCACACACACGCAAAGGCACACGCAGAGACGGAAAAAGGCACAGGCAATGTGCAAAAACAACAACAACAAGGGAGAGCAGAACTGTTGAGCGCCGAACTGCCAGAGGCTTAGCACACGCACACACACGCAAAGGCACACGCATAGACGGAAAAAGGCACAGGCAATGTGCAAAACAACAACAACAACACCAGCGTTAGAGCGACAAAATACTCTAATGTTTGCCCAGCTCGAAGCAGAGGCGCAGGCAGCGCTGCCTAACAGACTTACATACATGCAGGGAAAACACCGTTGCAATTTATGCAGCCGAGTGTTGCCCACATGTATGTCAAGGGCAAAGCTACAAATGAGAGAAGCTGTAGCGGAGATTTTGGGCTCGACGCGCTATTAATTTTTGGCAATCGACAGTCGAGTGCGTGATTTTAAAACGAAAGGTGAAGTTTTCTTTTCAAGTGATCGGTACGCGAGTGAAAATACAAAAAACATGGCCGCGAAAACAGCAACACGCCACAAGAACAACAAGGATAACGGACACTTGACATCAAAGGAATAAATATTATTTATATTAGAATTATATTAGAATTTGTACAATAAGAATAGTTAGTCGAGTGCGTGATTTTAAAACGAAAGGTGAAGTTTTCTTTTCAAGTGATCGGTACGCGAGTGAAAATACAAAAAAACATGGCCGCCAAACCAGCAACACGCCACGAGGAAAACGAGGATACAGGACAACAAGGATAACGGACACTTGACATCAAAGGAATAAATATTAGTGGTGAGCGATATATTATTATTTATATTAGAATTATATTAGAATTTGTACAATAAGAACAGTTAATGTGCGATTCGATGTTCTCCAATTCGCAACAATTAAAAACTCTCCTTTTATTTTCATTGAAAATGTAAATAGATAAAAGTTGATCTTGATCATATTTTAATTTGGCTAAGCTGGTATTTAGTAATCTGTAACGCACACGTCGAGCAGATTATCTAGAATATCCTCGTTTCGATTTATCTCAGTACTGTGCAAATAGTTGAATGATTCGTCGGCACCGTCAATATATGTCCGAAAGTATTCACATTGATTGGGTAAGCTACTGGGGAAATCAGGACTAAGAGCTGTGGGAGTGACCAATTTAATGTCCGATTCTTTGCTTGCATCGAGCACGGTGGACAGATGAGACGATATAATAACATTTTCATTGGCCATGGGAATCTCATCTTCAGAATAAATCTAGAAATAAATATTTAACATTAGTATTTTTGATAAAAACAATAAACCATTCCAGATTCAGATAGATGATCCTACCATATTTGAACAAGTGTATTTGTTATTAATGATGCTATTCAGGCAAGACGTTTCGTCTATAATACCTGTAGTGCTTATAATGATAGTTTCAAGCTCATATTGCGGCTGCAGATCTTCTGTATTGGCATTGGCAGACATAGACGTGGCAAGCTCATTAGGATACAGAAATGTGTTATCAATGTCCTGAATTCTAGAGCTAAGAACATTCGACAAGGACAGACCAAGACCCACTTCAATTTCGGTAAGAGTACGCATCTTTTCCCTTATATCAACATGGGCCACTTTCTCAGCTCCACTTAAGTGATGGGTGTTTTGTAGTGCCTCTTGAGAATGTTGTTGATATTGATAGCACAGTTGATCATGATTTTCGTCACTTGGGCACTCGGCATCAGCATTGTCGGTTTTATTCTGTGTACTTATTGCTAGTTCAGTCAACGAAGAATGATTTCTATTAGCAATTTTAATTGTGGGAATTAGTTTAGATTGTCCTGATTTTCGATTACGTATCCGCTTTCTATCACATTTCTTGGGATCTACTCCCAGTTCCCAGTAGCCTCCTTTGCCTTTCTCCTCGCGCTTTCGATTGCGAAAACAGTGATGCAAAGAAAGATTATGCCTTATGGAGTTCTGAAAATACACAATGCACACTTAAATATTGCGATCAAATTATAATTTTTAATTTAGTAAAGTCTATAGTTGATAAACATATTCGATTGTTGCATGTCCGAGAATATTCGTAGATGGAAAATAACCAAATTTTGTCAAATAAAAATAAAATAAAATACTTTGATAAACATATATAATTTGCTATATCAATTCTGCTATTAATATTTATTAATTCTTTATTTATTTATTTATTAATATTTATTTTTAAAACAAACATAATAGAAACAACTTACGTTCCATCTTTTACGAGCTCGAAAGAACGCGAACTTCGACTCGATCCATGCACAAATTTGTTGAAGTGTAACACGTCCATTTTCAAGCATCGCCATTCCGATGATGTGGGAATAGTTAAATGGGGGCTTCTCCGTTACATCTGTTTTATATTTGATCTCAGACTTTTCATATTCAGCCAAATCGCTTTAAAACAATATTTATAAAATGGGGTTAATAAAATATATTTAATAATAATGCATATTATTTTGCCAAATGAGCTAAACCCAGTTGGTGTTGCCATTTTGGCAATTTTTTTGCTAGATCTAGCAATTCTTTAAGAGTCTAGCAAGTTTTTTTTTTAACGCTATAAGTAATAATCTAGCATTTTTTGTTTAATATTTTTTTCGTTTTACTTTATTAATTTTGTTGGACGTGACTTATAATCACGTTCTGTTATTTATTTTTTAGAACTTTTTTAAAATCGAACTTGTAGAATATGGTTTTTATCAGTGCAAATTTAGGAATATCTCTTACCGCTTAATCTTATTGATGAAAATGTCGAACCGCTCAGCTGGACTCAGACGCTTTGAAGGAGCCTCTGCTGTAGCCGCAGTATTCTGATTTCTTGATGAAGAGAAGGAAACTAAGCTCGCTGATATAGATTTCTTAGTAGGGGTCATTGAATTTGCAATAAGGTCAGCTGGTCTTGTTTTGTTTTGAAAATTTGCATGTTCGGTACCAGTCGCAGTGTCTATCATCTGGTTGCCGAATAAAGCTACGTTTGCATCATCCTCAGAGTTGCCATCGATTAATTTTGGCCAAGTAACGTTTTGATTTCGAAGCAGCCAATTTAGATTTGTAAGTTCGCGCTCCTCATCGGATTCATCAACTTCGACTTCAACTTCAGAGGAGTTAATTATATGTGGGCGATCTGATTGGTATGTCTCGTTCCTGCCTTGAAGATTTTGCCTTGAAGTGATCATAGTCACAATTTCTTCTGAAATTTTTAAAACAATGATGCATTAAAATTAATTCAAAGCTTTTTAAATAGCTGAGATATGTAAATTACTCATTACTCTTTCATTAGCAATGATTAAAGTGATTCTAATAAATTCTCTTTGGTTGTAAATCATTTCTTAATTGTTTATTATTGCTTTTTTTAGTTTCATAAAATATTTTTAAATATTCAACTTTAAAATTTGTATAATTTGAAATTCAGCATTGTAAGTAAAAAATTGTAATTATAATGCCAACTTTCATAGGATCGATGATAAACAAAAAAAAGTTTATTATTTCTTTCTTTCATTCATCAATGATAATTACAACTTTTCAATAGCACTAGTTTTCTATTTTTTAATGCTAGTGAAATCAACATTACACAACAATTGCTTTCCAAATTACGAATTGAGTGACAAAATATTATACTCTCCATATTTTCAATTATCAAAACTTATATCAATATATAAAATTCTCATTTCTCAATTATGATTTTAACAAAGTTTTTAGTTAATTAATCTTACATGCCATTGGCTCTTTTCAACAACTACTTTAACAGACCTTCTGATTGGCTGCAATGTCGTGCTACGAATGGGGGTTGTTAAACATTTTTGGCTTAAATGGGTGTAGATGCGCACTGAAGTCCAGATTCGCCATTTTGAAAATTAATCATCTATCAGTTACAATTTGAATACAGCGTATACATACATGTATTACAAAATCTTTAAATTATTTTCGTGTTAGAATTTTATACCCCGAACGTAAAAGGGTCCATTGAGATTGTACAAATAATCTTAAGTACCCCAGGATTGAAGGGGCCTAGGTTCAAAAGCCGAACCTTGTCGCAATACGCATAGCAAAAAATATTAACTTTTGAAATTGCTATCATTTAAGGCATTAATTTCAACTTATCTATATTTTAGTTCGTAATTGCAATACAAATTTTAAACGTTAAATAAATAAATTAAGAAATTAAATATATAATATATCAGATTCTTGTTTTAAGTGCAGTGTACTTAAACAAAGGGTGGTTAGTGTTAATGTTGAACAACGGAAAAACTATTACATAAGTATTCTTATAGAGCACTTCCTTATTACTTAAATATGCTTCACTTATCACAGAACCGAAAGTCAAATAAAACACATTTTTATATTTATTTAAATGATTAATAGGTAATTAATTTGTCATCTGAAATTTTTGTAGGTCACCGTTACGGTATTTGTGTTAATCATTAAATATTTAGCAGTCTAAAACTCTCTGCCTATATGTACCGTTGAATAATTTCACTCGAATGCAAAATTTTAATAAAATCCAATGTTTTATTTATTAAGTTCAATATTTATTCATATGGGCGAATATGTGTAGTATTGTTTAGACGAATAGAATTTTCACTTAACTGTTCCGACCGAGCAGTAGAAATTGTACTGTAGCTGCACGGCTCGCTACACCTGTACCCTTGACTCTCGGGTCTGGTCAGCTTAACGTGGGCAACCCTTAGAGGTCCGTCATATAGTGCGGGAATTTTAGGTGGTAATGAAGTGGTGTAGTGGTGTAGTGGTGAAATTGGTGCTTAATTGGTGAGTGGGTTGGGAACAGTTGATGGTGTATACGTACAGTTTTAGCAGGTGTATTCCAGATACCGCGTACCCTCGTATATGGTCAGTAAGTTCAGTGACCTGGAACCTTTATGTTGCGTTAAAAAAACGACTTTCGAAAATATTGTTTCAGATTGAACCCCGAGTTGAGGCGCCTCTGTACTTCTGTTGAAATTACTGCCACATACCCTTAAAAGTATATATTTAGGTATTATGTATGTACACATGCATGTTCCCATATATAGAATAGTATAGTCACGTCAAAGCCGACCAACAACGACTGAACATCGACCAACGTCCACCGTCCACTCGTGGCGTTACGAGAACTTTCGGACGCCAATATCAACCCCTATTTCCTGAATGATGTGGTCAATGGGTCTAACACTTGTTCTTTGAATTCACCCTATGAAAAACATTGCATTTGAACTAATGTGTAATTCAACACTACGTTCTCATACGAAAGCGTTTACGGGTTATTTGTCCAGTCATCACCATCAATTTTTTGCATACCTGTCGAATTACATTAGTAAATTTTATTCTTAGATTTGGTTGTTCGGTTGCAAACAAAACTATTTTCGGAAAATAATATGTCTGTGCCCGTTTATTTAAAAGACAAGTCTAAAGTTCTTATGTTCTGAGATCCTTTATATCATACGGACAGACAGGCGGACATGGCTAAAACGACTCGTCTGTGGGGGAGACCCCCACGCCTTCTTCTGCCTGTTACATACTTTCCACAAACCCAATATACCCCTCAGAGGGAATAAAAAGTTATCAATTCGATTCATAAATTCCATTTATTTATTTTTGGTTAACAAGATCTTTAAATGAAAAATCTACTAGGCAATACATCGAGCATTTAAGCTATTTAACAATGATTTCAATATTATATAGAAATACGGATATATTTTATGTATATTTACAATCCAAAGCTACTGGCACAATATTCATTTTCTACAATTTAATTGCAGACATAGACATTAAAAGAGGGCTTTTAATAATTTATGTATATATTATTTTAAAAAATATTGAAATTTAAAATTTCCTATTATGTTTTTATTTTACATCTAACTTATCATTTATTTTTATTAATGCTTGCTTAATTATTTTATGTAATATTATTATAGTTTGTTTATATATATAATTATTATTGATACTACAAATATTCTATGGCGTCGGTTTATATTCAAACCTAGTGGATAAATGCCAACCTTTCGTAAATAAATATTTTAGCTTATATGGAATCAAAGCCAGATAGGTCGCTCTCAAGCTACAAAAATAGACAAATTTTACTTTAAAATATAACAGAGAATTTCATCATATAGCATATGCAAACCTTTTCTGGCATATAAAGGTGAGTGTGCGGCAATAGAAATGTTGAGCCCAGATCTCGCTCAGCCATTGTGTTGGGTTCCTAAATACATTTTAGCAGATTTTTATTGATTTAATAGTTTTTAGGTTTCATGGATTTGATTGTAAATTAAATACCTCGATTGTAGTACTTTGTGCCTGCATATCAAAACAAAGATGCATCGATTTGGTTACAGCCTGAACAGTTGTTTCATCGAATGATCTAACATCAGCAGATCTGTTGGGTGAGAGTAATATAAGTTAGGATAGCTTTCTTAAATGCAAAATCCCAATAAGTCGTCGATAAATATACATATTAAATACTTACACTGCGTTTGTGTGAATGTTGCCCATCCAAGAGCTCATTCTTTGTGTCTCTCTATAAGTGGTAGATAGAAAAGTAAACAGGATATACATGTGTATTTGGATGCATTTAAATTGTTTAATAGACTTACTCGCCTGAACGCAGAATTGCTGTTAGGTTTGTTTGCTTCGATATTTGTGGCTGTCCTTGTTGCGCTTTCGGTGAAGTTGCTTGAAACTTATGTTCACTTTCGATTTCGTTATCTATCAAGTGATGATGGTCTGATAGTCCAGAGATTTCGGTTCCTCGATCACTCACAATTGCAGATACCTCAAAACCAGCAGACACCAAAGCTCCACTAGCACCTTTTTTCGGCAGTTCTTTTCCAATTTCATAATCTGTGCATGCTGAATTTACTTGGGACTGGGGTCTTTTTGGTGGGTTCTTTGAGTGTGGGTCACTGGAAGGCATTAGTTGAGCTTGAGGTGAGGCGATCGGATGAAAGTATCTTGCTCGCGGAATCATGACTGTAAGTGATCGATCCGATTGCTCGGCTTCAGTAGCTTCGGTGTTGCCAAAAATCGGTCGAATAATTCGTTCGTTTGGGACAATATTGGCAGAAGTCTCTTTAAAGTTATTATGAGTCAAAAGATTGCTCGAACTGTTTTTACAATTTATGGTCTTGTGACCCACATCAATAGGCTTCTAAAATTTAAAAAAGAAATGTAATGCCAAAAATTATGAATGTAGTATATGTACAGACCTTAGAAATATAAAAGTCGGAACTGTGACTCGATTCACTATTCGAGTCATTCAGTATCGCATGCTTCTCGAGACTGCGCTCCTGATAGAAGCCGTCGTGGGAGATATTTCTAGAGGTAGTCAATATGCTTGGGTGTTGATAATTCGATGCTGTTATAAATATGGGCCTTCTCACAGTACCACCGTTCACTTTTCGCTTTGTATAAATAAACAGCATGCAGATGAGTAGTACAATAAACACCGATACAATTACAATAACGCATATTAAAAGAATTTTCAAATTGAGTTCACAGGTCACACCGGTATACCAAGCAAAGCATTCACACACTGTGCTCTTATTTCCATATAGGGTTTCCGTGATGCAATTTCCATGATAGTTGCACTTATCACAGCCTACAAGTTTATTAGAACAGAAGCGACCAGGGTAAATCAGGTTCTCCGATATGTCCGCATACCCCTCCTGGCAGATGCAAGTATAGCTGCCCACTAGGTTAAAGCATTCTGCATTGATAGAGCAATCGTTCATGACTTTATCTCCACACTCGTTGAAATCTAAAACAAAAACAAAAACAAGAAACAAAATTTCAGTCAGGCATGCCGACCGAGTGTCTGCCTGTGTGACGCTAGCCCTGCTAAAGCGGGTGCTACTCGTTCAGTGAGCGTTCAAAAAGCGAGTATACCCGTTGCAGTACTCTGGTATGTATGTTAGCTATTTGAATTATAGCCCGATTTTGATGCAATTTTCAATATCGTTTAATATTGTTTTTGTCCCACACATTTGAAAAGTTACAAAACTATACATTTACAAATATAATACGTGAGTCCAGGGCATGTATACCTTCAACTTGTTTTGTTTTTTTTTTTGTAAAAATGTGCTCGATACTGACCAACCTTGAACTTGTATCTCTGAGATGTTTTCGTTCATACGGACAGACTGACAGGTGGATATGATATGATGTTTTAAAGGCTTAGTATTCACACATGGGATTTATTTAATGTATATTAATTACGTATACCTTGAATTGTCAAAGAGTTTACATGCTCTTTGGTAGTGTAGAGTTCCGTTCCACCTATGCTGTAGTTGTATTGCCGAAGATGTTTCTTAAAAACGGTTTCCAAACGATTTTCGTCACTGTTTTCTGATAACTGAAATCAAGCAATCGAAAATACGTTTTTATCCATACAACAATTTTGTATTTATTAATATATGTAATTAGTTTAAAAACCTGCAATAGAAAGTTCCCAACTACAGCACCGTCAATAGCAGAAGAGAAATCTTTCAACTGGACTCCGTAGTATTCGTCACGGAAATCGGATTGCATTATCATCCGATCGATAGCGTCCAAAATTATTGCGCTCAGATGTCTATATTGACTTGATGAATTGTTTAAAAGCTCGTTATTGAATTTCAACAAATAAGTGCCAACTCTGCTTGCAGAAACTCTCAACTCATATGTGTAGGTAGCTGTAATTAAATGAATTAATTGTTTTAAACTTATAGTATAGATACAGATACAAATTAAACTTACGCTTGCATGGTCGATCCTGAAAGATTCGTGCAAACCCGAATCGACATTCACAGCGACTACCATATCCATTTATGTGGACACAAATTTCGTTTTTCATCGATTTACAAGATGGATTGCAGACATCAAGATCCAGATCAGCGCCAACCGTTAATTGAGAGCTAGAGCTGGGATTTTTGACAAAGGAATTCTTAGATTTAGCGTTAGGCGTTGCTGTTAGAACGCCTCCAAGCAGAACACTGTTTGAGTTAGGACCAGGCTCTATCTCTTCGTCTCGTGCCGGCAGCTCGAATGATAGATCTGAATCGTAATCTATTTCGTGTGCATTTCCGTTGACCCTACTTGTAGACGTCACTTGCAAAATGCTTGAAACGTTGGTGGGTCTGATATTGTCAGTCGAGCTTCTTGATATTTTGTCAGGACTAATATCAACCGACGATTCCTTTAAAGGTTTTTCAACCCGTGTTGCAGTAAAATTATTCCACTTTTGATTTGTCTTTTGATTCCAGCCGATTTTGCCGACCGTCGCGATAGTCTGGTCACTAAAAACCGAAGCGGTTTTTAGAACAAGCGATTGATTCTTAACTTTTTTGCTGCTACTAACTGAGCTGAATGTTAATTGGTTGTATTTATAAGATTCTAAATAACTAACTGCTGTGGTTTTAATTGTGGTGTTCGTAATACCTTCTACTGAGCCTGTTAATTGAGTTTTTGAAAGTCCTGGCAAACTAATGGTGGGGTCTACCACAAAATTAATATTTATATCCGTAGGTAAAATTACTTCGGATGTTTCCAATGATAGTTTTGGACTTTGATCTAAATGTGTGAGGGAGTCTTTAATCCTGTTACTATAACTGGTACTGGTAGGCGATGATGATATTTCGATTGTACTTGAAGTCATTATCGTTCTTATTACTTTATTATCCTTTGTTTTTGAGAATGGCTTATTATTTAAAGTCGGTTTGTCTTTTGGCATTACGTTTATTGCTGAATACTGATTTGGAATTGACTTTAACTTAGTTGAAGATATGGGAACGTCTATCGAAGTATGTTTCTTCTCAAAATGCATTGAGTTCCTTAAATCAGTTGAAATTGAAACCGATGTCGAAATAGTTTGTTTTGGTAACTTGGAAATTATGGTCGGTTGTATTCTTGAGTTGACTGAAATTACTGTAGATGGGAGATGTGGAGGATATAGGAAGATTTTATTATCCACTGTTTTTAGAATTGAAATAAATTGACTATTAACTGACGATGACGATGATGATGGTGGAGGAGGCGGTTTTAGTCCCAAAGCGCTATTGATTTGACTCTCATAACTCAATTGATATCTCGTGTTTCGTATAGGAGGGGGCGACAAAGCGGAGACAGCTCTATCTACATATACTTCGGCTGTTGAAGCTTGAAGAGGACGAATAAGCTCGGACATCAGTTGAGATCTTAGGTTAAAGCCTTCACCAGTCGCAAAGTATAACTTCTTTGGATAATTCTTAGTAGCAGCAGACGCGGATTCCTTACTTATAGCAGTAGAATTTAATTTGGTGAAAGGCTTACTGAAGCCTCCAATTACTGTATGGTTTTGTAACGCCACCGAAGTCCAAGGTTTAACTTTTGAGTCATTATTTAAGAGAAATAAGCTTTGCTTGTGTCTTAAAATTGAAGAATTGTGATTTGGTAAATTATTTCTTAAACTGAATGTTGTATATTCAGCGGTTTGATCATCTATTTGCTTGCTGCCGCTTGTTGAATTTTGACTTTTAGCCTTAAGATTCATAAGCTGCAACCACTTCATAACATCCTCGCTGGCGGATTTCCTATCATTATGAGTGGAGTTGTGTGTACCGTCAAAATATAATAGGTTTCTGTTTGGCTTTTTCATTTTATTCTCACTAGGGCCTGCTGCAGCTGTAATCCTATACGGTGAGGAAGTGCCGTCTATAAGAATTTTCGAAAGGTTTTCATTGCGCTGTTGAAATTTGCTTGTTATATGGTAATCCGGGGGATCAACAGCTATCTGTGTACTTTGGGGTGTGAGGCGTACGTCTACATGGGCTTTATTTGGCGGAATATTAACCAATGGCATTGGCGGTACTTTTGCAATCTGACCTTGGATGGCAGTGGCAAGTGGAAAATTTTCACTGTCTCTCTTAAAGGTCAATGGCGGTACGTGTATGTTAACATTGTGACTCAGTTCGTCCAACTTTAGATTGATGTTGTGGTGTGCGGAGTGATGTGATGGTAATGGTGACGGCTGCGGCTGCGGCTGCATATATTGACTATCTGGTGGATATGGATATCTAGTGAGCTCTATCAATTTAGTACTAAATATTTGGGGAATTTTTTTGATTTCCAGAATTTCATTATTGCTCAGCTCAGCATTAAGATTAGTAATTTGTTGTTGCTCTGAGCCATATATATCGCTGGGGCTATAATAGCTCTGCTTATTATTAGTATATGACATTGGGAATCTATATAGGACATTGTGCGACATTATAGGGCTGTGTACGGGCTGAACTGATTGAAGTAGCTTTGCTGGCATTACTGAAGAAGAAGTTGAACCAATATAATTTGAATACAGGTATGTTTTCGAAATTTCTGAAGGAGGAGGTCTAAGCATTGTTATTGCATTGTAGTCCTCGGTGGAGCGTAATCTGCTATTAAATCTATCGCTATCAAAAGCAGAGTCATCAGCTAGTGGATATACGCTTAGATGGGGCGGTATAAGAGAAAGAGGAATCATGGATGGAATCCAGGTCTTCTTTTTTGGCAATGATGGGGTCGATTTTATGCCATAGTCGACAAAATGGGGTAGCTGAGCACCATCAATTCCGCTTGGCTTTCCAATAATCACATCAGCGTTAGCATTGATAATTTCCCCTGGCCGTATTGGAATACCTTTGGTTAATAGCGAATGCTGATAGTGTGGTGTTTGGTACGATTGTATATATTTTCGATAGAAATGATTGTTTTCATCGATGACTACGTCGGAAATATTTAATTCTGGCGGATTAATGTGCAGACTGTGTGCAGATATTCGATTGAATACTCCATTTCCAGATGAATTGGCATATGCAGCGTACATTTTTGACAACATATTGGAATTGACTTGTTGGTTTCTCAACAATTGTTTGTGTGAATCCCCAATTTGTAAAGGTATGTAATTCGGTCCTTCAACCATTGTGATTTGATTTTGAGTTTTACTCTGACTAGCGATAGTCAGATTCTTTGTTTCAGGTGTCTGTTCCTGTTCCGTCTGTCTGCTTGCCATATTTTTTTGGAGCATGTCGGCCACTACGTTAAACACCGGCCGAAACCGTTGTAATTGAAATGATCCAATAAGTTGGTCAACTGTTGTTGGTTTATCTTTTAATGGCTTTATAAATACATTTTTTATCCCGGACTGAGCTAGGCTCAAATCATCATCATCATCATCATCGTTATCATCATCATCGTAGTCTCCTGCTAATCCTGATTGTTTTGTTTTTGAATTTTGTATGTTATTTTTTACCGACTTGCTGGGTTTAATAGCAACTAAGGGTCCTATTTGGTTACTACTACTACTACTACTACTACCACTACTACTACTAGTGACTGATTGAATAATTGAATCACTATTTTCATCAATTTCATTTAACTTTAAAGCGGTCGGGTTTGATGTAGCGACGGTTGTCAAATCGCTGTGATCATTATTGTTCTTGTCGTTGATTTGCATCACTTTTTGTCGGAATATAGATACAAGTTCTGTGGACTGAAGCGAACTGGGTACAACATCAGTTCTGACACTTTCGAAGTTTTGTGAATCGAACTTAATCGATGTATCACCACTTGGAGTTGGAGATGTTATAAGTGACGGCTTCACCACATACGTAATGGTAGTGAAAAATGTTTTTGTTGCATATATGTGAACATCCGCTAGACTCGATTGATGGACCCTTGAAGGGCCGCGAGGTGGAATTGATTCAGTTACTACCACTTGGGTGAGAATACTCTCATCGATCAAGATGCTGGTTGATTCGAATTCCTGAGCATTTTTAATGGATTTTGTTAGCCGAGTGTAGTATGTATTTGTACTCTGCATGGGGATAGCTTCTTCAGATGGCTGCAAGTATGATATATAGTCCTCAGGTCCCGTCACTGTGTTGATAATAGTAAAACTCGATGTAGCCACAAGATCATTATTTTTTAACACGTTATAGTAATGATATGTGGTTGGAAATGTGCCAACAACTAGCACGGGAGTCTTAAATGAAAGCAATATTGGGTTACAAAAAATAAACTTCCCTTCGAATTCAAAATTCAGTATACATACATTTAAGAGCGTTAAACCCATCGGTAAGTGTGTACTCGCTTGCAAATAGTTTCTTTCCTCCGTATGACGATTTGATACGACCTTTTCCATCATTTTAACCGTAGTGCTTCCGTTATACAGGTATGACGTATGATATGTGTATGTTGTTAGACATGTCTTCGTTATGAACTGATTTCCGTTGATGGGAAATTTTAAGTTTTCCTATTCGTTAATTATAAATTACAAAGCATGTATATGTAAAAATGCACATACATATTGGGAACAATTCCAAAAACCTTCCCAAAACCTTTGACATTTAGTTTGAATACCATTTACGAGAGTTATAACATTTTCTCTGGATAAGCTTTACCCATTACCCATTACCTATTTACCTGTTTGGCGGTGGGCAAAGCCAATATCATATGGTTTACTAATGTGCTTGGTGCAAATGTAACTGGCTTCTTGAATTCTTGGATCTGAATTTGTGTTGTTCGAGTTGATGTTGGTGTTGATGTTGGTGAAGATGAGGATGGTATGCTGTCTCTGCTCTGCTGCTGCTGCTGTGTGTCGCTATGCTTAAACCTTTCGCTGGCAATTATCAGTTCCACGCCATTTGACATTATATGCGTGGCGAGATTGAATCTGGCCTCCTCTAAGCTCTTGTCAGATAAGCTTTCTACTATAAGCATATTGTCAAAGCTGTACTTTGTATCGCTCTTATTAAGTTTATTTGAAGTATAGAGGTTAGCGTAAATTTTATTGCGACCTGAATTAATTACGAAAAAACAAAACGGTTTAGAGATTACATCGATTATATTGTTTATTAATAAAATGGTACATATTATTTGTGTAGAAAATGTACTCTGAAATATACAATGGCCTGTAAAGTATGGTACAGTGGGAAAATACATACAGATGGTTTGGCTAGACCTATTGGGAAGTTTGTAAATACACTCTCGATCGACATCAACCGCAAATTTACAAAAGTCCATCATCCTTCACATCATAAATTTACACATAAATATCAAATTAAATTTTTTTAATTCTGTTATTTTTAGACTGAATTGTTACAATTGTTATGAATTCAAACAACTATAGGGTATCGATATTACGCAACACTGAATTAATAGCCTTTAAGTTTGTCGATTGGTAGCAACCCTGATAGCTCTCCCTTGGTATCGATATCAGTTTAAGTTCAAAAAGAACAGAGAACGGCAGCGCAACACATAAAAATAAATTGATTTGTTCTTTTGAATTATCTAAAACTGGCTTAAATGTCGAGTCCACTCGTCTGTTGATAAGCATCAATCATATACAATTCCAAATATATACACGTTTCAATTTTATAATAATAATAATATTTTGTTAGTCTCTTTTGTTGTTTATTTATTTATTTATAAAAAAGTGGTTTTATTTTCAGAAACTGACTTTACGTACTTAAACATTAACTGTAAATAACATATTATACATTCGGATAACAAGAATATTAAATGTATGCACATTACTAAACCCTTTAATACTTCTTACGAACTAGTAAAGTAGCTTATTAATCTAATATCTAATCTAGATTAATGTGCTTTTTTTTTGGAAATTTATATATATATATATATATATATATATATATATATATATATATAGTTAAATTTTTAGTAAAAGAAAATTACACATTTTAGAAATAATCTATTTGTGTTTTAATTTCCAAGAATTTTAATGAATTGAACTTATTTATTTATTTAATAAAAATATATGTATATTACATCTTTTGGGGTACAAGGGTTTAAGTCATTAGGCACAAACTCTTATGAAAATTATGAATTTATTTATTTGAAGCGAATACAAATTTAGAATTTTTTGTTTTGTTTTTTTGTTGTTAACACAATTATCTTTTTATTACACTAATAAATTGTTATAAAGTTTAAACATCTGCATGGTTCTGCTAACACGATGGATAAAGTTATTATATTCGAATTGAATTGAATTAATTGGGTAAGAAACAAGTGTTGGGTTGCTCACTTGCTCTTTTATATTCACTTGTTCTTCGGTCACTCTTTTACTTATTCTTCTTTACCAAAGATCATTTTGCGTTTCGGGGCTTGTTCATTCTGCGACGTTGCTCATATTTGCATTTATTTCACAATTTCGTTTTGCCGCCAAACTTGTTTACTCTTTTCAAATTTAATATGTCGCTAATACGAATACGAGGCTGAGAATAGCGGGATCTTACTAACTTAGTTATACGCATTTTCGCTTAGTTGTGTATTTGAATGCGGCACTCATGCAGATGTCTATGTTTATAATTTAAACACATGTTAATATTTAGTGTTTATGGCAGAAGGGGTGTGTGCGGGTGTGTTGAAAGTGTGTGTGTTATATATTTATATTTATGTGGAGCTGATAGACATTTGAAATGTCTGACAGGACGTTAGGGTCAACGTAACGGGAATGGTACGGGTGTTTATACGGGTAAATGTTGATATGGATTGAAGTATTTCGTGTTGATCGTTGTGAACACGTTCCACGACATATGTGTACGTTCGAGTCAAAAGTTGAGTAGTTGAAGTAGTTAAAACTACAATACCTTTAACCGATTCATCATCAGTCTGATCAGATGTATGTGATTTTTCATAGTTCTTATTGGATGAATTGAATAAAGTTGACATCATTAGTATCCGAGTTGGTGTCGGTGTTGGTGTCGGTGTCAGCATCGGTTTCGGTCTATTTGCTGATCTATATTTAAAGATTACAACACGTTGTTTCTTTGGCTGTGAGTGTAAATGTAAATTTTCGTCCAATTTGCGTTCATTCCTATTATCATTGACTAGTTTTGTATTAGCATTAAGCGGCTTACGCCGCACAAGCACTTTCCGTAATCGACTCCGACTCCGACTTCTCTGAGGATGTGTTGTGGACATATTTGTGACCTGCATCTGTAGTGGGAGCAACTCAGTGAGGCCAGTTAGGCTAAAAAATGCTGTGATGTTTCTGAAATTTGTGATAATAAACTTTTACTACTACTTCTACTACTACTACTGCCAGATGGTTCCTTTGCCTGTTTTGTAGATTTCGTATACCACATATCGACATCGCCAATAATACTCTCCAATGAATCGGTGTGCTGGTGTTCATCCTTCATTTCGTTAATGGAGTTTTTTCTTAGAGGTACATATTGTTGGATTTGTTCGCTGCCTTCAAACTGATACAGATCCTCAGTGCTATAGAGTCCTGCCGTCTGCCTAACAGCTGATAACTGATCTGACACCTGTCTTTTATGTAGGCTGCTCGGAACGTGATCATAGGTATTATGTACTGTCGATAATATGGTGCTAAACTCTCCAGGTCTACGTCCAGAGACATATAGTGTTATTACACTGCTTTCTTCCTCTTGTGGCTTTTGTTGTTGTTGTTGGTGCTGCTTGTTACGTTTGTGCGATTTGCTTGACTTCCTTGATTTCTTGCGTCCGCTTTTATGGGAATTTGCCTGATCTGGCTCAATATCAGCCACTATGATATCATCAATATTGTCGCGTACATCAATATCTTCATTCAGCTGACCATCCAAGTCTTGTAGGTTTTCACTTAAAAATATCTGCGGCATTTCTGTATGCGATATTTGTGGAATCTGCTGTTGCTGCTGCTGCTGCTGCTGCTGTTGTAGCAGCAATTGTTGCAGCAGCAAACTGTTCACTTGTGCCGCCTGAACACCGCCTGCTTGCTGTTGTTGCTGCGGTTGCTGCGTTGGAGTGTTTATTATTGTGTCCACACTGTATTCAGTTGCTGTAATTGTTTGGGCGGTTGTATCGAAGACGGTTGTCAGTATCTTTTTTCCCTGAAATGTGATTGGCAATATTGTTGATTTGCCATCGAATATTGTTGTTACATAAGTTGATGTATGAGTGCGATACTCCGTAATAGGTTGTGGTGCTGGGACAGCAGCCTGTTGTGGCAGTGATAGTGCCTCCTGTGGCTGATTCAGTGCACCAAGTAGCTGGTTTGTTGGCAAATTAATATTGCCCAATAATAGCTGGGACAGCAATATATTGGCCAATGGTGCATTTGCGGATATCTGCGGCTGTACGGTCGATATAACATTCTCCACGGCGTACACGGTCGAGGGCAGTACGTGGGAGAATGAGGTTTTACGACCCCTGATTGTCGTTGGCGTAAAGGTAATGGTTGTGGTCGCCGAATCGTGTAATAGATAACGGGTTAGTTCCGTAACTCCAGCCGGATTGATGCTGGAATCCTCTCTTACTAAATACAACGATGTCTGGCCATTATTACCCAACATTTTGGTATACTGATTTGGTCCGACAACTTCCAAGCTAGTCTTGCCGGTCACAATGTTTTTGTACTCCGTAACCTGACCATTGACCACGGGCACAGTAACCTCCGCCGGAATTATATGCGTCACTGTTATCGTAACGCTGCCTAAATCGGACAATATTTGATCCTGATTATAATCATTACGTATCCTTCCGCGCATTGAAACTCTGCCTCTAGTTGATACATTGGCGTTCCCATTTCGAGATCGTGTTGTTCCCCCTGAAGACGTACGCAGTCCGGCTGAGTCAACAGTGTTGTGATTATTGTGATGATTCGTGTAGCTTTTTAAGCGACGCGAATTTGAAGAACTTGTTGGACGTTTTATACTTCCTGCTGCTGCTGCTGCTGCTGACGACGAAAATTGGATGTGGAAGGTGCTCTTGGTATGCTTTTCATTGCTGTATCTTTCTCCCGGAGTGTAAATTGAGTTCGGGGTGATGTGGGTCGCGTAGGACGTATAGATCGGGGTCCAGGTGGATTTGCTTGAGTTGTTGAACTTGATTGCTGAGACTGCGATTGCGATTGCGATTGAAATCTGGAGCCAAATCTTGAATTAATTTTTGGCCGAGGTGTTTCATTTAACACTTCCTTGGGTTCCTCGGTGGTTACGGTGGTTGCGGTGCCGCTTTTGGGTCGTCGAAACCGAAATCGACTGCGATTTAAAGTATCCGCCTCACGGCGCACCCTGGAAATAACTTTAGCTGGCTCCGTTTGTTTTTTATTCGAACGTCTGCGTCGATTTTCCCCATCGTCTTGGCCATCTTCGTCTGTTTCAGTTTCTGCATCGTCATCATCATCATCATATTCTGAATCATTATCGGCATCATTATCTTTTTCATTCTCATTTAGTTTGTCGATCTCCTTTTCCTTTTCCTTATCGTTATCCTTTTGCTGTTGGGTCTGGAAGAGTCCACGTGGAGGAAATAAATTGTTCTGCGGTCTAGCTCGATTTTGTAGGCTGGTTAACGTGGGACGTTGAAAGCTACGAGGACGTGGACGGCTTGTTGTTGTCGTCGTTGTTGTTGTTGTTGTTGGTGATGTCTTTGCACGTCCTGCAAATTGATTCCGTCTAGGTGAAATGGTGACAGACAGCGATGGATTAGCATTAACGCGGGGAGCCGCAGTAAAGCCAAGAGGTCTATTAAGCGGACGACGGAAGCGCAAAAGTGGATTTTTAACAGCTTCGGTAACATTATCTTCGTCAATTTGTGGCTCTTCCGTTGAGTTATTATCTTCCTCAACGCCAATAGCGCTTGTTTTTCCAAATGCCGAACTAGATACGGAAGTGGGCTTTATACGTTGCCTAGATACATTGGCCACATTCAGTGCAGAGACACGGAAGTTATTACTGCTGGACGGTCTATAGACGGAGCTTAGACTGGGACGTCGTAAGCTAGATGTTGGCAATGTACGTAGAGTGGAAGCGAAACGATTTCTAGACGAAGAAACTCCACTACTACTACTGCTACTACCACTGAATTGATTAATTGAACCACTTGAGGATGGCTTTATCGGTCGCCCAAATAGACGTTGTCTTGATGTTGACGTTGATGAGCCAATTGAACTGGTATCATAAGGATTGTTAGGAGCGTTCGATAAAGCTGAAGTCCGTCGCGAAGATCCAAATCTACCCACTGACTTGAGAGCTGGTGTTGCGGTTATTGTTGGTGTTATGTCCGATCGAGTAATTATCGTAGCACTACTCGGACTGGCAACTTTCTGTTTTGGCGCAAACGTGGGTCGGTTGCGGGATGCAAAGGGTCTGATAACTGGCGCAAACGTACGTTTCTTTGTTTGAATTGAAACTCGACCATTATTATTGTTATTTATAGTGTTATCATCAATGACAGTCTCGTCATGTTCCTCCAAATTGATCTCTGTCGCTGTGTCGCCGTCGCCGTCGCTGTCGCTATTAACACTTCCCTCAACAATGGGTTCAGACCCTTGATTGGCCAACGCTGTGGTGCTAACAATGATGTCTTTTGGCGTCACGACACTCGGTGAAATTAGCTTTTCAAAAAGAAAACTAGACGTACTTTCAATAATCTGCGCATAACGATTATCTATGATTGTGCCAATGACCTTTGATTGGTATAATGTTGTTGTACTATTTCCGATTCGAGTGCCTTCTATAAGTCGAACCAAACCAGTTTTGTACTGACGAATGGAAGCGGAATCACCATTCTCAACTACGGATTCGCTTTGCAAACTTGTAGCCAAATTTAATTTTTTTGTTTCATCGATATATAGACTAGATGTACTAGTTGTAAATTCAACAGTGTCTCCGATCTCATTGATCGACGATTGAATTTTTGTTGTAAAATACAAGGTGCTTACCCCATCGGCATCGATAATATGTTTATAATCATAGAATATTAAATCAGATGTATTATTATTGGGTTTTGATATAGATATAGTTTCCATTTCGTCTGCTTCATTGGTAGCAGCTGGCGAAGGACTTGAACTGACTTGACTGTCTTGACTATCCAGAACGGACGTAGGTACAATAATATTCGTAATTGTTTCTAGGCGTGAATCAGTCACAGTTTTATTAGCTTCATATGATGTTGTATAGTATGTGTACGTAGTATAATAAGTTGTTGTTGTTGCCGACGAACTAATGTTCTCTAAACCTGCAGTTGAATTTGAAATAGTAGCTGAAGGTTTTGTTTGATTTTCAGTTTCAGTATCACTATCAGTTGAAGATTTAGTTTGAGTTTCTATATCAATTTTAGAATTTTTCGTTGGCTCCACAACATTTGATATTGTTTCCTCTCTGCTAATTGTAGTAATCTCACCATCCTTGGCCAGTTTGGTCCAATAAGTAAATGTGGTAAAATATGTAATCGGTAATGTGGCCTCCTCATGGCTAAGCATTTTCGTTGGCTGCACAGTTTCCGTGGCAATATTGGTAACAGTTTCCAGGCGACTAATTACATTAGTTATATCTGCCATATACATTGTGGTGTAGAAGGTAAATGTGGTGAAACTTGTCTGCAGTAATAAAGTCGCTGATGGTAGAATCTCTTCGGTGTTACTCTCAGAACTAACTTGATCGACAATGGAGTCCTTTAAGCTAATATACTGTTGCTCTCCGCTTGAACTACTAGATCGAACATCTGTTACCAAAGTTATCCGATTATCCTGAGCATCTGTATCATCCTTTTCCTTTTCCATTTCCATTTCCATTTCCTTCTCTTTGTCCACATGATTGGTTTTATTTGTGACAGATACTACAGATGCATCCCAATCAAGTGTAGGAGATATACTAGACACTGTTGTTGTTGTGGCTGTTGTCGTAGTACTCAATTCTGTAACAAAATTTGTAAAAACTTCAGTTCGTGAAATTATTTCCGTTTCACTATCAGCAAAAATAGTTGTGTAATAAGTGTAGGTTGTAAAGAAGGTTTTTGTGTACTTGGAATCGTCCAAATAAGCCGTATCTTGACCATGATGTTGTTCCATTAAATTTGAAGCCCCATTGTTAGCACTAGCATGTAGTAAACTCTCCAACTCGTCGGGAATTGTGTATTTTGGGGACATACTTGCGGTGGCTGTGGCTTTGGCAGTGACCTCTATACTTGCATCGGTTAAGTCTGATGTTACTGTTGGGATTATGTCCTTTTGCTGCTGAACTGCTGAACTCGTGACCTCAGAGCTTATTACATTGGTCACCACCTCCGTGTGGCTTGACAAGGTTGTGGATTTGCCTTCGAAAAATGTGGTTAGATATGTATAGGTGGTGTACAGAGTTTTGTAAATAATATCAATTTCATCTAAACTATTCTCAGAGTCATAATCATCGTTTTCATTTTCATTTTCATTTTCAGAATCACTGTCACTATCAATATCTTCATTAGATTCGTGTTCAGTGGCAGATTCAACATTATCACCATCATTATATGTATTTGTAACTGTAACTGTATCGGTATCGGTATCTGTATCTGAATCTGTATCTGTATTCGTATCTGCAACTGTAAATGTATCTGAATCTGCTTCAGTTGAGTCGTCGATTGTCGTAGATGGGCTTGTGGTAGTGGAAGTCTCCTTTTCTTCTGCAAGTGATTCAATTAAGGGATTTGATGTAGTTATATCAGTAATTAATGGTGTTTCTGAGGTTAAAGTGGAGTCTACATGTGACTCTGTAGCTGCATCTGTATCTGTATCTGACTCAAGTGTAGCCTGGGTGTTTTGAATTTCTTTTAATTTAAGTAACGGTTGCATAGAAACGGTTGCTCGAACTGATGCTCCTGTTGCAGCTTCTGGAGTTAATGTACTAGTTTCTCCGATCTTTGGCATTAAAACGGTTCTCTCGATATCGCTGTGGTCCTTTGATATAATTGTATTGGCTTCACTGATATCACTTGGTGGTTTTAAAGTGCTGGTGGGATTTATGAAGTTTGCAAAAGGATCGTCATCAATGTAAATTGTTGTGGCCCCCCCGGAACCCTGAATGTGTTGATGTGATGATTCAGTTGTTTGAGAAACAACGGGACTATTATGTTCATTTCCCTTTTGTCCTTGGGCTTTGGCCAAAGATGCGAAAATTTCTTGAATTTCCTTATCAGTTGGCAATGAAAACATGGAAATGCTTTCTGATGAAGACTCCTTAGTAACTAGATGTAGGGTTGGAGTTGCAGTTGGAGTTGCAGTTGCAGTTGGAATTGGAATTTCAGTTGGAACTGCAGTTGTGATTATTTCATCAGAAGTTATTGTATCTTCTCTGGCAGAATTTAGCACAGTATCCACCGCTGTGTTTTCTATATCATTCACATTGCTTATCACTGTAGAAACAGCAATTTCGGAGTCTGTTTCGGTTTTTTTAAAAGTGTCTGTGGTTTTGATTGAAACTTTAGTGAAATCTTGAACTTCATCATGATTTTGAATACCAATATGACTAAGAGTCGCCATTCCTTTAATCGATGTCACATGACCCAACATGGAGCTCTGTTGAGCTGTGCTGGGTGAGAAAACAATAACACTGTCACCCACCATGGTGGTAAAGTCCGCAAATCCATAGTAAGTGACAGTCGATAGCACTCGCGTTGGTAAATTCAAAAGCTTGTGTTCTATTCGCTTCTCCTCTGTATTCTGCTTTTCACGCATTAGCTGCTGATAATACAACTTTGCTGAACGGCCGTCCTCTGTGTCATTATCATCAGTATCATTATCTTGATAGCCACTGGGCTCGAAATGATTTTTAACTGTAAACGTTGGCAAATCACCAATTGGCAACACTTTTTGAGCGGCCAATTTTTGAGCTGCCAACTTTTGAGCTGTTTCCTCTACATGTCCTCCGTGTCCGGATATAGCTAATATAGTTTCCTTCGATATCGCTTGTATTAGTGAAGGTGTGACTGCACTCATTTTGATGATGGAGCCTTTTAGCTTTAAAAAATCTGTGTTACCAACAAATTCTCCAACATTTGGAACAGAGACAATATCGTCCAAATTATCATCTATATCACGCCAATTTGGAGCATCAGCATTAAATAAATCATTGTGGCTCTGTAGATAGGAACGACTACTGCTCATACCATCACCTACCCAACTGGTAACGACAGCGGGCGACGATGCATGTCCGTTCTCGAAAAGAACCCGTGAACTCTTCTTAAGATATTGGGCATACAGACGACCGTTCTCTAAGGTAGTGCCCACCACCTGTGTGGCATATTCCGTTGTAACACCCTCCTGAATAAATGTACGCGCTGTAGATGTTAAGAGACCAACATCTGGACGAACTGACAGATATCTACCGTGACCATCACCTAACCGACCCGCTCCGTCGTTATTAACTAAAAGAACGGTAGTAAAATCTGCACACGGATACGCACACACACACACACACACACACATATCGAAAGGATATAGAATGAATAATAGAAAAATAGAGAAATTAAAAATATAGAATAACGTTATAACAATTGGAAAATTAGATGAATATAGGTACAAAGATATTTACAGAACATAATCAGATTGTAAGTATACACATATATAGTAATTATGATTTGTTATGGATTACATATTTATATATCAATATGTCCAGAATGTACAGCATAGTAGAAAGAGATGGTGAAATCATTTTTACATAAAAAGAAATAAGAAAAGAAGATACAGGAAAGTAAATACATTATATACAACAACAAAAAAGATTATACATATATTTACATTATGTGCATATATGTATGTATATATTCACATATCTTACCATATACGAATAGTATAATAATTGTTTCTTAAGTAAGATATAGATTTCGACAAGTTTTAATATGTGATTCAAAATAATTCTTTTCAATTGTAATTTTATTTGCAAGATTTGCAAAAAAGAAAGTTATTTGGCTTAAATTGCATCTGAGAAACATGACATTGACTTAAAATATTTAGTGTAGTGTTTTTTTTTAGAAGGTTCCATTCGGATCTGACTAGCATATTAAGATAATGAATGGGATGTACGTTTGTATGTACATATGTCTGCATTATATGTAGAATACTACTAGTGCAATTGGCGTATATTTTTCTGGCTTTTATTTTATTGTTTTTGAAACATCGGAAGCCTTTTTAAATGTTTATTATCGTCTTACCATCTGCACTTGCCAGGCGTAAGGCTGGTGTGGGCTTTATAACATAAGGCTCATCTGAAACAAAACACAAAATGGATCGATTATATTACCATTAGCAATCGAATAGGATGAAATTTACAATAAATATATATTAGTCACCCTGTGCTACTTCCTAAGCTAGCTAGGAATTTTCGTCTGCTTCAAATTGTACGAAAGTACTCAATTTTTATACCCTCTGAGGGGTATATTGGGTTTGTGAAAAGTATGTAACAGGCAGAAGGAGGCGTGGCAGACCCCACAAAGCATAGCCACGTGCATTGCACTGAGCTGTGCACACAAGCAACGAAAACGAAAAGGGTGTGAGCGAGATAGACATACAAATATGTGTGCATGTTAAGTTCTTGCAGCAGCTACTCCAATTGGAACTCATATAAATGAAAACAAAGCTCAGAGGATATTACACGGTCGGCATGCCCGACTGACATTTGTATGTATGTATGTAGTATTTGGCTATTTTACTTTTGCTACCGACCTTCTTTGAGCTGTGCGTTTAACCTAAATGTTGATACTGATGTTGATTTTGATTTTGATTCGCCTATTGCTCTTGCGTTGGTCTCACTTTTCCGCCCCTTTTGAGTGATATTGCTGACGAAGCGTCTTTTGTTGCCGCTGTTTGTGTCATTGTTATTGTTTAATTTTGTGTTGTTGTTGGTTTGTATGTACAGAAATATGTATGTATGTATGTAGTCTTGTCTTGTCTTGTCTTGTCTTTAGTTTGCATTGTGAAAGCTGTATTATCCGTGAGTTCAATTCTTGTTTTACAGATCTTTCTAATTATGTACATATACATACGTGTGTGCAAGTTCCACTAACTTTGTGTGTTTTTTAACTATGTATGTATGTATGTACATACATGATGAATAAACCGGACTGAAAAGCGGACAATAACGTAACAGCATTATTATTAATATTAATTATGGAATCCACGTTAGAGACGAAAGCCGTAGCTGCTGTTACTGATACTATTTAACGCATAGAAATAGGAATATTACACTACAATAATGTGCCATTAAACGGCTTAAAAATGCCTATTGAACCAGCCTGAAATTATTTCTATAACATTATAACATAATGTAACAACAACTAATTGAAAAGCTCTTGATTTAGACAATTGAATTGTACAATTTGAAGTGCTTTAAACATTTGTATGCAGTGTTTTTAAGCCAGTTTCAGTGTAAATTTACCCTTAAGACTGGATACATTCTTAAGGGGAAATTAACATTAAAATGCCAGGTATGACAATTTAAAATTAAATCTAAAAGCGCTTGTTAATATACTTTCCAAAGCAAAGTATAATCATTTAATTTATCTCTAGTCAGTAAGCTTCTGGTGTATGCATAAGTTTCCAATATACAGCCACAATATGTATTTATTCGAATCTTTACATTTTAGGCAAACACAAATGGCAACAACAACGTCAATATCACCAACAACAGCAACAACACCAACAACAGCAACACCAACAAAAGTGGTCACCCAGCTTTCTCTTCCCTCAAAAGGTATTTGTTGAATAGCGATCAAGATGGTATTCAGCAATAGCCATGATCGAAGCTGATGTGTCTGCACCATCTTTTGAGACTTTTGAAATCTTTATTTATTTCTGGTTGAAGACAAGTGGACGCACGTACGGTTGTGAATTAGGTTTTGAAGCTTTGCACCTTAATCCAATACAATAGAATCCGAATTTAACGGCACTCAAGGGACCGACATTATATCCGCAATAAGTTTCGTCGCAGTAACCGAATGGACGCGTAGTTGTTATAACCAGATTCTACTGTATATATATTTTACTATATATGTACATATGTATGTACTCGTTATGTCAAAGTATTCATATGTATATATATATTTATATCTACATATATGTATGTATATATTTACCAGCATTTTGTGCAACTCCAAGCGAAGGACATTTCATTAGGATGACAACAAATATGAATAGACTCAAATGCCGGCATTGCAGTATTTTGTGTATTAACCCACATCCAACTGTCTCGATCTTCTGATGGTTCCGGGTACACATTTTACGGTTATTATGTGATCTTTTCAGTACCAGACGGGGTGGCAACATTTTTGGGTTTGGCTCCACCTTTGTTCGGTTATACATATGTATTTCTGACACAATCATCTGACATTATATATATGCAAGCGCGCAGTTATATATGTATGTATATGTATATCAATCTATAGATTGTTAAATACGGAATTTATATTAATAGTGTGACAATATACTTATGTATGTACATATGTTGTATATAGACTCGTTATTGTGTGTATGGGGTTTTCAGCGCTATGTCATAGATATTTCAACATTGCAATGTAATAAAATTGAGTTTCTTGTGTGTAGCTTACGACTTAAACTCGTTTTTAAATATTCAAATCTAGTTAATTCACATGTTATATTTTATTAAACTGTAGTTATGAAATCAACTACAGAAATGTATTTATTTGTTTGGTTTTTTTTTTTTTTTTTGCAGAAATAACGGCACGATTACTTATTGGCACAACGCGAACTGACAAGCACTAAAGACGAGCTGCTATAGGATACAAGCACTCGCAATCACATTCAAATACTGATATATATGTTATGTTACATATATACATACATTATTTACTTTTGCGAAGCGAACACACAACCATTCCATGCAGACGAAAGTCACAGAACTGACTTGGCTAGCTGCAAAAATCAACAAATTGCTGCCACAAACCCGTATTCGAATAACTATACGTATTCGTATTCGTATTCGTATACGTATTCGTATTCGTATTGGTGTTCGTATCCGTACCAAAATCCAAATCAAAACGTTAACCTATACCAGAAGACATAAGACTGGAACTGAGGCTGCGGCTGCGGCTGCGACTGCGGCTGGGAATGAAACTGAACTGAGACTACTAAGACGACACACAACGCTGTTGATGTTATTTCTATGGATATGGGCGCATGCGCAAAAGCTGTTTGGCTGGTTCAGGTGAGCCAGTTATGCGGTAAGTGTGTACGTACACCCAGACACATGCATATACATACATACATATATAACGGCCGGTTCGGCAGCGTTGCTATTGTTGTGGGACAGGTTACCATGGATAAAACCGCGATATTTTGGCATTATCTCTAAAAATGGCATTAACCAGAGAGAGAGAGAGACTATGCTAGCCCTTTTGTATCACTGATAAGTTCATTACTATGTACTATGTACATATATAAGATACAAGAGTGTATTCGCTTAGTTTTGACAGTTTTGTATACAGTGCTGTGCTGTCTAGGTATAGTGAAATAGTTTTGCACGGAAAGAAACTTGTATTGACTGACTAAATATGTATTCGTTACTGACTAAAACGGATATTGTAGCTCTTACACATCTCTGAGTTCTGTTTGTTCATACGGACAGACAGACGTATGACTGAAATTTTCTTTCTTGTTTTATATTATTTTTATATCATCAATAAATAAACCCAATTAATTAAATATTATATACATTTAATTAAACGGTGAACATCAGTTTTAGGTACTTCAATTTGCGATTACAGCGGTAAAAACCCCTCAATGCTGGCAGAAACTGCAATGACAAGAAAAAGATAGGCAAGAAAGAAAATGATATGTATAACTAGTAGCATACGTACGCATAGGAAAAATGGCAATCACTAAAATTGTCATTTCACAGCTTTTCTCAACATAAATTCCAACGATTGTTGTGCCTACCACAGCACCCCAGCGGCACCACATTAAACTAATGCAAAGGGCTTTAGCACGCAGATAGGTTGGGACAAACTCGAGAAGTGCACCGCCTAAGAGACTAATGACCACGCCTGGTAGAGCTATAAACAAAACGAAACTGAAAAGTTGTAGCCAGTAACCAGTCACAAATATTAGAGTAAAGCCACAGGATGAGGAGATGACAAGGGAAGCAATGAATAAGGCCTTGCGGGGAAGGAAAAAGAGCATGAACCAGCAGATATTGTATAGGATAATATAGGTGAGGCCCAAAATAAGAGAGTCGTTAAATCCAAGAAAACCGTCATTACATGCCTGTAAGTTAATAAGTTTAGTTAGTAAAAAAATGAATATATAAATTAATTGATTTTGAATTATATATACTATGTTACATACGACTACTAAATCCTGTTCCGTATCTTGAATATCATCAGAGGTTGCACTGAAAAGTATCCGACATATGGTCATTTCTGTTTTATTATCCTGGCGCATGTTTGCTCGATTACGCATAGAAGGAAACCACACACCTAATCCATTAGCGCTAAAAAATATACTATAGCTGAGTATCTTTTGACAATTGATAAACGATGATGTTATTTACACCAAGCCTAGGCTGAACATAACTGAACAGCTCCCAACATAATAGCCAACAAAAGGCTTTCGAAACAAAGGCATCGCATCGGTCAACATTGTCTGCAGTAGATTATTGGTTCGTTTTTGCCGTCCTCTGCCAGTGAACTCTTGAAATCTTTGCATTAGCCTAACCTGCTCGTCACTAAGAGGACGACCAGTATTCTTAAGACTTATCCAGTTCATTACCTCCAAGCCCTTCT
The DNA here is from genome assembly GCA_035047385.1 of Drosophila tripunctata. NCBI lineage: Eukaryota > Metazoa > Arthropoda > Insecta > Diptera > Drosophilidae > Drosophila > Drosophila tripunctata. Next base: position 362,743 of record JAWNPS010000143.1, read on the forward strand.
TAGTGTCACCAATCATGAAAAGAAACTTTGGACTTTCGGGCATTTGAAGCAGAAGAAAAAAGGCTATTAAACCTGGTAGCACAAATGTGCAGCCAAGCAGACGCCAAGGTCGAAGTGTTAAGCTGCCCACAATAGTCAGCTCAAAATCCATAAAACTAGACGATAAAAATAGTGTGGCCCACGACGGACAATAGAACATTGCAAAGCCTGTAAACATGTGCATATGGGTGACAGCACGAGCCAAAATTTGCTTGTTACAAAACTCGCTTAGGTAAGTGACGGCAACGAAGCTTGGACCTGCAACACTGTTTTGGGCGGACAATTTAAAAATAAGTACTTGTGTACATACTACGGTACATAACTTAAAACTAACTTAAAGTTTAAAATTAAAAGTTTATTTTGTTTTTGTAGTGTTACAATACATTGCAGTATGAGGACTGAAATAAATTAAGAAATTGTTTGCCTTGAGGGTTATGTAAATGCAGACTTAGAGAAAAGGGATATTTCAGAAGTGTTAGAAAGACCATCGATAGCTTTGCAATTCTAATAAATAATCAATATTCAAGGTTGGTTCTTACAAAATTCCTGTAAGGAAGCGCATAACAAAGAAGCTTGTAAAACTGACCATAAACATGGATATGACCGAACATAAGTTACTTATTGAAATCGTATGCAGTAATATCCACCGGCGACCCATTTTATCAGTGATATAGCCCCAAAAATATGAAGAACAGATTATGCCCAGAAAAGCCGCTGCGGTTATGGATGATAATTGTACAAGACTCATATGCAGATCACACACCGAAGAGGGTGCTATGATGCCAATTCCACTAGTTTCGTGGATGGTTAACATTTGTAGCAGTCCTAGTGTTATCATAACATAGCAATGAATTTTTCCAAATCCTGTAAAATAATGTCTTGAATAATTACTTTATTAATATATATATATATACATATATATATTTACCAATCTGTTCCATTACTGTATCAAACTCATTTAGTTGAGCATTCATGATGTCTGCAATTCCAATTTAAATTTATATTAACTATTGTGCCTGAAATATTTTCGTTTATTTTTTCGAAATTAATAATACTAAGCCCACTATTTACATAAATTTTTCAAATTTATTAAGGTAATTATTATTGACTGTCACTCATTTTGAATGCATAAGTACATGTGTAAATTCATTTTTTTTTTAATATTTTATTTTTTAAAACTTTTATTTTTTTCAGTAATCGCAAATAAATGTATGACAGCAAGGGTATAAAAAAACCTACACACATAAGTGATTTGTACGTTACAAAAGTGAGCATGCGCACTTTACGGTCACACTGAAGTACTTTCTCAAAGCAGTTTCTTTCAATGTACCTGTCATAACAGCGTTGCAGATGCAAGCGAATTGTGAAATCGATTATAATAATCGCAGAAGTCTGCCAATACACGGATTAATGTTAAATTTGTGATTGTGAAATGCACTTGGCAACACAGTGATATGTTTCAATTGACGAAACCAAGTTACCCAAATTATAAATAATACGTAGCTGTGTATGCAGATAGATTTGGCTTGTGCTTATATATATTCATATGTGTATGTTTGTTCACAAATGAAAAATCGATAACGGAATCTTGGAGCTTAGCAAAATAAGTATACTCACGTAAGTAAATGCAATGTCAGTTTTTATTATTAACCAAATAGTAAAAAAAAATTAAACAAAATTATTAAAATATTTACATCGGTGGATGTACATACATAAATATGTACATACATACATACATATGTATGTACTTACAAAACATTACTCTCTGTTATTAATATCAAGGCTTTGCCAAAAAGAAACGCAGGCTAAAATAAAATTTAACGAAACAGAAATAATTTTAAACAAAAACTGCAGGCGGACATTCATATATGGCTGATCCTGGGTATTTGCAAACATCGTGACAAGTACATAATCATATAGATTATCTATCTAGTGACGAAAGCGTAAATCGCAAAAAAAATGATATCCAAAAATAAAATACAATCTATAATAAAATATAAAATAAATGTAAGGCGCTCGACTCTTTACGGAAAAAGCTAGGGTTTAATTATTTATATTTTTGTGACGTGCCGTGCAAAAAAAATTGTTTGTTCAACCGATTGTATTTACATATGTATGTATGTATGTACCACCCAGGGATGCCAACTCAAAATTTGAAAACAACTTGAGCTGGCTCCAAAATCTACGTGTTTCTTACGTGTACTGACACAGTGCCTTGCACTGAGCGTAAACATTAGTGTATTTTAAGTTCATTCAGTGCTAAGCGCTTACTTCGATTTGAACTCATATTCATAATTGGTAATTAAAGTCAGAACATTTCTCGCTTGGTTTTAATTCAAATCCTTTTATTTTACAGATCTGCAGAAATTCTAGATTGAGATTCTCTGAATGGAAAAATATTTGCAAATGAACCCTGCTCCTGAATGTGATGCATCAATTGGTCTGGTAAATGCAAGAAGAAATCTAAATATTGAATGCAATGCGACAAGTCTGCACAGGAGAAAATCGCTTAATTATCAACCGCAGCTGTCTCTTAAGTCATCGATTAGTGTTAGTGGTGATGGAGGATGTGTTGATGGAGGAGGTGGTGATGGAGTCGGAAGGGGAGAGAGAGGAACTACCATGCAACTTTCATCAACTGGACGCTTTAGTCCACATCCAAACGAAATATTCCTGCCACAATCGGCAAGATTAACAATACCAGCAGCCATAGATAAGTACGATGATACTTTAATAAACGCTTGCCAGCCGCCACCATCTCCTGCTCCAAATGGCGATTGTTTATCCTCACACGGTCAATCACAGTCACAATCGCAATCGCAATCCCAATCTCAGAGCAGCAAATCAATGACAAACCAGATGCAACAATTGAATTTAAATCATTTCCAGCACAATCACAGCTCACAAACTCCACATAGCCACTCCCATGCACAAGGTTACCCGCTCTCCTCATCAAACTCGGCATCATCGATTTGTACCAGTAATTCGGGAAGCGGAAAATCGCAACCCTGCGATATGAACATTGGTGGATCAAATTTGCATAAGCATGCAGTCAAATATGGAAATGGTAACAACACTAACCACCAGCATCAACGAGTCATGTCACCCAATTCAAAATACCGACCAGAGCGATATAGAGGAGAGAGCGCTTTGATGGGTCAGCAGAAGGCTAAGATGATGGAGGGAATGAATCAGTCATCACCGTCGAATGGCTCCTCTTCAGGCCGTTACTTTCTGCCACCTGCCGCCAAGGTGCAATGCGAGGCTTATAGTGGATACTTGGGATCAACTGTTCATACACCGGTTAAGAGGTACGTGCATCATATCATATGATATATTTACAACAATCGATTATTTGTGATTTTCTTCAATTGACGATTTAATTGTATCTCAAATGCGAGAAAAACAATAGTACGAAATTCTTAATTAGCAATCACTTAATTTAATAATGGATTAATTCGAATTTCTCGATATCTCTATTTTGCCAACACTAGATACGTGCCTACGCCACCGTTGGCCAGTGATCTGTACACGGACTTGTCTTCGGGAGCATCTAATCAAATTTCAACGCAATATGTGAATATGCCGTTGCCATACAATTATCGTGTCAAGTGCTGTCATCTGGCAAACGATGAGTCTGGCCAGTCTGGACACTCGAAAAGCGCCCAAACATATAGTAATATTGTTGGTACTTATGGTTCTTCATCGTCATCAACGTCAACTTCTTCAAGCTGTCCCTGCCCGTCGCCTTCACCAGCATCGTCCGGAACACCAATATCTTTTCCAGCTGGTAATGTAGCAGCTTCACCGATTTTATCTACAGGACACACAGGGATTGTAGCATTGAAGAGCGGCGGAGTTGGTGGCTCATGCAACAAGCAGCGTGCTACCACCAATCCCGATGAAGCAGATTCCATTATTACATCACAGTCAACAGGTAGTCACGGGCAGGGTCAGGTTCAAAGTCAGGGACAGGGACAGGGGCAGGGGCAAGCCCAAAATAATACTGGCACCTGTTTGCACTGCAATACGACACGGCGCACAACGGGAGTCCATCAGACGACGCAGACAACTGGTCCAATTAGCCCAGTGCCAGTTTCTATGCCACACGTCCCCATGAAAGTGACAGCAGCCATCAATGACAGCAGCAGCCATCATTCAACTTCCAATCCCATCACACCAGCGGCGATAGCAATTGCTACCGAACCGACGCACCATCAACAGCAACAGCAACAGCAGCAAGCCAAACTGCTGACTGCTGCTGCTGCTGATAATGCTAACAGTCAGCAAATGGCATTTCAGCGTCAGCAGCAACAGCAGATATTTTCACCACCGCAACTGCTCTCAAGCTCGCCGCGTTTGCAGCAGCAGCAGCAGCAGCAGCAGCAGCAATCCCTACAAGTTCTCCCCCAGCAGCAGCAGCAGCAGCAGCAACAGCAGCAACAACAACACCAGCAGCAGCAGATTTATCGATATTCCTGCAAGAAGCGCATAAGTATTTATGCTAGACGGGAAATTGCTCGATTCTTTGGCGTAGAGGCTAGCTCAGAAGCAGCCGACTATGCCCTTTGGTACGGACGTCATCGGCGTCTGGCAATTCGCAGATTTGGACCTTTGATCTCCAGCCCGAGATCGAGCGAGATGGAATACAATGTACCTATAGCAAACGACAGTCATTTGGATATTGGTCCCCAGCGTATCCTAAACGATGCAAATAGCTGTGCAAACGACCGTCCCGATATCTTACCCGCTCAAGATATGAGAAATGCTGACATGTCATTGCCGAATGGAGTTCATCGAATGCGACAATTTAATGCCAACTACAACAATGACTTCAATACTGCCGAATTTGTGGAACGCAAAGCATCCGTTGCTCACATGATGATGGCAAGCATTAGTTATTTAATCAACATTTTTAGCAAGCGTCTAAGCAGCCGAAATAATCACGGATACGGATACGGTTATGGTTATGGTTATGGTTACGGCAACTCTTTAAGCCGTAGACATCGGCAATGGTCGCGAAGCTTTGCGCCAATTCATGTGCACGGTAGAGCCGATCTAGATAATGGCGATCAACAACGGCTCCAAATGGACATGGATTCAACGAATGGAATGGAATGTAGCATCGACATTGCCGATAGCTTAGCGGCCCTGATTGAGGATGAGGTATTCTTTGATAATCCCTGCGAAGCGTCTTTGGGGTCTACAAATGGCGATGCAACGAAGCAGGCATCGAACCAATCTGCTAATGGACTCGGCTTGGGATTGGGAGTTGGAGTAGGTTTGGGACTGGGAGTGGGAGTGGGCGTGGGAGTCGATAGTAGCGTTGGCGTCTATATGGCTGAGCGTCATCATAATGGCTGGCGCACATCTGCTCTAAATTGCAGCAGCGATCTACACTTTGATCCATCCAGCACTCATCAGCACTCCCATGCGAATCATTCAAACATTCAAATGAACAGCAATAATGCCTCAGCCGGTCAGAGTCAAGTTAACGCAGCGATACGCACATCCAATTTCACAGTATCGTCTGCTAATAATCGGAGCACTCGAATAACTGCACAATTGCTAGACGGCGTCTTGGAAAACTCCAGACGTCCTCAAATGCGTCGCATAAAATATTTCTCAATTAACGATCTAGATGATCGAACGGATCATCGACCATTCTTTACATACTGGATAAATACTGTACAAATTGTTGTGTTAATTTTATCCATAATTTGCTACGGCATCGCGCCCATCGGCTTAGGGTCTGAGCAAAAAACTGGTCAAGTTTTGGTGACCAGCTTGAGTCTACAAACCGTACAGCATATTGAACAGCGAAATCTCTGGATAGGACCGAGAAACAATGATTTGGTTCACATGGGCGCCAAATTTGCAGCTTGCATGCGACGCGATATCAAGATAATGGACGTATTGACCAAAACCAGAAGGCAGGAGCGTGAAACAGCCTGCTGCATAAGAAACGATGACTCTGGTTGCGTTCAGAGCTCTCAGGCTGACTGTTCCATACGCGGACTTTATCCCACCGTATGTAATATGCTCATATACATAAATATTTTAACCACAAGTACATTAAGATTTGCCACCACTGTAGTCAACAATTTTAACATTTTAAAAAAGCTGTCAAATTTTGCAGACAGCATCGAGAAAAATGCCATTGCACAATCTTAGCTTCTAGTTGTTACGAATTTATTACTTGATGGTTTCATTAGCACCGAAAAAAAGTAATTCTAAAGAAAATTCTAGGATATTGAAAATTCAATTTCATTGATCAAAAATTCTTAACAAATAATGAATGAATTTTTGAATTGTTTCAATACAAACGAAATTGAATTTCATTTTGTTTAGTACTAAACAACTCAGATCACGTATTTCTTAACATATAATTTTGTAACTTAGCGTATACTTGGATACAAACAATATCCGAATGTCCGATCAAGGCAGACCAGAGTCAGAGGACTTACATAGGACACAGTAGGGCGTGATTTAGTAAATTTTTATTTTCTTAAATTTTACTTTCATATTTCGATTCAAGAAAATATCTTGATTTCTCATCCATTTAGAAATCCATTTCCACTTGGAAAAAATGGTCACCTGGGGAGTCTGGCCCTGGAGGTCGTATATCGGGATCCGTGTGTGGCTTGGATCCAAAATTTTGCGATGCTCCTGCATCGATAGCTCCGTACGAGTGGCCAGATGATATTACGAAGTGGCCTATTTGCAGGAAAACCAATTCATTTTCGCAACGCTATCGATACAAAGATCACACGGCCGAGCATATGGTCTGTGAAATAATTGGACATCCTTGCTGTACTGGTCTTTACGGCGAATGCCGAATAACAACTCGGGAATTTTGTGACTTCGTGAATGGATATTTTCACGAAGAGGCATCGCTTTGCTCGCAGGTATTAGCCAAGCACTCCATTACAATATACATATTTTCGTATGTACTTAATATGATACTCTTAACTATTCAATATTTTACAGATATCTTGCCTAAACAACGTTTGCGGCATGTTCCCTTTTTTTTCTGTCGAGATTCCAGACCAGTTTTATAGACTACTGACATCTCTATGCATGCATGCTGGTGTTTTGCACCTAGCACTTACGCTCATTTTCCAGCACTTGTTTCTAGCTGACTTGGAGCGATTAATCGGAACATTGCGAACTGCTGCTATCTACATTATGTCCGGACTGGTTGGCAATCTAATTAGTGCAGTGCTGGCTCCGCATCGCCCAGAAGTGAGTACTATAATAACGATTAATTATACATATTATTATATTTGATTTGACAAATATTAAAGTCGGTCCTCGGTGGTAACATATGCAATCAATAACATATACTGATCACTGAAACAAATACAGATTGGTTCTAGATCTTTTTTAATCCAGTTTTAATTTGTTGTGAAAACCCAGTACACGTCTCTGCAAATTTAATAGACAACTCTACTGTTGCTACTCTAGTCAGCAAGCTCTGTAAAGCAACGCGAAAATAGATTTTTTTTATAATTTAACAAAGTCTTTATTAACAGCTTAAGTATTCAATCGCCAAGTGTGTAAATAATTCATTTAAACCGTTTAAAAATTTATATGAAATTAAACCTACGAAAATATCGAAACAAAATAAAAAAGAAATCAATTTAGTTTTATGTGTTGCGCTGCCGTTCTCTGTTCTTATTCAACTAAAAATTATATCGACATCAAGGCAGAGCTTTCAGGGTTGCGACCAATCAATAAACTTAAAGGCTATTAATTCAGTGTAACTTGTAGTTGTTTAAATTCATAACATGTACGTTTTTTAAAGTACATTGTCTGAAATTACTAATGACTTTTATCTAAATTTCTAAGGTGGGACCATCAGCATCGTTGTGCGGCGTCGTAGCGTCTCTTATTGCGTTGCTTATATTGATGCATTGGAAGCACCTACATAAGCCGTATGTGGCATTGTTCAAGTTATTACTGCTATGCACCATCCTATTTGGAATCGGCACACTGCCATACCAGCAAAATTTCGCTGGTCTACTAGCTGGCGTTGCGTGTGGGGCGTTTTTGACGATATCGTTGGTTCCATTTACCAGTTTTACAAAATATGCTCGTAAGAAAAAGGTAAACTGCAATTACACGTTTGAAAAAATCTACATAGAACTAATCTCTTTCTTTTCTACTCACTAAATTCGATTTTGAAGATCAACCTCATTTGGACCTGTATATTGTTCCACCTATTTGCATATGCAACCTTAATCGCCACATTTTACGTGTATCCCAGCGAATTTAGTACATTAAATTTTGTAGATGACTTATTTGGTAGCAACAATGCAAATAACTTCTTAAATTCCACCAATACCAACATTGGCGTTCACAATAATGGCGAAGTCGTAAGCAACACACGAAGATATGCGCAGACCCAAAAGCCGCAATATTATTACCATCATCACTCCGAAGACATAATCAGGAATAGTGTTGCTTTAACCGAAGGTGGAAACAGTGCCACGGTAAAACTAAAACTTAACTATCACACAATATAATATCAAAACAATAAATTGTGGACTTAGACACTAATGAGTAGTATGGAGCTGGCAACACTAAGATGCATGCAGTAACAAATTTATGACTCCGTTTGTAATCAGTTGTTTTCTATCTTTATCTTTAGCGAAAGAATGAGTTTTGGACCGGCAGATTATATTCGCGTTCAATAAGCTACAGTGATGGCGGTTACAAAACTACAGGAAGCACAGTTCCAGAGAGAAATAATAACGCACTGGAGAAAGCTAATTTCCACTCTCCGCCTGGACTTGGACGATTATTAAGTATGAACGACTCGCTTGACTTGACAGAATCTAAGGCGAACCAAATGAATCACAAGTATACCGGCCAACTGAATGATACCAAGTTTCAAGGCCTATAAATTTAAATTGATGATATATATGTATGTCTCTTGAAATAACAATAGCACAACTGAATAGACACACATACACTCACACACACATTTTAAATCACATACAATGGCTCATTGCTCATTTCGTGCAAATGAACATCTTTAAAATCAATTAACTGATATATCGATTACTCGATTATATTAAAAATTATTTATGAAGTCGATTTCAATGCAAAGGGAATACGATTTTGATTAATTGTATTTATAGGCAATATAATTTCAGTCACATATCGCATTTATTTATGATGTGAAACTGCCCTATTCTAATTATTAGAGTCTAATGTATAACCAAAGAAAATGCATGTATTGTGATCAGTATTACAACACAAAAAAAAAGTCCAAACATAATAAATATTAAACCGCTCGATTTTCAAAATCTACAACAATTTGCCACCAGATATGTGACATACATATAAATATACCAAAATTGGATATGTCGTTTTAAAACCCACGACTTGACAATATATTTCCAAACGGAAATATGTCGTTTAAAAAAAAAACCAAAACAAATGCGACATAACTTCGCCAGAAAAATGTTAAAGGCGAGATATGTTGTTTCACATCTTACATATTTCCCACTCGTTCCTCGTACGTGCTCAGTGTGATTTGGCATAAACATTAAAAGATATGTTGTTTCACATCTTGCATATTTCCCACTCGTTCCTTGTACGTGCTCAGTGTGAATTGGCATAAACATTAAAACCATAAATATCGATATTTTTTGATATTGAAAATATCGATAATTGTATAACAAAGTATAGTCATCGCTAACAATTCTTTGCGCTTCGCACGTGTTTATATATTGTGTACAATTTATTCAACTTCAAAATGTCTTTTGGACGTCCTCGTGGTGGTGGTGGTGGCGGTGGTGGAAGAGGTTTGTAATTGTGTAAGATCAGTATGTATATGGTAATATTTAACAAATTTGTAACACGTAGGCTTCCGTGGTGGCAGCGGAGGCGGTGGACGCGGTAGCGGTGGCCGCGGTGGCGGTGGACGCGGCGGTGGTGGATTCAACAAATTTGGAGGCCGTGGCGCGTTTGATCAGGGGCCTCCAGAACGTGTGATACCTCTGGGCAACTTTAGTTATGCTTGTCAGAATGATTTAGTTTGTAAAGTCGAAATAGATGACGTTCCATACTTTAACGCACCAATATTCCTCGAAAACAAGGAGCAAATTGGCAAGATTGATGAGATATTTGGAACTGTACGCGATTATTCCGTCTCCATCAAACTATCTGATAATGTTTATGCCAATAGTTTCAAGCCAAGCCAAACTTTATTCATTGATCCCGGCAAGCTATTGCCGATTTCGAGATTTTTACCGAAACCTCCCCAGCCAAAAGGAGCCAAGAAAAAAGGCGGTCCCAGTGGAGGAGTTGGTGGCGCAAGGGGGCGTGGCGGCGGAGGAATGGGTACGTACTACAAATTTTACAAAATAAAAACCTAATATTTATTCCACTTCTCATTAAAGGTAATCGTGGCGGTCGAGGCGGTGGTGGCTTCCGTGGTGGTTCAAACCGTGGTGGCGGTGGCGGTGGCTTCAATAGAGGCCGTGGAGGTGGTGGTGGGTTCGGTGGAGGACGTGGTGGAGGCGGCGGGGGAGGAGGACGTGGCCGTTGGTAATTTACAACTTAAACTAAACTTAAGGAGAATACAAAATAAAGTTAAAATTGTTGTAGATTTTGAAAATCGAGCGGTTTAATATTTATTATGTTTTGTTTTTTTTTTTTTTGTGTTGTAATACTGATCACAATACATTCATTTTCTTTGGTTATACATTAGACTCTAATGATTAGAATAGGGCAGTTTCAAAACAAGTTTAATTAGACAGGCCATAAAAATGGAGAAAAAAAAAACTAAAAATACCGTCTTTATTTTTAGTCATACAGTGGCTCATATGTGATATGTGACTGAAATTATATTGCCTTTAAATACAATTAATCAAAATCGTATTCCATTTGCATTGAAATCGACTTCATAAATAATTTTTAATATAATCGAGTAATCGATATATCAGTTAATTGATTTTAAAGATGTTCATTTGCACGAAATGAGCAATGAGCTATTGTATGTGAATCAAAATGTGTGTGTGAGTGTATGTGTGTCTATTTGTTAAATTCATATTTTTCAATTAATGTGGTTCTCAAATAATAAGCTTTTTACGAATAAGCTGTCAAACCAATTTCTATTTTAATGCTTTCTCAGCAGCAGTGTGTCAAAAATACGAAATAAATGCATAGCATAAATGAACCTACTGGCAAGGGAAATTAACAGACCAATGCTGGGACATTTTAGTTAACAGATATGATTACGCTATAGTATGTCTGTAATATAACAGAGTAGAGAGTAAGCAGGCTTCTGAATACAGAATACATTTATGAATAACATAACATTTGTTCAAAATAGCAGCCCAGTCCAACACATTTGAACAAGTTCCAAGGCGTTACAATTCATTCGCACAAAGCCTTAAGGTAGGTGGGAAATGACGTCATTGAAAAAATAAAAATAAAAATTGTGAATCTGTGATGTGATTAATATAATTTAATAATAACAAACACCCCAGTGAAGTACTACGAAATTAATGCTTGTGCATCGATAATTCGATATTTATTTTCATAAGTATAAATACACACATACATATGTACGTCAATTTTTCTTAACGAAAGAAAATATGTGCATTCATATGTATCCATGTTTATGTACTATATGTATGTAGACACAGTCTGTGATGTGAAAACATGTTTATGTATTCAAGATAGAAAAAAAAAAAACACTTTGAACAGAAAGCAGAAAAGTTAACGAAAACAAATTTTATTTTGTTCAAGAATCCATACGAATACCATGACTCTGGGTGAGAAACAAACCGAGGAAGGAAAGAAACAACAGTCACAGCTACAGGGAGCCGAAAAAACATCAGCATTAAGAGCAACAGCAACGCAAGCTATCATCCAACAAAACGGCGAATCTATGGACAATGCAAAGCATCAAATAAAACAGGTACAACAAATTTCATTTCATTCAATCTGTCAACTAACGTAATTAATACACTATTTAAGTATGTATATACACAGAGAGAAATGAGAACATAGTTACATATTTATCCACACAACACACATCCAATTAAATTCTATTCTACAAAGCAACCCAACTAGTTGAACTATTGAGATGAGATCACTTATGATCACATACTTACGCACACTCGCGTACACACATACATACATAGTATGTATACACGCTGAAATTCAGAATGTCACTTACATACATATATATGCACAATATATGTATATATATTTAGACAATTGTTCGCACTAATGTGCGATGGCGATCAATATAAAGTGTATGTACATATGTATGTACATAAATATGAATATATGAACATTTTGGTTATCTGATTTTTTTTTGATAAAGAGTAAAAGTCGGTTATGCACCAATGAGCTAAACTAAAAATTAAATTAATTAAAAAACAAATTCTGTGATTGAGTATGTATGCATAGTACAAACGAACATACATACATACATACATATGTATGTACACATATGCAATAGTTGTGTAAGCATGTCTGCGTTCGATTATTTCAAACACATCAATGTTATCGATGGTTTTAATGATTCTAGATCACGGGTCAGTCGACACAGCTTTCAATATTGATATTGAAACATTTCCCAATAAATTAATTTGAAATCATGTTCAATGCACAATTTGCGAATTTTAACCAAACAAATTTCTTTTTAGAGTGATGAAACAATATCATTTCTTCGAGCTGCTCGGAGTGGAGATCTTGGAAAAGTACTCGAGTTTATTAATGGTGGCCTCGTCACGGACATTAACACTTGCAATGCGGTAATATATCAGTTAACCCTTAAAGACTGCATATATGTATTTTAAAATGTGTAATTTTACATGACAAACATTATTTGAGCTATCGTTACGCTGCACTTTGATCAATGTAAATATGTACATAGCATATGTACATAATGACAATTGAAACTATTCGATAGCACTAGTGTTTATCGGAATTACTATTTTATGTGCGACCATTTGATTAATCATTAATCAAGTAATCACATCTTATACTACGGTACAAGTCAGTTGTTAACTATGTACATACATGTATTTACTTTCAATCATTTCTCTTTTCTCTTAAAATAGAACGGCTTGAACGCATTACATCTGGCAGCAAAGGACGGCTTTCTGGATATTTGCAATGAGCTCTTAAAACGTGGCATAAAGGTGAACAATGCGACAAAAAAGGGTAACACGGCGTTGCATATTGCGTCGCTGGCTGGACAGCAACAAGTGATAAAGCAACTCATTCAATATAATGCGGATGTGAATGTGCAGTCATTGAATGGTTTTACACCATTGTACATGGCCGCACAGGAGAATCATGACAGCTGTTGTCGCCTGCTGCTAAGCAAGGGAGCAAATCCTTCTCTCGCCACTGAAGACGGCTTCACACCATTGGCGGTGGCCATGCAACAGGGACATGATAAGGTGGTGGCGGTGCTACTCGAAAGCGATGTGCGGGGCAAGGTTCGTTTGCCTGCATTGCATATTGCAGCCAAGAAAAATGACATAAATGCTGCCACAATGCTGTTGCAACACGATGCAAATGCAGATATTGTATCGAAATCGGGCTTCACTCCCCTTCACATTGCAGCACATTATGGAAACGTGGACATAGCTAGCTTATTACTGGAGCGTGGTGCGGATGTCAACTATATGGCTAAGCACAATATTACACCATTGCATGTGGCATGCAAGTGGGGAAAGTCAGCGGTTTGTAGACTTTTACTTTCGCAACAGGCCAAAATCGATACGACAACTCGCGATGGTCTTACTCCGCTTCACTGTGCTGCACGTTCGGGTCATGTTGAGGTCATCGAGCTACTGCTCAGTCTAAATGCACCGATACTTTCAAAAACCAAAAACGGTTTGTCTGCCCTCCATATGTCGGCACAGGGTGAACACGACGAAGCAGCCCGCATCTTACTTAATCACAAGGCACCAGTGGATGAGGTTACAGTCGACTATTTGACAGCTCTCCATGTCGCCGCACATTGTGGCCATGTGCGAGTTGCCAAACTTTTACTCGATTACGGAGCAGATCCAAATTCTCGGGCCCTAAATGGCTTCACCCCTTTGCACATCGCTTGCAAAAAGAATCGACTTAAGGTTGCCGAATTGCTTCTTAAACATGGCGCCAGCATTGGTGCCACCACTGAATCTGGACTAACACCGTTACACGTAGCCAGCTTTATGGGTAAGTCGAAAAATCATTCATTGTAGAACTCGTTTGCATCAACAGAAAACAGAAAAGAACATAAGAACATAACACCTCATCCGAAAATTGCATCAGTGACACAGTTGTGTTTAAACATATGTACATATGTATAAGAGCACAGCATAAGAATACTCATAACATGAATGTATTCGATTTGAGTTGTATTCGATGAGTGAGTGTCAAAAACACACAATGAATTTAATGAGTATCAATATGAGTGCATGTGTCAACTCATAACATACATTTTTAACACAATGTGTTCAAAGTTCAAAGCAGAATGAACATTCGAATATTCGAAATTCGAATTGTGGCTTGTACATTGTACATCTGTCATCTGTCATCTGTCATCGGAGTGGCAGCTGCAAGAACTTAACAGCGCTGTAGCAGAGCTCTATGCTATGCTTTGTGGCTAGCTAAACGATATATATGAAGTAAACAATTATACGTTTTTCGTGAGTTAAAAGGCATCCAATTTTTATACCCTCTGAGGGGTATATTGGGTTTGTCAGAAGTTGTAAAGGGAGGGGTTCCGCCCCCATAAAGATATATATTGAAAAGGGGGACCGCCCGCCGCGGGGGCGGGGGGGAAAAAAAATGGAGGGGGGGGAATTGTGGGGGCCAGATTGTTCCCCCCCAAAAAAAAAAAAGAAAAAGAAATGATAAAAAAGGGGGGGGGGGAAAAAAAAAAAAGCCCCCAAAGGGGCGGGGGGCTTAGGACAAAAATAAATAAAAAATAAAACAGGGGGGGGAAGAAAAAGAAAAAGGAGAAGGGAGGAAAAAAGAAAAGAGGGTTTTAATTGCTTTTATTTCTAATTCAATGAACATTAAGTAGAAACGGACATATTCATATTTATGAACATTGTTCATGTACTAAATATTCTCTGTGAAAATGTGCAATCAATGGATTTGGCCATTTGTTCCTAAATTGATAAGTACATATGTAAAAGGGTTTCTGAAGGATCTATTAAATCTGAGATTATTAGTCTATTTGATCTACCTACAAATGGTTAAAAAACCCATAAATTGATTTCTTAACAGGATGCATGAACATTGTTATTTACTTGCTGCAACATGAAGCCAGCCCAGATATGCCCACTGTGCGTGGCGAGACGCCACTTCATTTGGCAGCGCGTGCTAATCAGGTTTGTGTGAATTGAATTGAATTGAATAGCATAATTATTATATAAGAGCGTCGTTTTACAAAACACCACCCACTCACCCAACACCCATTTACAGACTGACATTATTCGTATACTGTTACGCAATGGAGCTGAAGTTGATGCAGTTGCTCGTGAGGGGCAAACACCTTTGCATGTGGCATCACGACTTGGCAACATTGATATTCTGATGCTGATGATACAACATGGTGCTCAAGTGAATTCCTGCACCAAGGATATGTATACAGCTCTACACATTGCCGTCAAGGAGGGCCAAGAAGAAGTTTGCCAAGTGCTGCTCGAGAATGGAGCACAGGTGGATGCGGTTACTGTAAAGGGCTTTACGCCCTTACACTTGGCCAGCAAATATGGCAAAGTAAAAGTGGCTCAACTTTTGCTGCAAAAAGGTGCTGCCATTGATAGCCAAGGCAAGAACGATGTTACCCCTTTGCATGTGGCCACGCATTACGATCATAGGCCACTAGTCACGTTGTTACTGGAACGAGGAGCATCGACGCAAATAAGTGCACGCAATGGACACACCGCATTGCATATTGCTGCTAAGAAGAACAACTTGGAAATTGCCCAACAGTTACTGCAGCACGGTTCGGATGTGGATGCGCGTAGTAAGTCGGGATTTTCGCCGCTGCATCTTGCTGCTCAGGAGGGACACGTAGACATGGTACAGCTGTTAGTTGACCATGAATCTAACGCCAATATTGCAGCCAAAAATGGCTTAACCCCCTTGCATTTGGCCGCACAGGAAGGACATGTTCCGGTTTCACAAATTCTACTCGATTATGGCGCGAACATTTCGGAGCGCACCAAAGCTGGCTACACACCGCTTCATATTGCCGCCCATCACAATCAAATCAATGAAATTAAATTTTTACTTGAAAATGATGCCAACATTGAGATGACCACAAATGTCGGTTATACACCTCTTCATCAAGCCGCACAGCAGGGTCATACAATGGTTATCAATCTACTTTTGCGACACAAAGCCAATCCGAATGCAGTTACAAATGTAAGTTGAATTTTTGTGTCTCTAGTTTTAGCCCATGAACTTTGAAAAGTACAAGATCGCTTCTTATCAGAAACCTATAAAACATATAATGATCTTGTGCAAAAGAGAAGAGAGAGAGAGAGAGAGAGAGAGAGACTGCAATCTTTTCTAGAAACGCAGGTTTATTTTCAAATTCGAATGCCACGCTTCCTTTACCTTCAAGTCGCGAAACAATGGGAGTATTTTGAATAGAATAATTCAAAACGAGAAAAGTCGTAATAAATTCTACTTACTTACTAAATTACTAAATTCTTATTACTATTGTTTAATGCTAAAAACGGATAATGGCAAACAAATTGAACATATTTTCTTCGCTTTGATAGAGTTGAATTCCAATGATCCGAAATCGCATTACCCGTAAATTTGTAAAGTAATTACCGATATTTTAAAAAAAAAATTAGTTTTCCAACAACAATAAAACATAACAGGGCATTAACATGTCAATTGATATACTCTTTTCTCTTTTCTTTAGAATGGTCAAACGGCATTAAATATTGCTAATAACCTGGGGTACGTAACTGCTGTGGAGACGCTTAAGGTCGTAACAGAAACATCCGTGATTAACTCAACGACTGGAGTGCTAGAGGAGAAATACAAGGTTGTAGCTCCAGAATTTATGCACGAAACCTTGCTTTCGGATTCAGAGGACGAAGGTGGCGACGAATTCTTAGACCATAATCAGTATAAATATATGGCGACTGATGAATTGAAAACTACCAACGAACATGATAATACAAACTTCGATACGACTAATCCAGAACAAGATCAGCCTGATGGCTTTGGCGGACACATAACCGAAAAAGGTAAAGTGACCTTGTACATATATGTATATAATTTGTATATGAATTAATTACTTTTTAATGAAGTGGTAATTTTATTAGAATTAAAATTCCCCTATTTAGACTGTAATATAAGGTGCGCGAAATAAGTAAATGGGACACTACGTTCTAAGGAATAACAACTTAACCCTTTAATATATTTTCAAAAAACAAATTATTATATAAACTTAATAATATTATGAATAGACTTTAACATATTTAAATAAAAAAAAATTAGGAAAATTAAGAAAAAAATTAAGACAAAATATTCTGAAGCGAAATAAGTAACTGGGACAAATTCATTATTAGTATGTCAAAACTTAAAAAAAAGAAAAAAAAAATTTTTAAACTATAGCAATATCTTAAATAGAACAGCCTTTGTTGTTCAACACCTTCACTATCCGTCCTGGCATTGAATTGACCAAGTTTTGGAGCATTTGTAAATCCAATTTCTCCCATTCTCGTATAATGGCTTCTTTTAACTCCTTTAGAGTTGAAAATTGCTTCCCGTTGGCATAAACCCGTTGAGACAAGATGCCCCAAAGATTTTCAATCGGGTTTAGGTCCGGGCTGCGTGCTGGCCACTCTAAACCAGGAATTTGGGAATCCTTAAAAAAAGCCTTAGTGAGCCTTGCGGTATGGATGGGTGCATTATCCTGCTGGAAAATCCAGGTATCACCAAATTTATCCTCTCCAAATTGCACTAGTACACTCTCCAAGAGCTCCACATAATATTGCGCAGTCATTTTATGCGTTATAAAGCACATGGGTATCTTTCCATTGAGGCCGAAGGCAGCCCATATCATAAGAGATCCTCCGTGGAAATTTCTGGACACGTGGACTTTTTTGGGCATCGTCAATCGCGGTAATAATAGCGGTAGTTATCAGGGCCGTCTAAATTAAACTTTTTCTCGTCGCTAAAAATTATATTTTCCCATTCAGTATCCCAAAATTTATATTTGTTTGCAAACTGCAATCGAGGAGCTTTGTGCCTAGGCAGTAGTTCCGGTTTAAACAGTTTTTTTTCATACGAAACATTTTTGGAACACTTTAAAATTTGCTGCACACGTCTCGTAGATATCGGTAGAGACAAATTGCTCCGTATTTGGGATGCGCTGATATTTTCCTTGACCGCTAGATTTTTTATTCGCCTTTTGTCCTGGTTGTCAACCAAGGGTGGGCGCCCAGAGCGGAGTTTTTTACCATGATTTTCAGGGTTCTTTATTAATTTTTCCACCACATTCTTGTTTCTGCCAACCTTATCTACAATTTTGCGTATTGATATCCCCGAATCACGCAGTGCCAAGACTCTTCCACGATCGATATCCGTTAAACGACCAAAACTTGACATTTCTTAACAAAAAGGCAATTAGGAGCTGTTATAAGTAATCAATTTACTTAAAACTTACTTATTTTTGTTTATTTTAATATTCTGATCAGAATTCAATATGAAAAGTTCAAATTCCACGTGGTCAACCAGTCGCAAATTAAAACAAACTAATCTGTCCCATTTACTTATTTCGTTCGAAAAACTCAACATTGTCATCTATAAATAAACATAACGGAAAAACCTTGCGGTACTTTTTCGAAATTTTTTGCCTACCGCACAAGCACACTATAAGCGAAATATAGTGGGAAGAGAGAAACCCAAGAATTGCATCTTACGGTTAATACAGAGTGCCAAATCTTTGTCCCATTTACTTATTTCGCGCACTTTACTTATTGATTATATTTTGTATTCTGCTTGATAGTGAAAAGTTTAATCATTTATTTTCCAAATGAAATTCAACGTCATTGGCGGCACTACTATTTAATTCCAATCGCATTATTTAATTCAGACATTTTATTTTTGTACTGATAATTACAAGTTTTTTGACTAGACTAGCTCTATGTTTTTTTACATTTTCATTTAAATTACTGTAAACTTATATGTTCAGCTTTCTTACATGCTTCTTTTCGCATCTTATAGAAATAATCAAGATAGCTGATTCCAATTTATATGCATCAACGATGGAAAGGAAGTCAGATAATGTGGTGATTATCAAACCACCTGTTCATTTGGGGTGAGTTTCATTTGGGTTTCTCTACTACTCTCTACTGTATATAATTAAATGACATGCATATATATATATATTCATTTCGTACTGCAGATTTCTGGTTTCCTTCCTGGTAGACGCTCGCGGCGGATCAATGCGAGGTTGTAGGCATAGTGGAGTTCGCATTATTGTGCCCCCCAGGGCTTGCTCGGAACCTACACGCATAACTTGTCGCTATGTCAAGCCACAAAGGATAGCCAATCCTCCACCCTTAATGGAGGGTGAGGCACTGGTGAGCCGCATACTGGAAATGTCACCAGTCGACAGCAAGTTTCTAAGGTATGCTCAACAATTAATACGTTTATTTTCTTAATCACTTAACACACCGTGTGCCGATAGGTGTAGATAAACATTGTGAAAACAAACTAGTTGGAGAGCGGCTACAGTCGAGCGAGCGAGCTGACTGTAAGATACTACAGAGTATTCTAGAACAAAATCAAGTACATCGAAATGTCTTTTAAACTAATAA
This sequence comes from Drosophila tripunctata, assembly GCA_035047385.1. NCBI lineage: Eukaryota > Metazoa > Arthropoda > Insecta > Diptera > Drosophilidae > Drosophila > Drosophila tripunctata. The sequence continues at coordinate 382,614 of JAWNPS010000143.1, forward strand.
GCTTAACACATATTAATCAGCTACAGAAAACAGTATTCCCAACTTTTAAGTTTTTGGACAACAAGATGCTGTTATGATGTTATCTAACTACAAACATGTTCTTTTTTTTTTTGTTTGTTTTATTACAGCCCTATTGTCTTGGAAGTACCACATTTTGGATCGCTGCGTGGCAAGGAGCGTGAAATCATCATATTACGTTCGGACAATGGAGAAAGTTGGCGCGAGCATAGCATCTATGACAATGAAGAGCATTTATTGAATGCATTGAACGATGTGATTGAATCGGATGTGAATCCGTTGGAGGATTTGCACACCAGTCGAATAATTCGCATTGTGACACATAATGTGCCGCACTTTTTTGCAGTTGTATCGCGCGTTCGTCAGGAGGTGCATGCAATTGGTCCCGAAGGCGGTACTGTTTCATCCACAGCTGTGCCACAAGTGCAAGCGATATTCCCTGCAAATGCGTTGACTAAGAAAATTCGAGTTGGTCTCCAGGCACAGCCAGTTGACCTAGTTGGCTGTTCAAAGCAGTTGGGACAAGGCGTTGCAGTATCTCCGGTGGTAACGGTTGAGCCACGTCGTCGCAAGTTCCACAAGGCGATTACATTAAGCATTCCAGCGCCACAAACATTTAATCAGGGTATGGTAAACTCGCCATATGGCGTCGCAAATGCCAGTGCATCAACATTGAGACTTTTGTGCTCAATAACCGGAGGACAAAATCGAGCTATTTGGGAGGATGTGACTGGGTCAACACCATTGGCTTTTGTCCGAAATAGTGTGAGCTTTACAACAACTGTATCGGCACGATTTTGGTTAATGGACTGTCGCAACGTCGCGGACGCTGGACGTATGGCAACAGAACTTTATACATATATGGCACAGGTGCCATTTATAGTCAAGTTTGCGGTGTTTGCAAAGCAAGTATCAGCCACAGAGGCAAAGTTGTCCGTCTTCTGTATGACGGACGACAAGGAGGACAAGACATTGGAACAACAAGAGTATTTCACTGAGGTTGCCAAGAGTCGTGATGTCGAGGTTTTACAAGATCAAAACATTTATCTCGAGTTTGCCGGAAATCTTGTGCCAATATTGAAATCGGGAGAGCAACTGAATACAAAGTTTCAAGCATTTCGTGAGAATCGCCTGTCATTTCTAGTGCATATCAAGGATCAAGATCAACCAAAAGGTCGCGTCTGTTTTATGAGCGCACCTAAAGTTGGTCCTGGGGAGGCCCCATTAAAACCGATTTGTACCCTAAATATATCCTTGAACTCCTCCGATCTAGAAAATAAGCAGTTGAATGAAAATGGAAATGTTATTGCTATGGATTATACAAGTTCCGTTGGTAATGGACTTAATACAGTAGACCAAGGCCTCACATACAAAGATTTGATAAATGCCGAAATTAAAGCTGGTACAAAATCAAAAATAATTGAAGAAAATGCAAAATCAAATGAAAATGAAAACGAAAACGAAAACGAAATAGTAGTTGAAGATATACAGTGTGCTGATATTAGATTATCGGATATATCAAATTCAATAGGTAAAAACTGGCCGCAGTTGGCCAAAGAATTGGGAATTTCAGAAATCGACATTAACGAAGTCAAAGCCGAGTACGCTGATCAAGATGATGCGCAACAAGGTTTGGTCATTTTGCGTCTTTGGATCACACGAGAGGGCTCCCGGGCCACCGGTAATGCCATGGCACAAGCTTTGAATAAAATCGGACGTGATGATATTGTTCAAAAATGCATTTTCAACCTGCATCCTGTCACTGATAAATTGGAGCGCGGTCTGGCCACAGCCAGAATGCAATCGACCCAAAAAGTAATGCCATTGGCTCAAAGCGATGCGCAACAGCTCATCGACGGCCCTAATACAACAATGAATATCGACATGACGCTAAACAAGAAGCTTGACGATCAAGACTATTGTGCAAGAGGGGACACTGAACATAAATCGAATAATGGTGAGTATGAAGCTAAAAAGATCTATGCTTAAGAAATATTTGAATTGAAATTATAAATTAATAAGTTTACAGCATATTTTTGTTGCTGTTATGAAATATTTGAACAGAGAGTGACAAAAATGTTTTTCTCATTTTGGGCTACTTTTAGTGTTGATATTGCTTTTTGTTGTTATTTGTTTTACATCCGTTTTATGTTTCAGATATTGATGACGATCAAAAAGAAGATAAATTCATTCCTAATTTGACAACAACCGCGGATGAAATAATTGTGGCTTCTGTTGAGCCGCAAATTTAAGCAGATTAAGCACATATCAAATCGGAACCGGAAAATACTTTGTCTGCATCTTCAAAAATATATATAGAGCAATCAGTCGAAAAACACATAACACACATCTATATATTTGCGATTAGTATATGTATCTAAAAATTGTTTTATTTATTTATTTATATATAGTTTTTTGTTCATAAATATTGAGCGAATCCCGATTAAAGTTTTTATTCAATATGATTTCCTGTGCGAAAATGTTATACTTCCACAAGATATGAGTTGTTTTTGAATGAGGTAATACCTGCTATCGGTTAAATAATTTCGGGATACTAATGTCTCTCCATCATCTAAGCGTAAAGCCAGCTCAGCTTACGACATACAATATATGTATACATACATATATTACTTTGTAATAATTTTCAATATGTATATTTTAATTAATTATAATACTACATGTTGTTATATAACAAAAATTAATTACGTACGAAAAACTCAGTTTTTGCTATATGTGTCTACTTGCATTCATCCTGAGTATAAAAGCGTAATATTATAATTGCAAATAAATTGTTGAATTATCATAATCAAATCGAATATTTTACTTGTTTGAGAGAACGGAAAATCTGTCATGCGATTTCGGCATGTTTGAGTTTGAAAAAGTTTCTTGTTTCCTTGGAATAATAAAAGAACCATTAACACCTTATTATCCCATAAAAATGGTTAAATATTAGGCAAGGCACATAATGTTTACTCGAATTTCAAAAAATCATGATTTACTTATTTAAATTGCTAGAATATCGATATACTCGATGACTATTGTATCAACTACAAAAAAAGAGCGATAGACAGAGCGAAATGCCAATAAAACATCGTAGCATGTCAAATTTCTAGCATTTAGCGCCGACGAGAAATTATTAAGCCATTTTTTATAATGCTGCGTATTATAATGAAAACTTTATAAAAATAACAAAATTAAATCATCAGTATAATAAAATACAAATTGTATGTAACATGGTTGCAATTTATCGAATAACAATAATAATTATCGATTATGAACAGTGTGGCTGTCTATTTTTTAGCTAGTTGCTACCTTGACTAACTCCTGGAAACACATGTAAGTGTCTTTATAAAATTGCATCTTTGTGCCAAAGCAGAATTTATTCGGTTTTGTAAAAAAAAGAGGTGTTAAGTTAACAGAGACAACATAATTCTTCACACAATTATAAAGAAATGAAAACTTAACTGTCAAATTGATAAAAAAAAGAAATTGTTGAAAACGAGTTTAATTGATTTTATAATTATAAACGTAACGTGGTGATGATTGTCATGCGGTGTGTTATTCGCAATGTATTTATTTGCATGTGATACTGGCAACTGTAATTGCAATTGTTTATGAAATAGTTTTGGTTGTACATACATATACATGAATGTAAATGTATGTGTTATGTCACACTAAAATACCGCACGATTCACACAACTCACTCGCTCACCCAGTAAGTAAGCGAAAAATATTTTTCTTTTTTTTTCATATAAAATTAACAAATTGCGAAAAAAAATGGTATAACTGTATGTTTTAGGTGTAATAAGTCTAAACACACATATGTGTATGTGCGTACATTCCTATCTATGTATGTACATACATACATATAAATTAGTTGTATCGATTATTCGCAAGACGCTTAAAACGGCACAACGTATGTACATATATATGTACACTAATACATTTAATAGAATAGAATAAAAAAAAATGGGATATTTTTGTTTGAAAATAATGTGTTCGTTTTATTTTATTTTTTTTCAGACATGTGAACGCAACGCAGTATTATTGGAACCGCCTTATAATATATATGTAATAATATACCATTCACTCGTGCATTCGTCGCGATGAGTATGCTATTAAATGTTTCTCTTCCAGGAATGAGTGAAATAGAATTGAAAAATTGCCATCTAAGAGTTTTGAATGAAAAGAAGAACGGCAAAGAATATAAAAAAGCAATTTATAATCAAAAATCAATCAAACAATTAATGGCCAAGAAGTTTCAAAAGCAAAAACAAAAGCAAAAGCAAAACCGAAAACGTGAAATCAATATTGTCAATTAAATCAAATAAACAATAATAGAAATATGTTCACATGGATTCGTATGCATATTAACAATAATAATTGCCTTGCAGCATATATTTTCATTTGTATCTGTGGTAAAAACTTTGAAATTTAAATTTAAAAAAAAAAAAAAAACAGCAGTTGAAATATAAATAAATTTGTGAAATTGTGCGAAAGACGTCGTTCCATACGACATACATACGGGTTAATCAGATAGATCCATTGGTTTGTCAAAAAAACCTTGTGTTTATAGTTCCCAGTCATAACGTTATGAATTCAGTTCAAAGTGCAACCGAGCAGCAGGAGTTCATCGGGTTATTTAAGAGAAGGTTGCGCAAACGTCGAGGCAGACAGGCAGACGCAGACAGCAACGCAGACGGTTGCGGATTAATCAAAAAAACAACGGAGCCGGAGCCGGAGAAGGAGAAGGAGCGAGACGACGAATCGAAAGTCGGTGCCATTCTCGGTCTGTCGGTCCAGCGAGATTTGGTTCGATTGCAGAAGGTGTATGTGAAGCAATTTTATTTCGAAAAACGTGTTGGCAGCGGAGGACATAGAAAAAAAGTGTTTGCCAATTGGCTTCTAGTGTTGGTAAATGCCAGCGCAAGCTTTGGATGATCAAAGATCATTTGCTGGTGGTGGTGCTGGTGCTGGTGCTGGTGCTGGTGTTATTGTGGCACTCAACAGAACAACCATAACTGTAAGCTGTCTTTACTTCGTTGCGGATTGTTATATAGAATTGGGATTCTGAAGAGCTACTATTGGTACGGACAACGTAAAAGAAAGCGCTACAAAGTCAGTTATAAAGCAATAGAAGCATGTTATTGTTTCAGAGCGACAACAATAAATTTTGCCTTCATTTCCTGACCCAAACTCTCCTGATGTCGACATCGACATCGACATCGGCATGTCGGCACGGACATAGATTTGCTGTAAAGAAAGTGCAACAGTTGAGCAGCTGACATTGTTTATAACGGACAATTCAAAAAAGAATTCTAAGAATCTTAAATACATACACAAAACTCTAATCAAAATACCCCCTCGCGAACATAAACGTTTCTTTTAATACAAGAAGTGCATTTGTATCTGTTTATTTTTATTTTGTTGTTATTGAAATCGAGTTTTATGTTTCTGCCTTTCCGAACATCGAAAATTATCATTAATGATCATGTCAGTCGTCGACGCTCAAGGGGGACGCGATGGGGTATGCATGATGATTGCAGATGCTCCCGAGCTCTTGCCACTGCAACCACTTCATGCAGAGCTACAACCGGAACCGGAACAGACATTACCATTACCAGAGAGGATGCTTAAATTTCCAAGGAATGCCACCAAAAACAATTTGATAAAACTTAATTGGTGGAACAATTCGCCCACACAGCCACAGGAGGCAATTGATAACGTTGCGGTATCAGTTCTATTGCCAAATCCCAGTGTTGTTGATGCAACCAACCATGTGCAAACAGACAATAACAATTCGGCTGATAGAAGTTGTTTTTTGACTACTACTACTACTACTACGCCAATCAAATCAACAACAACATCAACATCGTTAGACTACAACAATCGATATCGATATCGATCTAATCATAATCATCAGACAAATGAGAAGGATATGTTAAAGCGAAGCGCCTACATTAGTACTCCTCCAACTCCAACTCCAACTGCGACTTCCACTCTCAATCTAACGACACCAGTCGATCTTGATGACATGTTGGACCTGCAAGATTCTCAGTTACTTGTAAAGGGTAGGTTCCTTATCCATTAACATTCTAAATCTTGCATTATACATATATTGATATTACATTTTTACATATTATTATATAACGATATTATGTTCAATGCGTTAAACAAATAATGCATCGATATTTGTCCGATAAATGTGATACATTGATTGGGTATAGCCTCTAAAAATAAACTAAAGAATTTATTAATTTCTAGTAATTCCTCAATGTGCTTGTCAGAATGTTGTTTAAAATACCAAAGACAACATCCCAAGCTGTTACTTAACAGCGTTGTTGAGTTATTGCTGTTGATGCTTTGTTAATAAGGGCAAATTAAACAGCTGATTTTAACTATGTATGTACATATGTATTTCGCTGCAAAAAAAAAAAATAAAACAACCGGCTAAACAGAATTTTAATTTTAATACAGGTTATTGAAATTGCGCAAGTAAATGCCATAAGCATAACATTGTTTGTCGGTTTTGTTTAAAAAATGCAATTTTAATGTTAAGTGTGGTTTTGCAGCGATTATCTCATATGGCAGCTATATGATATACTTAAAAAATCTATTAAGTATTAAAGCTACATATTTATGTTGTGTTCAAATATTATTCATGTAGTTTTTGTAGGTTGTCCAGGGCGGTGATCAGTCAGTAGAATCAAAGAGTTGTACTGTATAGATAATATCTTATTTATCGGTTTTATCGTATGATTCCATTTCATAATCCATAATAGTTGCTTGATAATACTAAAGTATGTCAAATGTAAAAATTTACTGCAGCTAAAAGCAACATAAGTTTAATGACTGATTTATTTTACACATATTAAACAGCGCTCTAATATTTTTTATTTCTTGAGAATGAGAATGCAAATATACATACATATGTATATACAATACTGGAATGCCTATACATAAGCAAAGTAAACTTGTTTATTATTAACCGCTTGCTTGTTGTTTTGAAGCTGAAAAAAAAAACACAGAGAAAATTAAAAAATCAGTCACAGCGCAGTGATTTCACGATATCTGTTCGGTTCAGTTTAGTTTAGTTCAGTTCTTGAGAACTTTGGTTTGTTTTTCTGTTTTTCTTTTGTGATTTCATTTTTGTAAAATGTTTTTACTCAGTTGATGATGAATTAGTATGTGTCAATAATTTAATTTAAAAGTTTCTTGACAAGATACCAACAACAGGTTTCTGTTCGTTTATTTAGAACTTAATTTTTTGTTTTTTTGTATGTATGTATTTGTATCAGGTCAGCGTGCCAAATGTCAACACTGAGCTTCCATCGAGTACAAGGGCAATATGTACATATACATACATTCTTAAATACTAACAGTCGTGTTTTGTGCTGGTGCCGCTACGTGATAACCAGAGTTGTCATGTTGTATACAACTATTAATAATGTTTTGAGTAAGAAGCCGCCTTCACAATCAAATATCAAGCACAAAAAAATGTAAAATTCTTTTTTTTTTTCGTTTTTTGTTTAAGGCAGCTATTAAACACTTTGTGATTGTTTTGATTAACTCCCATTCTGTTATTGTAAAAATAAATATCGCAATTAAAACGATAGACATGAATGTCATGTTTCGATATCGATATCATAACATACTTTTAATTTAATTATAATCTCTGCCATATTTAAGTATTTGCAACTCATTGGATTTATGTATCTTTAATTCCATATCAATATTAATTTTTTATATGTTGTTTTAAAATTCATACAGCGAATTTAACAGAAGACTCGCGATTTTAGAATAAATAGGATAATATGTAGACTTTTCAATCATATGAAAGAACTTGCTCACAAATAAAAAAAAAGAAAGAAATAACTAAATTGAAAATATTAACAACGTAAAATCGTAATTTTTCAAATTAAATTACAAAAAATATTTTTGTTCCTATTCAATGTTCCAATGCAATTTCCCAATAATCGATGGTGTTGATAAATCGGATGAGCGCTACCGATACAATTAAATCGAATTTGGAAGTAGTCGATTACCGATCGTGGTAGCCTTAGAAAGGTAATGGTAATACATATGTACAATTTTGAGAGAACAAACAACAAACGAAACTTAAATTTTTTCTTACTTAAATTCTTGACTAAGTGTGTGCGAATAAATAAATGAATATGTAGAGTGTAAGAGGATTATTGAGCAATAGCTTCTCGCCCTCGCCCTCGCCCTCGCTCTTGCTTATCTTTAGTGGCTTTATAAGTGAGTGAGAATGTGTTTTTGTCATACATATATCAAGAAAAGTTTCTTTTACAAATTGCCAAAGTGTTATGCATACTTTTAAAACGAAGAAAAGTGTTTTTTTTTTATATGTAATTCTAATATTTTGAAAAATATACAATAGCAGAAGAACGAATACATATGTACATACACAGTATGTACTCTCATGCCAACTTACATATGTACATATGTACATACGTACATACATGCTCTTTTCAGTAGTCATAATCTGACTGCCAGCTGACATGTGGCTGAAAAATTGTCAGTATATATATACATATGTATATAAATAACTGAAACTAATTGTTGTAAAAATGAATGTACATACATGTATGTACATATGTACATATGTAGGTGAGTAGATATGTAGTTAAACACAAATATGATCAGCGATCTTTTTTAATGGGAATTATTGTTGTTCTTTAGAAATGCACGTTGTTTCTTATCAATCCATCTTTATCTACATACATACATAGTATATGTGTACACATGTCGAAACGTTGAAAAAATTGTTCTGATTACCCACTTGTCTAGATCCATTTGCTTTGGCTTAGAGAGTCAATTGATATTGCTATTAGAACGATCCGTAGGGAAGGAGAGTGTTAACTGATTTTTATATAAGTATGTTTTTCATTATATCAGTATGGAAAAATATAATATTAAATAACTAGCAATGTAATGTTTCTACAAATGGCAAAAAACCAACTAATTACAAGTACAAAATTGTTTTAACCCCAATGCAAAAGCTTATGTATGTACCATACATACATATGTAGATTTTGAATTTAGTTAAGAGTCACATGAGTCTGGCTGGACATAAAACAATTGTTGTGAAATATTGCAGACATCCCCTATACCAAAAACAAAAACAACGCTCAATTTCTAAGCCAAACCTTCGTGATGAACTGCGATGTAATGCGAGGTATGAAATAATAATAATGTTATGCATATGCATGTATGTACATACATATAAATTTAATGTATGTACTATATATGTATGTAGTTAAATTAGTCAATCGAATAATTATGTTTTATTTCGACGATTAAAAATTATCGAATCAATATTTGATGTGTAAACAAAAAAAAAAAAAATAAATAAATAAAATTTAAACAAATTTATCTATTAAGTGACAGAATTGGTTAAAAATGTAACAAAAATAAAATAAAATAAAATAAAATAAAAAAACTAAGCTAATGGTGTAAGCAAATGGTCGATTAATGTTTCAGTTAATTTCAACTCATATTTCGATACAATTTAAGCGTTAATTGAAGCAACATAATCGATTATTGTGCATATCATCATATGATTGATCGTGTCATCGCAAATTATAAAATGCATAGACTTTGTATACGATTAACTTGGTGAACGGTAAATGGTAAATGGTAAATGGTGAACGGTGAATGTATAATGTATAATGTATTTGTATTCGTATTCGTATCTCTATGAAATTACTTGAATATGTTTACTTAAATTTAATTGAAATCGTTTGATTTTCTGCAATATTTCAGATGCAAAGCCATGCGTTGGATTCCTGAACCAAGATCAGCAGGATCAGATGAAAATAAGTGGATACCGTCGTTCCACTTTACGCTTTATTCTATGCTGGATATGCATTTGCTTGACTGGAGGACTGTTGCGCCTTGTATTGTATTGGTGGCGTCATTGGTATTTGTTGGCCACATGCCAGCTATGTCCTTTACAGGAGGCCCAACAGGTCCTCGTCGAGGAAGACTACCAGGGAAAACACAAAGTGTATCACGTGAAGCCTGTCTGTTTTCTAACTACGGATCAGTTAAAGTTAGTACGAATCTACTTAATTTCATTCCAAAAAAAAAAGACAACAAAGAGCAATAACAGCTCTCTCTTTCTCTTATTGATACAGGACATTGGCACATAGCAAATTTCCAGAAGAAACCATTGATGACAATAAGCTACAACTGTCTGTTCATTTCTCTTCAGCGCAATTTAAACGTATGTAAACGAAAACGAAGCTCAAAGGGTATTACACGGTCACGGGCATGTCCGACTGACATTTTCTTTGTTTCTGTTTTCTGTTTTCTGTTTTTATTGCAGATTGTCAGTCCATAAGAACGTTTCGTTGTAAGCAACTGGTTTATGCCTGGGACAGCGGAATTAATAACTTTAATAAAGTCAATGGACTTGACATAAACGTGCCGTGCTCGTATTATCATCATCAAAGGGGCTTGTCAACCCAAGAACAGCTCTCGCGGATAATTGTGTTTGGTGATAATGAGATAACAGTGCCGCTTCGAGATGTCAAAACACTGCTGTTCCTGGAGGTCCTTAACCCATTTTATGTGTTCCAAATATTTTCAGTTGTTTTGTGGTTCACTTATGACTATTACTACTATGCTTGTGTCATTTTGCTAATGTCTATATTTGGCATATCAATGTCAATCATTCAAACAAAGAAGGTGAGAGGACATTTGTTCAGTTTAATAATAATATATATTTCAGTTAAATATGTATGACATTCATTTTTAGAATCAAGATGTGCTCCACGAAACAGTGCTAAATACTGGCAATGCTTTGGTCGTAAATGCAAAAGGAGTCTCTAGAGAATTGTCAACGACTAGTCTGGTTCCCGGTGACATTATTGAAATACCATCTTCTGGCTGCACGTTGCAATGTGATGCGGTACTCTTATCTGGAAACTGTATCTTAGACGAGTCAATGCTAACGGGTGAGAGTGTACCGGTCACCAAAACTCCTTTACCGATGAAACGCGATGTCATATTCGATAAGAAAGAGCATGCCAGGCATACGCTCTTCTGCGGCACTAAAGTCATCCAGACGCGTTACATCGGCTCTAAGAAGGTGTTGGCTTTTGTGATAAATACTGGAAATATAACTGCAAAAGGCGGCCTAATAAGATCAATTCTATATCCACCACCCGTTGATTACAAGTTCGAACAAGATTCGTATAAATTCATTCAGTGTTTAGCACTGATTGCTTGCGTTGGATTTATATATACGCTCGTTACAAAAGTAAGTATTTTGATTCAATTTATATACCTTTTTCCCGAAGGAGGCGTGGCATCCAAAAAATTTTTATGGCATTGTCTTTGTATTGCATCTAGCAACCTGTCTCGTGCCAAAATTGGTGTCCCTAGGTGTCATAGTTACCGAGATATTCGTCAAGAACATGTATTATATTAATGTATTGTAATTATTTTAATGATTGTAATTAATCCTATGTGTATATTGTTTTAGATATTGCGAGGCACGAATGCCGTAAAAATTGTGGTCGAATCGTTGGACTTAATAACAATTGTGGTGCCGCCCGCGTTGCCAGCAGCGATGACCGTTGGTCGGTTTTATGCTCAAAAACGTTTAAAAATCAATAATATATTTTGCATATCGCCCCGATCAATCAACGTTGCTGGCAGTATTGACTGCTGTTGCTTCGATAAGGTCAGTACAAATTTATTAGAAATAAAAAGCTTTATGAAATTGATTAACATACAACGTACAACTCATATTTAGACTGGAACTTTAACTGAGGACGGCATGGATATGTGGGGTGTTGTCCCAAAGTCATCAACAAATCAGTTTCAAATACCTTTAAAGGACATCAAACGATTACCATACGATAAATTTTTGTTCGGAATGGTTACGTGTCACTCTATTACCATAATGAATGGTACAATGATTGGAGATCCGTTAGATCTCAAAATGTTTGAGTCCACTGGCTGGATGCTAGAGGATGTCAATAATATACCAGAGAATGAGAAATACGGACTTATTTATCCGACAATACTGCGCCAACCCAAACGATCAGAAAGATGTGAGCGTGAGTTTGAACAAATGGCAGCAGTATGCCCGCCAGCTATGCGGCAATCATCGGTAGATGATCTACTGGCCAACGTTGGACTGTCGAATACGGAGCCTAATTACGATCATGGAATTGTAAGGGAGTTTCCATTTTCATCAAATTTGCAGCGTATGGCTGTTATAACGCGTTGTTTAAGTGCTCAAGGATTTAATGTGTACTGTAAAGGATCGCCGGAGATGTTGCAGCAGTTGTGTCTGCCCCAGAGTATACCAGATGATTACACGCAGCAGCTATCGAAGTTTGCTAAGAAGGGGTTTCGAATTATCGCCATTGGATTCAAAGCCCTCAATCCTAAGTTAAATTATACCAAAGTTCAGCGACTGACTCGCGAAGAGGTTGAACAAAATCTAGAGTTTCTCGGGTTTGTCATACTTGAGAATCGTTTAAAGCCGGACACCACATCTGTAATTAATTCACTTAATGTTGCAAACATTCGCACCATAATGATCACCGGCGATAATATATTAACGGCAATGAGCGTAGCTCGAGATTGCGGTATTGTGAGCTCAACACAGGCAGTTATCACAGTTCATGCAGTGCCAGACAAGTCTTCTGAAAAGCTAGACTCTACTGATAAGTCCAATAATCATCATCATCATCAGTACCAACTCCAATACACACTCGAGGTAGGCAGTAAAACGCCGCTCTCCGCTGCTCCAGCTACTACCTTAAACGGCAATGGACAATGTGCTGCTGGTGGAGATATGCATTTTTCCGAATCAACCAATTCGCTTATGTACGAAGGCGAATCGAGTTGTGGCACAAGCGAATTGCCAAATAGTAATAGCCTGACTAGCATTAAAACTCTGGATACATGGACCCACAATGATAACGATGTGGATATTGAGCTAGGTGCTGGTACAGCTGGTACAGTTCAAAGTACAGGAAGTAACAGCAAGACAAGACAAGATTGGCGTCGACATTACATATTTGCTATGGATGGAAAAACGTGGCAAATTGTACAAGATCATTTTCCCAATCAAATGGAAATCATATTAACACGTGGCGCCATCTATGCCCGAATGTCGCCAGAGCAAAAGCAATCCCTTATTATGGAGCTACAAAATTTGGACTATTATGTTGCGATGTGTGGTGATGGTGCCAACGATTGCGGTGCTTTAAAAGCTGCCCACACTGGTATATCGCTGAGCGAAACAGAATCTTCAATTGCATCACCATTTACATCGCGAAAGGCAACCATTGCAGCCGTACCAAATGTTATTAAAGAGGGTCGTGCTGCTTTGGTCACTTCATTTGGTATATTCAAATATATGGCTGCGTACTCGCTGGTTCAGTTTATATCCGTTATGATATTATATTCGATTGATTCGAATTTAACTGATAAACAATATTTATACATTGATCTTGGACTAATATCAATATTTGCCTTTTTCTTTGGTAAAACCGAGGCATACGATGGACAGCTTTGTAAGCAGGTACCATTGACTTCGTTGATATCACCAACGCCACTGGCTTCCTTGTTGCTCCATCTGGCAGTTGTGATTGTATTTCAAGTGGCGGGTAAGTAACCCAATATAAAAAAACGCTATCGAGAGCTGTTTGATAAGATAACGACTTTTAGTGTAAGTGGTGAACAGTGGTCTGTTAGTAGATAGTATTTAATGCAGGAAATATATAAAAAAGACATTGACTTATCAAACAGTTCTCGTTCATAGAGATTCATTCTACATTGATTATGAGAATTCATGTGTATTTTGTATTTTATTTTATTTTATTTTCAGGTTGGTTTCAGTTGCATCAACAGCCCTGGTTTGTGCCTTTTAAACAATCAGATGAGGATCATTTGGGCTGCTATGAAAACTATACCATGTTTGCCATATCGAGCTTTCAGTATATCATACTTGCATTTGTATTCTCAAAGGGTGCTCCTTATCGCAAGCCCATATGGTCCAATTGGCCACTATGTCTGGCCATTGTGATAAATATTTTGATTGTTGTTTATCTTGTTGTTTATCCCAGCGAATGGGTATCCAAGTTTTTCCAACTTATAGTTCCACAAGAACTGTCGTTTCGGTATATAATGCTATTTTATGGCGTTACTGCGTTTATCACACATACCCTACTTGAAGCATTTGTAGTCGACTATTTAATATTCAAGCGTTTCCAGATAAAACGTGAGCAAAATCTAAGCACATCCACTCGAAAATATGTGCGACTTCAACATAATATCAAGTCCTTTGATAATTGGCCGCCTATAACGGATGCATACGAGTTGCCCGATTCAACAGACCCACCTGCTGATATACAGCCAACGTATGTTAATTTAGGTGCGGAACAGAATTTGGATGCACAACATGGCGCTTTTCCAGGATTTTTCGAGAACTTGGGCAATAATAATGCTGTGGATGTACGATAGCAACGTCAGCCAGCCATACATACATATATAGCATACATATATTTTGTTGGGGTGTTGTTAACCTATAATAAATTTCTGAATATCCTAAACGAACGGGGAGATATTCGAACATGCACATATTGTACATATATGGAAACATTTAGACTTAAGTCGTATATTTAGTTTAAGTTTGAATTTAAAATTGTGTAACATAGACCTAAAATGCATAAGATCGTTATTGTGCAGATTTACATACATACATGTCCGGCATGCGCTTACAACTTAAGAATCTTAAGAAGAATGTGTGAATATGTATGTATGTTTAGATATTTAATATGTATTGAATTTTTTACGATAGCTACCTCTTCGAGACAAATTATTCGTCTTGTGATTAATATTTATTTTGTAATGTAAATATATCCCAGCTAACCAATTGAATATTGAATAAGTATTGAATAAAGTCGTTACTAAATCTGTATCCTCTCTTATAATTCATTAGTTCTTATTATACATATACTATGTATTACATACAATTGTGATCAAAAAATTACAAAAAACTCTTTTTTTGTCTGTTTTAGTTACAGTGTGGCCGTTTTAGCCTGTTTAAGGCTTATTGTAGCTTTATTAAAAACAAAATAGCTTGAATGTTTGTTGTTGTAGATTCTTAACGGTGATTATTATTTTGTATAGTATTTTTAATAGGTTCTGTGTTATTCTTAAAATTATTTGCTTTGCTTCAAACTTTCATACAAAAATGTTTGTCATCGACAGTAGAGATGATAAAACACATGCAAATATCGAACAAAGTATCGTTTAATGTTGTTTGCGTTGCATATTTCCGAAATCGATACATGTAAATTGTACATATGTATGTACATATGCTGATTGCTTTATGCTGGCAGTGTAGTTCACTGTTTCACACGTTGCATATTTCCGATATCGATGCATGTAAATTGTACATATGCTGGATGCTGGATGCTGGCACTGTTTCACACGTTGCATATTTCGCAGTCGTTCCGCGAATATGCGCTCAAATTATTCGTCTTGTGATTAATATTTATTTTGTAATGTAAATATATCGCAGCTATGTCAACATATGCAAATATCGAATAAAATATCGTTTAATGAATCGTTTAAAGTTGCGCGTAATGTAAATATATCGCATATGCAAATATCGAAGAAAGTATCGTTTAATGTTGTTTGCGTTGCATATTTCCGATATCGATACATGTAAATTGTACATATGTATATATATTTATATCGCAGCTATGGTTTAATGTTGTTTGCGTTGCATATTTCCGATATCGATATATGTAAATTGTACATATGCTGATTGCTTTATGCTGGCAGTGTAATTCACTTTTTCACACGTTGCATATTTCCGATATCGATACATGTACATAGAGATGACATCGACAGTAGAGATGATAAAACACATGCAAATATCGAACAAAGTATCGTTTAATGTTGTTTGCGTTGCATATTTCCGAAATCGATACATGTAAATTGTACATATGTATGTACATACATATGCTGATTGCTTTATGCTGGCAGTGTAGTTCACTGTTTCACACGTTGCATATTTCCGATATCGATGCATGTAAATTGTACATATGCTGGATGCTGGATGCTGGCACTGTTTCACACGTTGCATATTTCGCAGTCGTTCCGCGAATATGCGCTCAAATTATTCGTCTTGTGATTAATATTTATTTTGTAATGTAAATATATCGCAGCTATGTCAACATATGCAAATATCGAATAAAATATCGTTTAATGAATCGTTTAAAGTTGCGCGTAATGTAAATATATCGCATATGCAAATATCGAAGAAAGTATCGTTTAATGTTGTTTGCGTTGCATATTTCCGATATCGATACATGTAAATTGTACATATGTATATATATTTATATCGCAGCTATGGTTTAATGTTGTTTGCGTTGCATATTTCCGATATCGATATATGTAAATTGTACATATGGGCATTTCCGCGAAAAGGTCAACCAAGAGTCCAAAAAAAAATTTCATTTCTTCTGTAATATAGAGTTTTTTTAGTCGTTTGCAGCTCATGGACAACTCTTTTTGTATTTTTTCTTTATCTTCTTAGCTTAAATACTAATGTAATGACTATAACTGTATATATAACTGCAAACAAAACTGCAGTTTGAACAATGTCGCGTGAGTGACGTCGCGTGAGTGACCTAGAAGAATCCTTCGCAAAAAAAGGACAGACCAAATATTGAAAAATCATAAGTCTAATAATAAAGCTTGATATTTCTTATTTATGTCAAAAATATTTAAAGTTTAAAATTTTCACACAATTCGCAGAGTTTGCCGATTATTAGCAATGATGTCTAAAGTCATGTATATTTGAAGTCGCGTGAGTGACCGCTCTTTTGTGGCTTTTATCTCAAAAGATAAAAACTGGAGGCTCTCAATTTTTTTACCAATTATAGTAGTCTCAAAATACTACAAAAAATTATTAGTGGTGAATTGTAAAAAATTTAATAGTGTTTGATATATTTAACATTTAAAATTTTATTTTGCTTACGAAAGTCGTGTAAGTGACCGCGGAAATGCCCATATGCTGATTGCTTTATGCTGGCAGTGTAATTCACTTTTTCACACGTTGCATATTTCCGATATCGATACATGTACATAGAGATGACATCGACAGTAGAGATGATAAAACACATGCAAATATCGAACAAAGTATCGTTTAATGTTGTTTGCGTTGCATATTTTCGAAATCGATACATGTAAATTGTACATATGTATGTACATATGCTGATTGCTTTATGCTGGCAGTGTAGTTCACTGTTTCATACGTTGCATATTTCCGATATCGATGCATGTAAATTGTACATATGCTGGATGCTGGATGCTGGCACTGTTTCACACGTTGCATATTTCGCAGTCGTTCCGCGAATATGCGCTCAAATTATTCGTCTTGTGATTAATATTTATTTTGTAATGTAAATATATCGCAGCTATGTCAACATATGCAAATATCGAATAAAATATCGTTAAAAGTTGCGCGTAATGTAAATATATCGCATATGCAATTATCGAAGAAAGTATCGTTTAATGTTGTTTGCGTTGCATATTTCCGATATCGATACATGTAAATTGTACATATGTATATATATTTATATCGCTTTCTTTTCTTATTTACGTTGAGTCACGCTGGGTGACAACAACCTAAGATTTATTGTATATTATTAATAACTATTTACATTGG
Organism: Drosophila tripunctata; assembly: GCA_035047385.1. Lineage (NCBI taxonomy): Eukaryota > Metazoa > Arthropoda > Insecta > Diptera > Drosophilidae > Drosophila > Drosophila tripunctata. The sequence continues at coordinate 400,363 of JAWNPS010000143.1, forward strand.
GAGATTTTAAAAATAGTTATTGGTGAGTGGGTGCAGCTCCGACGCTATTATACTGCGTCTCTAGCCAGCAAGTATGCAGATGTAAGGGGATTCAGAGAGCCACGGGGTTGGGGCAATTTGTCACCAGATCCTGCCTGTAGCCCAATGTCCAGTATTGCGCAGGTCCGATGAGTTATGATTCGATTCAGCCCTCTCTGTAGCTGAACCAGGAAAGTAGTAGAAAGCGGGATGATGAAAGTGGGAACCAGCCAGTAGAAATGGTACCAGACTGGGGAAGAAAAATAGAGAAAAAATGGAAAAATGGAAAAAGATGGCCAAAAGTAGAAGCCATCGTGCTGAAAGTATAGTAGATCCCGATTGCTCGAGATCTGAAAAGAAAAGAGAAGAAAAGAAAGAGAAATGTTTGCATTTTTTTTTTTGATCAGACAGATTTATTTTAAAAGTTTCATTCTGTAACGAACTTAAAAACTTAGTTACGGCAATCCAGGACATCAGTGGTTAAAAATTGGTTGCAGTAAAATGGGGAAACAGACAATCAGGAAAATGTGTAAAGTAAATATTGTTTCAAAGCATCACGGACAGGAACGATTGGGCAGTTCATCTAGGAATATTCTTTTTAATCTTCGCCGAGAAGGGCAGGAGGGGTCGAAATGAAGCGCATTTGCCAAGCAGTTCATATGACATTCATGTTTTAGATTCTGTTTGTTGGCGACTGAGTTAATGTAAAAAAGAACTGAATTTATCTTCAGATCCCTCATAATGTCAGCATTACGGGCGAACGGGTAACCTCCAACGATTCTTCTGATGGCCTTGCACTCAACCGCTTGAATTTTTCTTATGTGGGACCAGGCAGCAGTACCCCACACAGAGATACCATATTTCCAAATCGGTTGAATCATTGTCTTGAATAAAAGAACTTTATGTTTTAGCGGTAATTTGGAATGCGGCCGAATCAGCCAGTGCATTTTCTTTAGTCTAGTGTTAATGGTTCCAGTTAGTTTTTTCACATGATCTTTCCAGGTCAGTCCTTTGTCAAGTATGAGTCCTAAATATTTAACATTTATAGCTTCTTTAAGGGGGACACCATCAAGAAATATTCTTGGGCAAGCCTTTGTTCTTTTTGTGAAAACCATGTTGACAGATTTGTCTCTGGAAATGCGAATATTCCACTTCTTGGCCCACATATCGAAATTATTCACATACGTCTGTAATCTTCGACTTGCTCGTCTCGGAGAGGGGCTGAAGCATATAGCGGCAGTGTCGTCAGCATACGTTGCAACCAGATCACAAGATTTAGTCACAGCAGGCATGTCATGGGTAAAAATATTAAAGAGTGTCGGGCTCAGAACACTACCCTGCGGAACACCAGCTCTGATGGCCTTAAGTGATGAAACATATCCATTGACATCAACTGCAAAGTTTCTGTTAGAAAGCCATGATTTCAAAATAATAAATAAAGGCATAGACAGGCATCTTTTCAGCTTAACAAGTAAACCAGCATGCCAGACTCGATCGAATGCTTGTTCAATATCAAAAAACACAGCCGCACCGTACTGTTTTTTTTCATATCCCACCAGGATAGAATCAACGACTCTGTGCAGCTGTTCCGTTGTTCCGTGTTGAGGTCGGAATCCAAATTGGAAATCCGGGATGATGTCCAGCTCCTCAAGTTCTACTCGCATTTTGAAAAGAATGAGTTTCTCGAAGATTTTACCAAATGTAGGAAGAAGGCTAATTGGACGATATGAATTAGTTAAATTCGAAGGCTTGCCAGGCTTGAGAATCATGGTAACAACAGCTTTCTTCCAGTCCTTGGGAAAATATCCCAACGTGAAGCATGCGTTAAAGATTGAAAGAAGATATTCTAAACACCGATCCGATAAGCATTTAACAACTCGTCCACCAATACCATCCAATCCAGGGGCTTTGCGAGGCTTAAGATCAGCCACTATTAATTTAAGGTCACTAAATGAAAAAAGGGAACTGTCTAATGTCGGAGTGGGCTCCATAGATAGCTCATTATCCACAGCTATAATAGCTTCAGGAGGAGAAAGGGAAAATGGCGAGAAACGATTTTCCAAATCCAAAGCAAAAAGCTCAGCTTTCTCCTGATCAGATTTGCACCAGCCATTATCACTCTGTATAGTATGGTTAGTTTTAGGTTGCCGCTTTATATTACGAGTGAGTTTCCATAGACTATGGTTAAAGTTTCCATTAGGATCCGCATTTTCCAGTAAATCCTGATAAAATAGTGTGCGAGCCTCAAAAAGGGATAATCTTATTTTTGCCGCAAGACGTTTCCACTCCCGATTGTCGGACGGAATACCGAATCGGATCCATCGTCTCCGAATCCTTCTCTTCTCACTTATTAAGTTGCGGATTTCATTGTTAACATAATTAGCAGGCCCTGAGGGCGCCGAGGAGCAAGCTCGACCCGTCGCCTGCAGGGCTGCATCTTGAATAAGCTTAGTAAAGCTAGAAACTGACTCATCAATATCATTCGGGGAAGCTAGAGTAATATTGTCATGTAAATGAGCGTCAACAAAATCCTTGAACATTCGCAGATCCGCTTTTCCAGAAAGAAGAGGCCTCTTGAATTTATTGGAACGAGCACCTTGACCCAGAGTGATGAGTAGCGGGATATGATCGGAGCTCAGCTCACAACGACTACTTATATCAATTGCAGAAGAAGGTATGCCACCATAAATACCAAAATCTAATGCATTGGGTACCCGAAGACGATCATATGGAAAAAACGTAGCTCCTCCTGTTGCGCACACATTAAGCGAAGAGGTCATTAATTTGTTGTAAATTAATCTTCCTCGTGGACATGATCGGTTGCATCCCCATAATTGATGTTTAGCATTCCAGTCTCCAGCAATCAAAAATCTAGGTCCAAGGGAAAGAATGATGCTATCCAATTCGGCAATTGATAACAAATCAGGATGTTGTGCGGGTCTTAAATATGCAGCTGCGATAACAAAGTCCCCGAAATCACTTTGAATTTTAACTCCAACTACCTGTCCATAGTTGAATCGGTGAAACAATAGAGGGTGATGTGAGATAGCAGATCTAATAATAATACAGGCCCCTGCAAAATTACAATCACCCGGTTGGTTTGCCGCATAAATCGAGTATCCTTGAATTTTCAGATAAGATCTGCTATTAAGATGCGATTCCGAAACTAGCATGACGTCTACTTCTTTCTCTTTCATCCAAGCGACGAGCTCAAGTTCGTGTCGAATTAGCCCGTTAGCATTCCATACTCCTATGTTTAAATTATTCATTTTGAATAATTTGAGCGGGAGAAACTTCAAAACGAGTTGACACCATAGAGAGTAGTGATGACATTTTAGCTTCCAGAGAGCTAATAACGAGACTAATCGAGTGGCGCCAATTAAGGAGATCGTTGAGTTGAGACCCCACATGCTCCAAGGTTCTCCGCAGATTGCCCAGATCAGGTGTCATACTAGTTGACGACTCACAGTTGGGTGATTGGGAGGCCAGATAATCCATATGGTTCGTCAAAATTGGGTATAGTTTGGCTTCTCTAGCTTGCTCAGCCAAATAGTTCTTATAATCCAAAAGGTGGTCTTGGGAAGGGGTCTTCGACTTGCGGGGCACAGGAGTAGGCACCATGGGAACATCTTTTAAGGCTGGTTGCGGGGTGGTGTTATGAGAAGCCAACTGAGTTTTCTTAGTAACCTCAGCAAAAGTCATTGCTTTGGACACAGGAACTGCAGAAGTTGGCTTGGGAGCAGTGACATTGGTACGGTAGATAGCTTTCACTTTTTGAAATTCAGAGCATCCCCTCCAGTTGGCCGGGTGATCCTCCTTGCAGAAAGCGCAGGTAGCACGTGTGTCCTTAGATTTTGTGCATTCAGCCGAAAAGTGACCTTCACCGCATTTCACACATCTGGGCTTTTCATGGCAGTTCGCTCGAGTATGGCCATAGCTAAGGCAGCGGAAGCATTGCGGAATTTCAGGCTTGGAACGAGGAGCTTCAACAACAACAATTTCGTGGCATAATCGCGTGATTTCAAATACAGATTTGTTATTTTTGGCTGGCTCTAACTCGACAAAGAACAAATTAATAGGCTTCTTAGTGTTACGATCCAACATAACAGCTGAAGACCTGACATTGTGACCAAAGTTCGAAAAAGCCAGCGCGATATCTTCCTTGGATGTTCCATGGTAAAGTCCTTTAACTACACAGCGGAAACCCCTGTCTTCTTTCAGCTGCCAAGAATGCCAAGTAAGGTTAGACTTAGTGTTAAGCCATTTACTAAGAGCTCTATATGTCTCAGTTGTCAAACAATTGATTCGTGCGCGGTTATTGGGAAGGTTCTTCCAAGAAAAATTATCGCCACAGATGCGTATAATGTCGCGCTTTAATGATGAAAAATCAGATATATCGCTAATGATAATTGGCGGAGGCTTGAATACACGCGGCTGAGGGTCCATCTTGCTAACAGCCGGTTCTGCAGAGGGCTTTTTTTCTTATTTATGTTGAGTCACACTAGGTGACAACAACCTAAGATTTATTGTATAGTGTCAGTAGCTATTGACATTGGGGTATTTTATAAATAGCTACTGGTGGGTGGGTGCAGCTCCGACGCTATGATACTGCGTCTCTAGCCAGCAAGTATGAAGTATGGGGATTCAGAGAGCCAACGGGGTTGGGGCAATTTGTCATCAGATCCTGCCTGTAGCCCAATGTCCAGATTGCGCAGGTCCGATGAGTTGTGATTCGATTCAGCCCTCTCTGTAGCTGAACCAGGAAAGTAGTAGAAAGCGGGATGACAAGTGGGAACCAGCCAGTAGAAATGGTACCAGACTGGGGAAGAAAAATAGAGAAAAAATGGAAAAATGGAAAAAGATGGCCAAAAGTAGAAGCCATCGTGCTGAAAGTATAGTAGATCCCGATTGCTCGAGATCTGAAAAGAAAAAAGAAGAAAAGAAAGAGAAATGTTTGCATATGCAAGTGCATATACAAATGTGTGGAAAAGTAAAGGAACTTAGCCTTGTAGGAGTGCTGATCCGGATTAGAAAGCCCTATCCGGCGGTTTCCTATTTCGAAGCTCGATTGGCCAGATCCGCTTCAGATGCCGACCAGTGGTGTGTAGCAGTTTGTACGTCTGACTGTTCTTGTGTGCGTACAGTCTATCAAAGTATCTATTTGCATGGGAATTTATCTCTTCCCATACACTAGATACTTTGAGGTCGGTATGTAGTGTTTTATTACTTAAGTAATAGGGTGGACTAAGAATTAGTCGAAGAGCTTGAGACTGGCATGATTGTAACTTACGGATATGAGTGTCAGAAGCACATCCGTACAGTTCTATGCCATATTGCCAGCCAGGGGCAATTATTTGCTTGTAGATCAATAACTTATTGGAAAGTGAGAGACGAGAACGGGGATTGAGGAGCCAATGATACTTTTTAAGCTTAGTTTTGACAGATTGTTGGGTTAGGTGAATATGCCTAGACCAAAGCAACTTTCTGTCTAAAGTTAAGCCAAGATACTTGACGAAGTTGGCGTTGGGAATACTGACTTTGCCGAGTTTTAATTCGGGCCAGTCAGAACGATTTTGTAGTGTGAAAACTACATGTTTGGATTTTAAGCCATTTGCTTTGATGTTCCATGAAGTGGCCCATTCATGGAATCTATCAAGATGAAACTGCATTATATTGGTTGAGTATGGCACAAAGCCACTCACCAGAAAAGCAGTATCATCAGCATATGTGGCAGTGAGAGTGTTTTTCTCAAAGTTTTGGGTGTTTTCAGTCTGAGGCATGTCGTATGTAAAGATATTATAGAGCAGTGGTGCCAATACACTGCCCTGTGGTACACCAGCTAAGATAGGCCTTTTGCTGGAAAGTATACCCCTATCTTTGACGACAAAGGAGCGATCTGAGAGAAAAGATTTGATAATGTGGAACAATGGATTTGACAAATTATTTAATAATTTGTAAAGCAAACCATCATGCCATACACGATCAAAAGCTTGTTGAATATCTATAAAGACAGCAGAAGTATTACGACCGTTTTCAAAGCCATAATTAATATGGTGAACAATACGGTGTATTTGCTGAATTGTACTATGGCTTTCTCTAAAACCAAATTGATGTGACGGGATAAGATTTTTATCCACAGCTTCGTCGTTAAGACGGGTGTAAATTATTCTTTCGAATAGTTTAGAAAGCGAAGGAAGAAGGCTAATCGGTCGATAGTTACGAACTTCAGACAACGATTTGCCGCCCCCTTTGTGGATCATGGAAATATTGGCACATTTCCATGGCTGGGGAAAGTGCCGAAGGCGAAGAAGGCAGTTGAAAAGGTGGGTGAGGAAGAGTATTGCCCGATTTGGGAGAGATTTTATGACAAAATTATCAATTTTATCATTTCCAGGGGCCTTGTTAACAGATAATTCCTTGATTAAAGAAATTATCTCGGTGGGAGAAGTGTGCCTAATGGAGATATTTGGGGTAATTTGAGCATTGTTCAGTGATGATTGAACCATTTGAACATGCTCAGGGGGACTAATATTGTATGGCTTGAAACGATTTTCAAGTTCTTCAGCAAAAGCTTCGACTTGTTCGTTGACTGTTTTACACCAGTCGCCCTGTTGATTGCGAACTGGTGTATGCTTGTGGGGCTGCTCTTTCAGCCCCTTACAAGCACGCCATAAGTTAAAGCCGCCTTTTTTATTAGGATCGGCATTGGAGAGGACATTGTGGAAATGCTCCGAACGAGATTTCTGAATGACATCGGACAATTGACGGCTGACTTGTTGCCAAGCCAACCGATGGTCGAATTGCCGAGTTCTTTGATAGCGTTTACGCAGTCTGCGTTTTAGGCGTATCAATTCAAAGATTTCAGCTCTCACAGGGGGACGAGACAAATCTGGAGGCTGACGGGACATAAAAGTAGATGTGGAGGCATGAGAGTGGGGAAATGATGAGGCATGAGAGTGGGTCGATGAAGAGGCATGAAAATGAGTAGATGGGTAGGCATGAGAGTGGGTATTTGGGTAGGCATGAGAGTGGGATGTGGAGGCATGAGAGTGCCGAGATGCAGCATTAGCAGCATCGTAGATTTTTTGAGTGAAAATGCTAACCATATCGTCAGCATCTTCACTCGAATTTATGTCAAAATTTAAATGAATATTCTCGTCGAGTTGGCGACGGAATACTTTTAAATTTGACTTACGGGTTAGTAGGCGATGGTTTTGTGAGAAATTGTGGAAATGGGTCGAAACTGAGAAATCAATGATAATCGGTACGTGATCACTGGACAAGTCCATAACTCGACGTACCGAGAATCTTTGAGGATTGATGCCATGTGCAATGGCGAAGTCAATAACAGACGGAATGTTACTGTTTGAGGGAAAGTGAGTTGGCTCAGCTGATGTGAGCACATTTAAACTCGGGGATGCAAGTACAATTTGGGAAAGGATTCTACCACGAGGACAGCTACGGTGATTACCCCATAGCCCATCCTTGGCATTCCAATCACCACCTACTATACAGTTGGGGCCTATTTCATTCAGAAAGTTGTCATAAGTTGACTTTGTGACAACATGTTTCTGACCTGGAGGCCAGTAGCAGGCAACAATGCTAACCGGGCCAAGGTCTGTGGAAATGGGAGTACGAGCTGCTTGCACAGAACTCATACGGATTGGAGGAAGGGGCTGATTAGGGATAGATTTCGAAATAAGAATCGCAGATCCGCCAATGTGCAATCTGCGATTCGGGTTATTTGCTACTATTAAATCGTAGCCAGGGACACTAAAATTGGTATTATGGGTGAGGTGTGTCTCACTAATCAACATTATATCAATGTGATTAAACATGAGGTAGTGGTAAAGCTCTGCTGAACGTTTAGTTATGCCATTGGCATTCCAAATGCTTAGGCGTAAACTATTCATTCAACATTGCTTTGACGTGAAGTATTAACTGCGCTATGACTAGTAGCAGCAGTTGAAGAATTATTTTGTGCAGCAGGGATGTTAGAGACACAGTTTGTCTCTTGTACATTTGCTGTTGTAGGGGAAAGGCGTGCATTTAAGATGCGCAACTGGTTTTGCAGTTCGCCCAGAATGTCAGAATGTTTCTGGAACAGACTGATAATTAATTGAAAGGAGTTTAATTGCCCAGCAGCATTTATGCCGGGCAGAGAGGAGTCTGCAGCAAATTCGATGAGCTTCTCAAGCTCACCGTTTTGCTGAGTAGTAGACTGGGGAAGTGGGACGAAAGTGGGCTGTACTTGGCGTACTTGGACTGGGAGTGGTGGGAAACGGCCATGCACTTGGCGAGAAGATTGTTTGCCATTTGCTGGCGCTCTCTTGGGCTTCTTGGTGGGCTGTGCGTGTGCATTCTTTAAATCCTGATGGATTTTAGGGAATTTTTGAGGGCGAGTAGGCAGTTTTGGGGCCTTTTTTTTCTTATTTACGTTGAGTCACACTGGGTGACAACAACCTAAGATTTATTGTATATTATTAATAACTATTTACATTGGGAGATTTTAAAAATAGTTATTGGTGAGTGGGTGCAGCTCCGACGCTATTATACTGCGTCTCTAGCCAGCAAGTATGCAGATGTAAGGGGATTCAGAGAGCCACGGGGTTGGGGCAATTTGTCACCAGATCCTGCCTGTAGCCCAATGTCCAGTATTGTGCAGGTCCGATGAATTCTGATTTGATTCAGCCCTCTCTGTAGCTGAACCAGGAAAGTAGTAAAAAGCGGGATGGTGAAGAGGGAACCACCCAGTAGAAATGGTACCAGACTGGGGAAGAAAAATAGAGAAAAAATGGAAAAATGGAAAAAGATGGCCAAAAGTAGAAGCCATCGTGCTGAAAGTATAGTAGATCCCGATTGCTCGGGATCTGAAAAGAAAAGAGAAGAAAAGAAAGAGAAATGTTTGCATATGCAAGTGCATATACAAATGTGTAAAAGTGAAGAAAAACTTAGCCTTGTAGTCCAGTTTGGAGGCCAGTTGGTGATGAAAGTAGTACTACTGGACGGTGATTATGAGCCAGTAGTATATGATGATGTTGAATGCTGATGTTGCAGGAGTGTAATCCGGATTAGAAAGCCCTATCCGGCGGTTTCCTATTGCGAAGCTCGATTGGCCAGATCCGCTTCAGATGCCGACCAGTGGTGTGTAGTAGTTTGTACGTCTGACTGTTCTTGTGTGCGTACAGACTAGCAAAGTATCTATTTGCATGGGAGTTTATCTCTTCCCATACACTAGATACTTTGAGGTCGGTATGTAACGTCTTATTGCTGACGTAGTAGGGAGGACTAAGAATTAGTCGAAGAGCTTGGGACTGGCATGATTGATTACGATTGTGTGTCGAAGCCACCGTACACTCAATGCCATATTGCCATCCAGGGGCAATTATTTGCTTGTAAATTAGCAACTTATTTGAAAGTGAGAGACGAGAACGGGGATTGAGGAGCCAATGGTACTTTTTAAGCTTAGTTTTGACAGATTGTTGGGTTAGGTGAATATGCCTAGACCAAAGCAACTTTCTGTCTAAAGTTAAGCCAAGATACTTGACGAAGTTGGCGTTGGGAATACTGACTTTGCCGAGTTTTAATTCAGGCCAGTCAGAGCGATTTTGTAGTGTGAAAACTACATGTTTGGATTTTAAGCCATTTGCTTTGATGTTCCATGAAGTGGCCCATTCATGGAATCTATCAAGATGAAACTGCATTATATTGGTTGAGTATGGCACAAAGCCACTCACCAGAAAAGCAGTATCATCAGCATATGTGGCAGTGAGAGTATTTTTCTCAAAGTTTTGAGTATTCTCAGTCTGAGGCATGTCGAAAGTGAAGATATTATAGAGCAGTGGTGCCAATACACTGCCCTGTGGTACACCAGCTAAAATAGGCCTTTTGCTGGAAAGTATACCCCTATCTTTGACGACAAAGGAGCGATTTGAGAGGAAAGATTTGATAATGTGGAACAATGGATTTGACAAATTATTTAATAATTTGTAGAGCAAACCATCATGCCATACACGATCAAAGGCTTGTTGGATATCGATAAAGACAGCAGAAGTATTACGACCGTTTTCAAAGCCATAATTAATATGGTGAACAATACGGTGTATTTGCTGAATTGTACTATGGCTTTCTCTAAAACCAAATTGATGTGACGGGATAAGATTTTTATCCACAGCTTCGTCGTTAAGACGGGTGTAAATTATTCTTTCGAATAGTTTAGAAAGCGAGGGAAGAAGGCTAATCGGTCGATAGTTACGTACTTCAGACAACGATTTGCCACCCCCTTTGTGGATCATGGAAATATTGGCACATTTCCATTGCTGGGGAAAGTGCCGAAGGCGAAGAAGGCAGTTGAAGAGGTGGGTCAGAAATTTTTCTTATTTATGTTGAGTCACACTAGGTGACAACAACCTAAGATTTATTGTTTGATGTCAGTAGCTATTAACATTGGGATTGTTTAATAATAGCTACTGGTGAGTGGGTGCAGCTCCGACGCTATTATACTGCGTCTCTAGCCAGCAAGTATGCAGATGTGTGGGGATTCAGAGAGCCAACGGGGTTGGGGCAATTTATCACCAGATCCTGCCTGTAGCCCAATGTCCAGATTGCGCAGGTCCGATGAGTTGTGATTCGATTCAGCCCTCTCTGTAGCTGAACCAGGAAAGTTGAAGAAAGCGGGATGGTGAAGTGGGAACCAGCCAGTAGAAATGGTACCAGACTGGGGAAGAAAAATAGAGAAAAAATGGAAAAATGGAAAAAGATGGCCAAAAGTAGAAACCATCGTGCTGAAAGTATAGTAGATCCCGATTGCTCGGGATCTGAAAAGAAAAAGAAGAAAAGAAAGAGAAATGTTTGCATATGCAAGTGCATATACAAAAGTGTGTATGTATGGAAACTTAGCCTTGTAGGGGTGTTGATCCGGATTAGAATAAGTAAGTTTATTTTTTTCTGAAAATTTTATTGTACTCCGAAATTTAAAAAAAAAATCCAAAAATTTTGTTTGCATTTCGTTCTCAAAAAATATAGTCTAAAATTTGTCTGAAATTGTATTTTTTTTTTTTTTTACTCCGAAATTTAAAAAAAAAATCCAAAAATTTTGTTTGCATTTCGTTCTCAAAAAATATATTCTGAAACTTGTTATAACTGAATATTGTAATTTGATTTTTTTTTAATTTTCATGTACCCCGACACTTTTGAAAAAAATCCAAAAAATTTTTCGTTCTCAAAATCTATAGTCTGAAACTTGTTGATAACTGAATATTGTAAGTTAATTTTTTTCTGAAAATTTTCATGTACTCCGACATTTAAAAAAAAATCCAAAATTTTTTTTGCATTTCGTTCTCAAAAACTATAGTCTGAAACTTGTTATATAACTGAATATTGTAAGTTGGTTTTTTTCTGAAAATTTTCATGTACTCCGACATTTTCAAAAAAAAGTATCAAAAAATTTTGTTTGCATTTCGTTCTCAAAATCTATAGTCTGAAACTTGTTATAACTGAACATTTTAACTTATTTTTATTTTTTAATTTGTCGTGTACCCCGACATTTTTGAAAATGAAAATTTCTCAAAAAATATAGTCTGAAACTTGTTAAAATACTTGGTATTTTATATGGCAACACAAAATAGATATGTTAAGCTTATGTTAATTATCTAACGATCTGGCAGCACTACCAAAATGAATTGATGTATGTATGTATACCGAAGCGTAGTGTGTTGAATACATGCCTTTGAATAAAACACTTTATAATTATGTAATCGGACTTTACTGGCTTTTATTATTCTCTAAATATCCCAACAGGTTATGGGCCCAGGTGACTTAGTCCAAAATGAGATTTTTGGTGATATACATAAAAGCCTGTAAGAAATAAAAAATTATAAAGAAAGTGCGAAGTGGTGTGTCCAGCTTTTTATTTTTGGTGTGTCGAAAAATAATTAGTGAAAATTTCAAACAACAATTTGTATTCAATCGAAAAGCTCGACGATAAAAACTATGCGATTTGGTGTGTCCAAATGCGCAGTGTACTAGTTCACTCTGATGCATGGAAAATTACTAGTGGTGTCGAAGTAAAGCCGGAGTCGAATAGTAGTAATTGGGAAAGAGCAGATGAAAAAGCATTGGCAACAATAACATTAAGTGTTAAACCTACACAGCTTAATTATATTAAAAACTGTAGTACATCAGCGGAAGCGTGGCAAAAACTAAAGCAAGTACACGAGCCAAGTGGGCCGGCGCGCAAAGTTTCGTTATATAAATCATTATTAAATCTTCGTTTGTCGGAAGATATGAACGCGGTTCAATACATCAATGATTTCGAGAATGTGATTGACAAACTTAAAGAAGTCAATGTGATCTTAAATGATGAAGTTGTCGTCATAATATTGCTATCGAGCCTACCACAATCATTCGAAAATTTTGTGATTGCTATGGAAATTCGCGATGAGCTTCCAAGTTTCAACATGTTGCGAAATAAATTCTTGGAAGAAGCAGATCGACGAATTAACGCAAAAGACGAAAATTCTGTACAACAAGCATACATGGTGAAGAATAAAGTAAACAAAGCAAGTGACGCGAAAAGAAGTACCGAAAAGGGAAAATGTTTCGTATGCGGTAAGCGCGGACACTTCGCGGCAGCGTGTCGCCAAAACAAACGTAAAGACGCAGAAACAGTGCCGAAAGAAGAGGGAGAAAAACATCGTTCGTTTGTGTGTGTGTCACCAAACGCTGCTCTCTTTTACAGTAAGCAAAATACACAAAGCGATTTTTGGTGCGTGGACAGTGGTGCTACCACACACATGTGTAACAATCGAGAACTATTCGTTGAGTATACAGAAACTCATGAGAAGTTATTAGTTGCGGGAAATAAATCAATCAATGCTGTTGGCGTAGGAAAAGTGTGCATAAAAACTAATAAATCCGTTTTTAATTTAAAAAATGTTTTACATGTACCGGAATTACAAACAAATTTTTTCTCAGTAAGCAAGGGTGCAGAGAACGGACTTGAGATTATTTTCGGTAGCAAATTTGCAATAATTAAAATAAAGGACAATAACGAAGTGATCGCAGTTGCAAATAAAGACAACGGTTTATATATGTTCAGAAACGCATTTCATTCAGTGTACCTATCGTGTGTCGAGAACGGTATTAAATGGCATAATAGATTTGGACATGTAAATATGCAAAGCCTGTATAAAATGGCATCTGACGAGATCGTGCGAGGTATTGAAAAATTACAGTCGACGGTAAATATTACGTGTGTGTCATGTATGAAAAGCAAAATTTGCTCACAGCCGTTTACGGAGGCAGATTACCGTGCGAAAAATGTTTTAGAAATAGTACACTCGGATGTGTGCGGACCATTTAATACAAAATCGATTGGCGGTTCGAGATATGTTCTAACATTTATTGACGATAAGTCCAGATATGCAACAGTGTTTTTCATACAAAACAAAAGTGAAGTGTTTCAGCATTTTAAGAACTACAAAACATTTGTAGAAAAGCAAACTGGACGCAAGATAAAGACACATAGAAGTGACAACGGTGGCGAATATTTAAGCAAAGAATTCGACCGATATTTGCAAAGTGAAGGTATAAAACGACAGCTGACAGTACCTCATACACCGCAGCAGAATGGTGTAGCTGAGCGATTTAATCGAACATTAGTCGAGATGGCACGGTGTTTGCTAGTTCATTCAGGGCTTGAAGAAAAGACATACATTAGAAACCGCACAACAACAAGGGCTCTCCAAGACACAACCCCGTTCGAAACATGGTTTCAAAGAAAGCCAATGGTCAAGCACTTCAAGGTATTCGGATGTTTAGCAGTTGGTCTTGATAAAACGCAAAAACGTAAGTTTGCAGCTAAAGGTAAAGAATACATATTTGTGGGATATAGTACCGGAACTAAAGGTTACAGACTATATGATCAAGAACAACGAAAGATCGTAGTTAAACGAGACGTTAAGTTCGATGAAGATATTTTAATGGGAACTCAAAACACTGATGTTTCAAATATGATTCCGAACAAAGATGAGGAAATAGATCTCACAAACTCTGAAGAAGAAGACATTGAAGAAAGTTCCGAAATCGAAAATGGAGATGCTGAGGAGTATCACAGCCTGGAGGAGGCTGAAACACAAGCAGAACCAACAAGCGATAATGGTATCGCTCCAATATATGGACCTGGACGTCCACGTATAATTTGTTCTGGAAGACCGGGCAGACCGACAAAGCAGAAAAATACTATCAACGTCATGCAGAAATTAGAAGAGGTTAAAGTTCCGGAAACCATAAAAGTGGCGCTGGCATCGGATAATATGGATAACTGGAAGAAGGCTATGCAGCTTGAGTACGACTCGCTGATGGCTAATAATACATGGACTTTAGTCGACCTGCCCCCCGGCAAGAAAACAATCGGATGCACCTGTAGTGCGTTATGCAACAATACGCATGGTTTTCGCATTGGAAGCGGAGCTTCAACTATATTTGTACCAAATGGATGTGTGCACGGCGTACTTAAATGGTGAATTAAGTGACGAAATTTACATGACCCAGCCCGAGATGTTTATCAGCAAGGAGTACCCAAAACGAGTCGCAAAGCTTAATAAGGCAATCTATGGTTTGAAGCAATCCGGCCATCCTGGAATTCAAAGTTAGATGGTGTTCTTAAGAAATATGGATTTCAACCTTGCAGCAACGAACCATGCCTGTATACAATGTCTGTTGGCGAAAACATCAATCTTGTAGCAGTATACGTCGACGACATACTTATAGCTAGCAAAAATCTGGAGGATCTACAAGACATTAAGCAGTACATTGGAAAGCAGTTCAAGTCAATCGACAAAGGAGCAGTAAGCAGCTTTCTTGGCTTCGAAGTAAAACGTCCTGCACCGACCGGCGATGTGATTGTGTGTCAATCCAAATATATTGATATGTTGTTGTATCAATACAATATGCAGAACTGTAGATCTGCGGCGACCCCGTTGGTTACTGGATACCAGGTGAAAGCTTCGGATGAATCCAAGTCAGTAGATGCAACAAAATACCAGGCGCTGATTGGAAGTTTGATTCTTCATTCGGTATCAAAGCTTTCACAGAAGAATAAGAATCCATCGAGTGAAGACGAGAATGGCGCAAAACACATACTGCGTTATTTATCCAGCACAAAGCATTACAAGCTGCACTACTACAAAACGAGCAAGCCAATCGAGGGTTATACAGATGCCGACTGGGGAGGTAATATAATCGATCGAAAGTCTTTTACAGGTTACATGTTCTTCCTGGCTAGAGCGGTGTTTTCCTGGGAGTCGCATAAACAGACGACAGTGGCCCTAAGTAGCACCGAGGCGGAGTACATGGCAATGGCAGCAGCGGCTAAAGAAGCGGTGTACTTAAGACGACTTGTTAAGGAAATTGGATGTTTTCCTTCTGATCATCCATTGTGCATTTATGGAGACAACCTCAGTGCGCAACATTTAGCTAAGAATCATATGTACCATGCCAGAAGCAAACATATTGACATACGTTATCATTTCATTAGAGAATTAGTTGACAAAGATGAAATAATTTTGAAGTATGTCGATACCACAAATATGATAGCAGATATTTGTACTAAAAATCTAAATAAGCAAAAACATATGAAATTGTTAAACATGACAGGTTTAAAGAACAATACTTAAATGAATGAAATTTTGTATTGAGAAGAGGTGTTAAAATATTTGGTATTTTATATGGCAACACAAAATAGATATGTTAAGCTTATGTTAATTATCTAACGATCTGGCAGCACTACCAAAATGAATTGATGTATGTATACTGAAGCGTAGTTAGTTGAATACATGCCTTTGAATAAAGCACACTTTATTATTATGTAATCGGACTTTACTGGCTTTTGTTATTCTATGTGGCTAAGCTATAATCACGCTAAACAAGGAGTGAAATATCCCAACATTTAACTTAATTTTTTTTAATTTTTCATGTACCCCGAATTTTTGAAAAAAATCCAAAAAATTTTTCGTTCTCAAAATCTATAGTCTGAAACATGCTGAAACTGAATATTGTATTTTGATTTTTTTTTTTTTGAAATTTGAAATTTCCATGTACCCCGTCATTTAAAAAAAAAAATCCAAAATTTTTTTTTTTTGCATTTCGTTCTTAAAATCTATAGTCTGAAACTTGTTATAACTGAATATTGTAACTTGACTTTTTTTTAATTTTCATGGACCTTGACATTTAAAATAAAAAATTCCAAATTTTTTTTTTTTGCATTTCGTTCTTAAAATCTATAGTCTGAAACTTGTTATAACTGAATATTGTAAATTGATTTTTTTCTGAAAATTTTCATGTACTCCGAAATTTAAACTGAATATTGTAATTTGATTTTTTTTTTAATTTTCATGTACCCCGACATGTTTGAAAAAAAAAATCCCAAAAATTTTTCGTTCCATGTACCCCGACATTTTTAAAAAAATCCAAAAAAATTTTTCGTTCTCAAAATCTATAGTCAGAAACTTGTTGAAAATGAATACTGTAAGTTGATTTTTTTCTGAAAATTTTCATGTACTCCGAAATTTTAAAAAAAAATCCAAAAAAATTTTTTCTGCATTTCGTTTTCAAAATCTACAGTCTGAAACTTGTTATAACTGAATATTGTAATTTGATTTTTTTCTGAAAATTTTCATGTACTCCGACATTTAAAAAAAAAATCCAAATTATTTTTTTTGCATCTCGTTCTCAAAAACTATAGTCTGAAACTTGTTATAACTGAATATTGTAATTTGATTATTTTTTTAATTTTCATGGACCTTGACATTTAAAAAAAAAAATCCAAAATTTTTTTTTTGCATTTCGTTCTCAAAATCTATAGTCTGAAACTTGTTATAACTGAATATTGTAATTTGATTTTTTTTTTAATTTTCAAAGCCCTTGACATTTAAAAAAAAAAAAAAAAAAAAAAAAAAACTTTTTTTTTTGCATTTCGGTCTCAAAAACTATAGTCTGAAACTTGTTAAAACTGAATATTGTAGTTTAATTTTTCTTTTTTTGAAATTTTTATGTACCCCGACATTTTTGAAAAAAAAATCCAAAAAATTTTTCGTTCTCAAAATCTATAGTCTGAAACTTGTTGAAACTGAATATTGTAAGTTAATTTTTTTCTGAAAATTTTCATGTACTCCGAAATTTAAAAAAAAAATCCAAAATTTTTTTTTGCATTTCGTTCTCAAAATCTATAGTCTGAAACTTGTTATAACTGAATATTGTAATTTGATAATTTTTTTAATTTTCATGAACCTTGACATTATAAAAAAAAAATCCAAAATTTTTTGTTTGCATTTCGGTTTTAAAATCTATAGTCTGAAACTTGTTAATTTTTTTTTATTTTTTCATGTACCCCGACATTTTTGAAAAAAAAATCCAAAAAATTTTTCGTTCTCAAAATCTATAGTCAAAAACTTGTTATAACTGAACATTTTAACTTAATTTTTTTTTTAATTTTTCATGTACCCCGACATTTTTCAAAAAAAAATCCAAAACATTTTTCGTTCTCAAAATCTATAGTCTGAAACTTGTTGAAACTGAATATTGTAAGTTAATTTTTTTCTGAAAATTTTCATGTACTCCGAAATTTAAAAAAAAAATACAAAAATTTTGTTTGCATTTCGGTCTTAAAATCTATAGTTTGAAACTTGTTAAAACTGAATATTAGAATTAATTTTTTTCTGAAAATTTCATGTACTCCGAAGTTTAAAAAAAAATCGAAAATTTTTTTTTGCATTTCGTTCGCAAAATCTATAGTCAAAAACTTGTTATAACTGAACATTTTAACTTAATTTTTTTTTTAATTTTTCATGAACCCCGACATTTTTGAAAAAAATCCAAAAAAATTTTCGTTCTCAAAATCTATAGTCTGAAACTTGTTGAAACTGAATATTGTAATTTAATTTTTTTCTGAAAATTTTCATGTACTCCGAAATTTATAAAAAATTCCAAAAATTTTGTTTGCATTTCGTTCTCAAAAAATATAGTCTGAAACTTGTATAAAACTGAATATTGTAAATCTATTTTTTTCTGAAAATTTTCATGTACTCCGAAATTTAAAAAAAAATCCAAAAATTTTGTTTGCATTTCGGTCTTTAAAAATATAGTCTGAAACTTGTTATAACTGAATATTGTAATTTGATTTTTTTTTTAATTTTCATGTACCCCGACATTTTTGAAAAAAAAAATTCAAAAAATTTTTTGGTCCCAAAATTATAATTTTAATGAATATTGTAATTGATTTATTTTTTTCTGAAAATTTTCATGTACTCCGAAATTTAAAAAAAAATCCAAAAATTTTGTTTGCATTTCGGTCTTTAAAACTATAGTCTGAAACTTGTTATAACTGAATATTGTAATTTGATTTTCTTTTTAATTTTCATGTACCCCGACATTTTTGAAAAAAAAATCCAAAAAATTTTTCGTTCTCAAAATCTATAGTCTGAAACTTGTTATAACTGAATATTGTAATTTGACTATTTTTTTAATTTTCATTAAAAAAAAAAAAATCCAAAATTTTTTTTTTGCATTTCGTTCTTAAAATCTATAGTCTGAAACTTGTTATAACTGAATATTGTAATTTTTTTTTTTTTTAAATTTTCATGCACTCTCAAAAATCGAAAAATTTTTTTTGCATTTCGTTCTATAGTCAAAAACTTGTTAAAAAAAAAACTTCCAAAAATTTTGTTTGCATTTCGGTCTCAAAAAATATAGTCTGAAACTTGTTATAACTGAATATTGTAATTTAATTTTTTTTTTATTTTCATGTACCCCGAAATTTTTGAAAAGTAAATCCAAAAATTTTTTCGTTCTCAAAATCCATAGTCAAAAACTTGTTATAACTGAACATTTTAACTTAATTTTTTTTAATTTTTCATGTACCCCGACATTTGTGAATAAAAAAATCCAAAAAATTTTTCGTTCTAAAAATCTATAGTCAAAAACTTGTTGAAACTGAATATTGTAAGTTAATTTTTTTCTGAAAATTTTCATGTACTCCGAAATTTAAAAAAAAAATTTAAAATTTTTTTTTTTGCATTTCGTTCTCAAAATCTATAGTCTGAAACTTGTTATAACTGAATATTATAAGTTGGTTTTTTTCTGAATATTTTCATGTACTCCGAAATTAAAAAAAAAAATCCGAAAATTTTGTTTGCATTTCGTTCTCAAAAAATATAGTCTGAAACTTGTTATAACTGAATATTGTAATTTGATTATTTTTTTAATTTTCATTAAAAAAAGAAAAAAATTCAAAATTTTTTTTTTGCATTTCGTTCTTAAAATCTATAGTCTGAAACTTGTTCAAACTGAATATTGTGGTATAATTTTTTTTTTTTTAAATTTTCATGTACTCCGAAATTTAAAAAAAAAATCCAAAAATTTTGTTTGCACTTCGTTCTTAAAAAATATAGTCTGAAACTTGTTATAACTGAATATTGTAATTTGATTATTTTTTTAATTTTTCATGTACCAAAAAAAAAAAATCCAACATTTTTTTTTGCATTTCGTTCTCAAAATCTATAGTCTGAAACTTGTTATAACTGAATATTGTAAGTTGATTTTTGTCTGAAAATTTGCATGTACCCCGAAGTTCAAAAAAAAAAATCGAAAAATTTTTTTTTGCATTTCGTTTGCAAAATCTATAGTCAAAAACTTGTTAAAAAAAAAATTCCAAAAATTTTGTTTGCATTTCGGTCTCAAAATCTATAGTCTGAAACTTGTTGAAAATGAATATTGTAAGTTAATTTTTTTCTGAAAATTTTCATGTACTCCGAAATTAAAAAAAAAGATCCAAAATTTTTTTTTTTGCATTTCGTTCAAAAATCTTTAGTCTGAAACTTGTTATAACTGAATATTGTAAGTTGATTTTTTTCTGAAAATTTTCATGTACTCCGAAATTTAAAAAAAAAAATCCAAAAATTTTGTTTGCATTTCGTTCTCAAAAAATATAGTCTGAAACTTGTTATAACTGAATATTGTAATTTGATTTTTTTTAATTTTCATGGACCTTGACATTTAAAAAAAAAAAAAAAATTCAAAATTTTTTTTTTGCATTTCGTTCTCAAAATCTATAGTCTGAAACTTGTTATAACTGAATATTGTAAGTTGATTTTTTTTTTAAATTTTAATGTACTCCGAAATTTAAAAAAAAATCCAAAAATTTTGTTTGCATTTCGTTCTTTAAAAATATATTCTGAAACTTGTTATAACTGAATATTAAAATTTGATTTTTTTTAAATTTTCATGTACCCCGACATTTAAAAAAAAAAATCCAAAAATTTTGTTTGCATTTCGTTCTCAAAATCTATAGTCTAAAACATGTTGAAACTGAATATTGTAAGTTTATTTTTTTGTGAAAATTTTCATGTACTCCGAAATTAAAAAAAAAAATCCAAATTTTTTTTTTGCATTTCGTTCTCAAAATCTATAGTCTGAAACTTGTTATAACTGAATATTGTAAATTGATTTTTTTCTGAAAATTTTCATGTACTCCGAAATTGAAAAAAAAAATCCAAAAATTTTGTTTGCATTTCGTTCTTAAAAAATATAGTCTGAAACTTGTTATCACTAAATATTGTAATTTGATTATTTTTTTAATTTTCATGGACCTTGACATTTAAAAAAAAAAAAATCCAAAAAGTTTTTCGTTCTCAAAATCTATAGTCTAAAACATGTTGAAATTGAATATTGTACGTTTATTTTTTTCTGAAAATTTTCATGTACTCCGAAATTAAAAAAAAAATTCAAAATTTTTTTTTTTTGCATTTCGTTCTCAAAATCTATAGTCTGAAACTTGTTATAACTTAATATTGTAAATTGATTTTTTTCTGAAAATTTTCATGTACTCCGAAATTGAAAAAAAAAATCCAAAAATTTTGTTTGCATTTCGTTCTTAAAAAATATAGTCTGAAACTTGTTATCACTAAATATTGTAATTTGATTATTTTTTTAATTTTCATGGACCTTGACATTTAAAAAAAAAAAAATCCAAAATTTTTTTTTGCAGTTCGTTCTCAAAATCTATAGTCTGAAACTTGTTATAACTGAATATTGTAATTTGATTTTTTTTTTTAATTTTCATAGACCTTGACATTTAAAAAAAAAAAAAAAAAAAACCAAAATTTTTTTTTTTGCATTTCGTTCTCAAAAACTATAGTCTGAAACTTGTTATAACTGAATATTGTAGTTAAATTTTTTTTTTTTTTTAATTTTCATGTACTCCGAAATTTAAAAAAAAAATCCAAAAATTTTGTTTGCATCTCGTTCTCAAAAAATATAGTCTGAAACTTGTTATCACTGAATATTGTAATTTGATTATTTTTTTAATTTTCATGGACCTTGACATTAAAAAAAAAAAAATTCAAAATTTTTTTTTTGCATTTCGTTCTCAAAATTATAGTCTGAAACTTGTTTTAACTGAATATTGTAAGTTAATTTTTTTCTGAAAATTTTCATGTACTCCGAAATTTAAAAAAAATCCAAAATTTTTTTTTGCATTTCGTTCTCAAAATCTATAGTATGAAACTCGTTATCACTGAATATTGTAAGTTGATTTTTTTCTGAAAATTTTCATGTACTCCGAAACTTAAAAAAAAAAGAAACTTGTTATTTTTTTTTTATTTTTTCATGTACCCCGAAATTTTTGAAAAAACAAATCTATAGTCTGAAACTTGTTATAACTGAATATTGTAAGTTGATTTTTTCTTTTTTTTTAAATTTTCATGTACTCCGAAATTTAAAAAGAAAATCCAAAAATTTTGTTTGCATCTCGTTCTCAAAAAATACAGTCTGAAACTTGTTATCACTGAATATTGTAATTTCATTATTTTTTTTTAATTTTCATGGACTTTGACATTTAAAAAAACAAATTCAAAATTTTTTTTTTGCATTTCGTTCTCAAAATCTATAGTCTGAAACTTGTTATAACTGAATATTGTAAGTTGGTTTTTTTCTGAATATTTTCATGTACTCCGAAATTTAAAAAAAAAATCTATAGTCTGAAACTTGATATAACTGAATATTGTAAGTTGATTTTTATCTGAAAATTTTCATGTACTCCGAAATTTAAAAAAAAATCCAAAAATTTTGTTTGCATTTCGGTCTCAAAAAATATAGTCAAAAACTGAAGTAAGTTTATTTTTTTCTGAAAATTTTCATGTACTCCGAAATTTAAAAAAAAAATCCAAAAATTTTGTTTGCATTTCGTTCTCAAAAAATATAGTCTGAAACTTGTTATAACTGAATATTGTAATTTAATTTTTTTTTCGTGTACCCCGACATTTTTAAAAAAAATCCAAAACATTTTTCGTTCTCAAAATCTATAGTCTGAAACTTGTTCAAAATGAATATTGTAAGTTAATTTTTTTCTGAAAATTTTCATGTACTCCGAAATTTAAAAAAAAAATCCAAAATTTTTTTTTTTTCATTTCGTTCAAAAAATCTATAGTTTGAAACTTGTTATAACTGAATATTCGAGTTTAATTTATTTTTTTTTTTTGAAATTTTCATGTGCTCCGAAATTTAAAAAAAAAAATCCAAAAATTTTGTTTGCATCTCGTTCTCAAAAAATATAGTCTGAAACTTTTTATCACTAAATATTGTAATTTGATTATTTTTTTAATTTTTATGGACCTTGACATTTAAAAAAAAAAAAAACCAAAATTTTTTTTTTGCATTTCGTTCTCAAAAACTATAGTCTGAAACTTGTTAAAACTGAATATTCGAGTTTAATTTTTTTTTTTTTTGAAATTTTCATGTACCCCGACATTTTTGAAAAAAAAAATCCAAAAAATTTTTCGTTCTAAAAATCTATAGTCAAAAACTTGTTGAAACTGAATATTGTAAGTTAATTTTTTTCTGAAAATTTTCATATACTCCGAAATTTAAAAAAAAAATCCAAAATTTTTTTTTTTTGCATTTCGTTCTCAAAATCTATAGTCTGAAACTTGTTATGACTGAATATTATAAGTTGGTTTTTTTCTGAATATTTTCATGTACTCCGAAATAAAAAAAAAAAATCCAAAAATTTTGTTTGCATTTCGTTCTCAAAAAATATAGTCTGAAACTTGTTATAACTGAATATTGTAAATTGATTATTTTTTTAATTTTCATTAAAAAAAGAAAAAAATCCAAAATTTTTTTTTTGCATTTCGTTCTTAAAATCTATAGTCTGAAACTTGTTCAAACTGAATTTTGTAGTTTAATTTTTTTTTTTTTAAATTTTCATGTACTCCGAAATTTAAAAAAAAAATCCAAAAATTTTGTTTGCATCTCGTTCTCAAAAAATATAGTCTAATTTGATTATTTTTTTAATTTTCATGGACCTTGACATTAAAAAAAAAAAAATCCAAAATTTTTTTTTTTGCATTTCGTTCTAAAAATCTATAGTCTGAAACTTGTTATAACTGAATATTGGAGTTTAATTTATTTTTTTTTTTTTGAAATTTTCATGTACCCCGACATTTGTGAATAAAAAAATCCAAAAAATTTTTCGTTCTAAAAATCTATAGTCAAAAACTTGTTGAAACTGAATATTGTAAGTTAATTTTTTTCTGAAAATTTTCATGTACTCCGAAATTTAAAAAAAAAATTTAAAATTTTTTTTTTTGCATTTCGTTCTCAAAATCTATAGTCTGAAACTTGTTATAACTGAATATTATAAGTTGGTTTTTTTCTGAATATTTTCATGTACTCCGAAATTAAAAAAAAAAATCCGAAAATTTTGTTTGCATTTCGTTCTCAAAAAATATAGTCTGAAACTTGTTATAACTGAATATTGTAATTTGATTATTTTTTTAATTTTCATTAAAAAAAGAAAAAAATTCAAAATTTTTTTTTTGCATTTCGTTCTTAAAATCTATAGTCTGAAACTTTTTATCACTAAATATTGTAATTTGATTATTTTTTTAATTTTCATGGACCTTGACATTTAAAAAAAAAAAAAAACCAAAATTTTTTTTTTGCATTTCGTTCTCAAAAACTATAGTCTGAAACTTGTTAAAACTGAATATTCGAGTTTAATTTTTTTTTTTTTTTTGAAATTTTCATGTACCCCGACATTTTTGAAAAAAAAAATCCAAAAAATTTTTCGTTCTAAAAATCTATAGTCAAAAACTTGTTGAAACTGAATATTGTAAGTTAATTTTTTTCTGAAAATTTTCATATACTCCGAAATTTAAAAAAAAAAACCAAAATTTTTTTTTTTTTGCATTTCGTTCTCAAAATCTATAGTCTGAAACTTGTTATGACTGAATATTATAAGTTGGTTTTTTTCTGAATATTTTCATGTACTCCGAAATTTGAAAAAAAAATCCAAAAATTTTGTTTGCATTTCGTTCTCAAAAAATATAGTCTGAAACTTGTTATAACTGAATATTGTAAATTGATTATTTTTTTAATTTTCATTAAAAAAAGAAAAAATCCAAAATTTTTTTTTGCATTTCGTTCTTAAAATCTATAGTCTGAAACTTGTTCAAACTGAATTTTGTAGTTTAATTTTTTTTTTTTAAATTTTCATGTACTCCGAAATTTAAAAAAAAAATCCAAAAATTTTGTTTGCATCTCGTTCTCAAAAAATATAGTCTAATTTGATTATTTTTTTAATTTTCATGGACCTTGACATTAAAAAAAAAAAAAATCCAAAATTTTTTTTTTGCATTTCGTTCTAAAAATCTATAGTCTGAAACTTGTTATAACTGAATATTGGAGTTTAATTTATTTTTTTTTTTTGAAATTTTCATGTACCCCGACATTTGTGAATAAAAAAATCCAAAAAATTTTTCGTTCTAAAAATCTATAGTCAAAAACTTGTTGAAACTGAATATTGTAAGTTAATTTTTTTCTGAAAATTTTCATGTACTCCGAAATTTAAAAAAAAAATTTAAAATTTTTTTTTTGCATTTCGTTCTCAAAATCTATAGTCTGAAACTTGTTATAACTGAATATTATAAGTTGGTTTTTTTCTGAATATTTTCATGTACTCCGAAATTAAAAAAAAAATCCGAAAATTTTGTTTGCATTTCGTTCTCAAAAAATATAGTCTGAAACTTGTTATAACTGAATATTGTAATTTGATTATTTTTTTAATTTTCATTAAAAAAAGAAAAAAATTCAAAATTTTTTTTTTGCATTTCGTTCTTAAAATCTATAGTCTGAAACTTGTTCAAACTGAATATTGTGGTATAATTTTTTTTTTTTTAAATTTTCATGTACTCCGAAATTTAAAAAAAAAATCCAAAAATTTTGTTTGCACTTCGTTCTTAAAAAATATAGTCTGAAACTTGTTATAACTGAATATTGTAATTTGATTATTTTTTTAATTTTTCATTAAAAAAAAAAAAAAATCCAACATTTTTTTTTGCATTTCGTTCTCAAAATCTATAGTCTGAAACTTGTTATAACTGAATATTGTAAGTTGATTTTTGTCTGAAAATTTGCATGTACCCCGAAGTTCAAAAAAAAAAAATCGAAAAATTTTTTTTGCATTTCGTTTGCAAAATCTATAGTCAAAAACTTGTTAAAAAAAAAAATTCCAAAAATTTTGTTTGCATTTCGGTCTCAAAATCTATAGTCTGAAACTTGTTGAAAATGAATATTGTAAGTTAATTTTTTTCTGAAAATTTTCATGTACTCCGAAATTAAAAAAAAAGATCCAAACTTTTTTTTTTTGCATTTCGTTCAAAAATCTTTAGTCTGAAACTTGTTATAACTGAATATTGTAAGTTGATTTTTTTCTGAAAATTTTCATGTACTCCGAAATTTAAAAAAAAAAATCCAAAAATTTTGTTTGCATTTCGTTCTCAAAAAATATAGTCTGAAACTTGTTATAACTGAATATTGTAATTTGATTTTTTTTAATTTTCATGGACCTTGACATTTAAAAAAAAAAAAAAAATTCAAAATTTTTTTTTTGCATTTCGTTCTCAAAATCTATAGTCTGAAACTTGTTATAACTGAATATTGTAAGTTGATTTTTTTTTTAAATTTTAATGTACTCCGAAATTTAAAAAAAAAATCCAAAAATTTTGTTTGCATTTCGTTCTTTAAAAATATATTCTGAAACTTGTTATAACTGAATATTAAAATTTGATTTTTTTTAAATTTTCATGTACCCCGACATTTTTCAAAAAAAAAATTTTCATGTACTCCGAAATTTAAAAAAAAAAAAATCCAAAAATTTTGTTTGCATTTCGTTCTCAAAATCTATAGTCTAAAACATGTTGAAACTGAATATTGTAAGTTTATTTTTTTGTGAAAATTTTCATGTACTCCGAAATTAAAAAAAAAAATCCAAATTTTTTTTTTTTGCATTTCGTTCTCAAAATCTATAGTCTGAAACTTGTTATAACTGAATATTGTAAGTTGATTTTTTTCTGAAAATTTTTATGTACTCCGAAATTTAAAAAAAAAATTCAAAAATTTTGTTTGCATTTCGTTTTCAAAAAATATAGTCTGAAACTTGTTATAACTGAATATTGTAATTTGATTTTTTTTTAATTTTCATAGACCTTGACATTTAAAAAAAAAAAAAAAAAATTCAAAATTTTTTTTTTTTGCATT
Organism: Drosophila tripunctata; assembly: GCA_035047385.1. NCBI lineage: Eukaryota > Metazoa > Arthropoda > Insecta > Diptera > Drosophilidae > Drosophila > Drosophila tripunctata. The sequence continues at coordinate 426,976 of JAWNPS010000143.1, forward strand.
TCGTTCTCAAAATCTCTAAACTGAAACTTGTTATAACTGAATATTGTAAGTTGATTTTTTTCTGAAAATTTTCATGTACTCCGAAATTAAAAAAAAAATCCAAAAATTTTGTTTGCATTTCGTTCTTAAAAAATATAGTCTGAAACTTGTTATAACTGAATATTAAAATTTGATTTTTTTTTAATTTTCATGTACCCCGACATTTTTCAAAAAAAAAATCCAAAAAATTTTTCGTTCTCAAAATCTATAGTCTAAAACATGTTGAAACTGAATATTGTAAGTTTATTTTTTTCTGAAAATTTTCATATACTCCGAAATTAAAAAAAAAAATCCAATTTTTTTTTTTTGCATCTCGTTCTCAAAATCTATAGTCTGAAACTTGTTATAACTGAATATTGTAAGTTGATTTTTTTCTGAAAATTTTTATGTTCTCCGAAATTTAAAAAAAAAAATCCAAAAATTTTGTTTGCATTTCGTTCTTAAAAAATATAGTCTGAAACTTGTTATAACTGAATATTGTAATTTGATTTTTTTTTAAATTTTCATGGACCTTGACATTTAAAAAAAAAAAAAATTCAAAATTTTTTTTTTTGCATTTCGTTCTCAAAATCTATAAACTGAAACTTGTTATAACTGAATATTGTAACATGATTTTTTTCTGAAAATTTTCATGTACTCCGAAATTAAAAAAAAAATCCAAGAATTTTGTTTGCATTTCGTTCTTAAAAAATATAGTCTGAAACTTGTTATAACTGAATATTAAAATTTGATTTTTTTTTAATTTTCATGTACCCCGACATTTTTCAAAAAAAAAAAATCCAAAAAATTTTTCGTTCTCAAAATCTATAGTCTGAAACATGTTGAAACTGAATATTGTAAGTTTATTTTTTTTCTGAAAGTTTTCATGTACTCCGAAATTTAAAAAAAAATCCAAATTTTTTTTTTTGCATTTCGTTCTCAAAATCTATAGTCTGAAACTTGTTCTAACTGAATATTGTAAGTTTATTTTTTTCTGAAAATTTTCTATAGTCTATAGTCTATAGTCTGAAACTTGTTCTAACTGAATATTGTAAGTTTATTTTTTTCTGAAAATTTTCATGTACTCCGAAATTTAAAAAAAAAAAATCAAAAAGTTTTGTTTGCATTTCGTTCTCAAAAAATATAGTCTGAAACTTGATATAACTGAATATTGTTATTTAATTTTTTTTTCGTGTACCCCGACATTTTTGAAAAAAATCCAAAACATTTTTCGTTCTCAAAATCTATAGTCTGAAACTTGGTCAAAATGAATATTGTAAGTTAATTTTTTTCTGAAAATTTTCATGTACTCCGAAATTTAAAAAAAAAATCCAAAAATTTTTTTTTTTCATTTTGTTCAAAAAATCTATAGTCTGAAACTTGTTATAACTGAATATTGTAAGTTGATTTTTTTCTGAAAATTTTCATGTACTCCGAAATTTAAAAAAAAAAATCCAAAAATTTTGTTTGCATTTCGTTCTCAAAAAACTTGTTATAACTGAACATTTTAACTTAATTTTTTTTAATTTTTCATGTACCCCGCCATTTTTGAAAAAAATCCAAAAAATTTTTCGTTCTCAAAATCTATAGTCTGAAACTTGTTAAAACTGAATATTGTAATTTGATTTTTTTTTTTTTTTTTAAATTTTTATGTACCCCGACATTAAAAAAAAAAAATTCAAAATTTTTTTTTTTGCATTTTGTTTTCTAAAAATTTTGTTTGCATTTCGGTCTTTAAAAATATAGTCTTAAACTTGTTATAACTGAATATTGTAATTTGATTATTTTTTTAATTTTCATGTAAAAAAAGAAAAAAAATTCAAAATTTTTTTTTTGCATTTCGTTCTTAAAATCTATAGTCTGAAACTTTTTATCACTAAATATTGTAATTTGATTATTTTTTTAATTTTCATGGACCTTGACATTTAAAAAAAAAAAAACCAAAATTTTTTTTTGCATTTCGTTCTCAAAAACTATAGTCTGAAACTTGTTAAAACTGAATATTCGAGTTTAATTTTTTTTTTTTCTTGAAATTTTCATGTACCCCGACATTTTTGAAAAAAAAATCCAAAAAATTTTTCGTTCTAAAAATCTATAGTCAAAAACTTGTTGAAACTGAATATTGTAAGTTAATTTTTTTCTGAAAATTTTCATATACTCCGAAATTTAAAAAAAAAAACCAAAATTTTTTTTTTGCATTTCGTTCTCAAAATCTATAGTCTGAAACTTGTTATGACTGAATATTATAAGTTGGTTTTTTTCTGAATATTTTCATGTACTCCGAAATAAAAAAAAAATCCAAAAATTTTGTTTGCATTTCGTTCTCAAAAAATATAGTCTGAAACTTGTTATAACTGATAATTGTAATTTGATTATTTTTTTAATTTTCATTAAAAAAAGAAAAAAATCCAAAATTTTTTTTTGCATTTCGTTCTTAAAATCTATAGTCTGAAACTTGTTCAAACTGAATTTTGTAGTTTAATTTTTTTTTTTTAAATTTTCATGTACTCCGAAATTTAAAAAAAAAATCCAAAAATTTTGTTTGCATTTCGTTCTCAAAAAATATAGTCTAATTTGATTATTTTTTTAATTTTCATGGACCTTGACATTAAAAAAAAAAATCCAAAATTTTTTTTTGCATTTCGTTCTAAAAATCTATAGTCTGAAACTTGTTATAACTGAATATTGGAGTTTAATTTATTTTTTTTTTTTTGAAATTTTCATGTACCCCGACATTTGTGAATAAAAAAATCCAAAAAATTTTTCGTTCTAAAAATCTATAGTCAAAAACTTGTTGAAACTGAATATTGTAAGTTAATTTTTTTCTGAAAATTTTCATGTACTCCGAAATTTAAAAAAAAAAATTTAAAATTTTTTTTTTGCATTTCGTTCTCAAAATCTATAGTCTGAAACTTGTTATAACTGAATATTATAAGTTGGTTTTTTTCTGAATATTTTCATGTACTCCGAAATTAAAAAAAAAAAATCCGAAAATTTTGTTTGCATTTCGTTCTCAAAAAATATAGTCTGAAACTTGTTATAACTGAATATTGTAATTTGATTATTTTTTTAATTTTCAATTAAAAAAAGAAAAAAATTCAAAATTTTTTTTTGCATTTCGTTCTTAAAATCTATAGTCTGAAACTTGTTCAAACTGAATATTGTGGTATAATTTTTTTTTTTTAAATTTTCATGTACTCCGAAATTTAAAAAAAAAATCCAAAAATTTTGTTTGCATTTCGTTCTTAAAAAATATAGTCTGAAACTTGTTATAACTGAATATTGTAATTTGATTATTTTTTTAATTTTTCATTAAAAAAAAAAAATCCAAAATTTTTTTTTGCATTTCGTTCTCAAAATCTATAGTCTGAAACTTGTTATAACTGAATATTGTAAGTTGATTTTTGTCTGAAAATTTTCATGTACCCCGAAGTTCAAAAAAAAAATCCAAAAATTTTTTTTGCATTTCGTTTGCAAAATCTATAGTCAAAAACTTGTTAAAAAAAAAAATTCCAAAAATTTTGTTTGCATTTCGGTCTCAAAATCTATAGTCTGAAACTTGTTGAAAATGAATATTGTAAGTTAATTTTTTTCTGAAAATTTTCATGTACTCCGAAATTAAAAAAAAAAATCCAAAATTTTTTTTTTGCATTTCGTTCAAAAATCTATAGTCTGAAACTTGTTATAACTGAATATTGTAAGTTGATTTTTTTCTGAAAATTTTCATGTACTCCGAAATTTAAAAAAAAAAATCCAAAAATTTTGTTTGCATTTCGTTCTCAAAAAATATAGTCTGAAACTTGTTATAACTGAATATTGTAATTTGATTTTTTTTAATTTTCATGGACCTTGACATTTAAAAAAAAAAAAAAATTCAAAATTTTTTTTTGCATTTCGTTCTCAAAATCTATAGTCTGAAACTTGTTATAACTGAATATTGTAAGTTGATTTTTTTTTTTGAAATTTTCATGTACTCCGAAATTTAAAAAAAAATCCAAAAATTTTGTTTGCATTTCGTTCTTTAAAAATATATTCTGAAACTTGTTATAACTGAATATTGTAATTTGATTTTTTTTTAAATTTTCATGTACCCCGACATTTAAAAAAAAAAATCCAAAAATTTTGTTTGCATTTCGTTCTCAAAATCTATAGTCTGAAACATGTTGAAACTGAATATTGTAAGTTTATTTTTTTCTGAAAATTTTCATGTACTCCGAAATTTAAAAAAAAAAATCCAAATTTTTTTTTTGCATTTCGTTCTCAAAATCTATAGTCTGAAACTTGTTATAACTGAATATTGTAAGTTGATTTTTTTCTGAAAATTTTTATGTACTCCGAAATTTAAAAAAAAAAATTCAAAAATTTTGTTTGCATTTCGTTTTCAAAAAATATAGTCTGAAACTTGTTATAACTGAATATTGTAATTTGATTTTTTTTTAATTTTCATGGACCTTGACATTTAAAAAAAAAAAAAAAATTCAAAATTTTTTTTTTTGCATTTCGTTCTCAAAATCTATAGTCTGAAACTTGTTATAACTGAATATTGTAAGTTGATTTTTTTCTGAAAATTTTCATGTACTCCGAAATTAAAAAAAAAATCCAAAAATTTTGTTTGCATTTCGTTCTTAAAAAATATAGTCTGAAACTTGTTATAACTGAATATTAAAATTTGATTTTTTTTTTAATTTTCATGTACCTCGACATTTTTCAAAAAAAAAATCCAAAAAATTTTTTTTCGTTCTCAAAATCTATAGTCTGAAACTTGTTGAAAATGAATATTGTAAGTTTATTTTTTTCTGAAAATTTTCATGTACTCCAAAATTTAAAAAAAAATCCAATAACTTTTTTTTTTGCATTTCGTTCTCAAAATCTATAGTCTGAAACTTGTTATAACTGAATATTGTAAGTTGATTTTTTTCTGAAAATTTTCATGTACTCCGAAATTTAAAAAAAAAAAATCCAAAAATTTTGTTTGCATTTCGTTCTTAAAAAATATAGTCTGAAACTTGTTATAACTGAATATTGTAATTTGATTTTTTTTTAAATTTTCATGGACCTTGACATTTAAAAAAAAAAAAAATTCAAAATTTTTTTTTTGCATTTCGTTCTCAAAATCTATAATCTGAAACTTGTTATAACTGAATATTGTAACTTGATTTTTTTCTGAAAATTTTCATGTACTCCGAAATTAAAAAAAAAAATCCAAAAATTTTGTTTGCATTTCGTTCTTAAAAAATATAGTCTGAAACTTGTTATAACTGAATATTGTAATTTGATTTTTTTTTAATTTTCATGTACCCCGACATTTTTAAAAAAAAAAAATCCAAAAAAATTTTTTTTCGTTCTCAAAATCTATAGTCTGAAACTTGTTGAAACTGAATATTGTAAGTTTATTTTTTTTCTGAAAATTTTCATGTACTCCGAAATTTAAAAAAAAAAAAATCCAAATTTTTTTTTTTGCATTTCGTTCTCAAAATCTATAGTCTGAAACTTGTTATAACTGAATATTGTAAGTTTATTTTTTTCTGAAAATTTTCTATAGTCTCATAGTCTATAGTCTGAAACTTGTTCTAACTGAATATTGTAAGTTTATTTTTTTCTGAAAATTTTCATGTACTCCGAAATTTAAAAAAAAAATCAAAAAATTTTGTTTGCATTTCGTTCTCAAAAACTATAGTCTGAAACTTGATATAACTGAATATTGTTATTTAATTTTTTTTTTTTTTTCATGTACCCCGACATTTTTAAAAAAAATCCAAAACATTTTTTTTCGTTCTCAAAATCTATAGTCTGAAACTTGTTGAAACTGAATATTGTAAGTTAATTTTTTTTTTGAAAATTTTCATGTACTCCGAAAATTTAAAAAAAAATCCAAAAATTTTTTTTTTTTCATTTTGTTCAAAAAATCTATAGTCTGAAACTTGTTATAACTGAATATTGTAAGTTGATTTTTTTTCTGAAAATTTTCATGTACTCCGAAATTTAAAAAAAAAATCCAAAAAAATTTTGTTTGCATTTCGTTCTCAAAAAACTTGTTATAACTGAATATTGTAATTTATTTTTTTTTTAATTTTTCATGTACCCCGACATTTTTAAAAAAAATCCAAAAAATTTTTTTTCGTTCTCAAAATCTATAGTCTGAAACTTGTTAAAACTGAATATTGTAATTTGATTTTTTTTTTTTTTTAAATTTTTATGTACCCCGACATTAAAAAAAAAATTCAAAATTTTTTTTTTTTCATTTTTTTCTAAAAATTTTGTTTGCATTTCGGTCTTAAAAACTATAGTCTGAAACTTGTTATAACTGAATATTGTAATTTGATTTTTTTTTAATTTTCATGTACTCCGACATTTAAAAAAAAAAATCCAAAAATTTTTTTGTTTTCAAAATCTATAGTCTGAAACTTGTTATAACTGAATATTGTAACTTAATTTTTTTTTAATTTTTCATGTACCCCGACATTTTTCAAAAAAAAAATCCAAATGCATTTTTCGTTCTAAAAAATCTATAGTCTGAAACATGTTGAAACTGAATATTGTAAGTTTATTTTTTTCTGAAAATTTTCATGTACTCCGAAATTTCAAAAAAAAAATCCAAAAATTTTTTTTTTTTTGCATTTCGGTCTCAAAAAATATAGTCAGAAACTTGTTAAAACTGAATATTGTAAGTTTATTTTTTTCTGAAAATTTTCATGTACTCCGAAATTTAAAAAAAAAATCCAAATATTTTGTTTGCATTTCGTTCTCAAAAACTATAGTCTGAAAACTTGTTATAACTGAATATTGTAATTTGATTTTTTTTTTTTTAATTTTCATGTACCCCGACATTTAAAAAAAAAATCCAAAATTTTTTTTTTTTGCATTTCGTTCTCAAAAATATAGTCTGAAACTTGTTATAACTGAATATTGTAATTTGATTTTTTTTTTAATTTTCATGTACTCCGACATTTAAAAAAAAAAATCCAAAAAATTTTTTGTTTTCAAAATCTATAGTCAAAAACTTGTTATAACTGAATATTGTAACTTAATTTTTTTTTAATTTTTCATGTACTCCGACATTTTTAAAAAAAAAAACTAAAACATTATTCGTTCTAAAAATCTATAGTCTGAAACTTGTTGAAACTGAATATTGTAAGTTTATTTTTTTCTGAAAATTTTCATGTACTCCGAAATTTCAAAAAAAAAATCCAAAAATTTTTTTGCATTTCGGTCTCAAAAAATATAGTCAAAAACTTGATAAAACTGAATATTGTAAGTTTATTTTTTTCTGAAAATTTTCATGTACTCCGAAATTTAAAAAAAAAAAATCCAAAAATTTTGTTTGCATTTCGTTCTCAAAAAATATAGTCTGAAACTTTTTATAACTGAATATTGTAATTTGATTTTTTTTTTGAATTTTCATGGACCTTGACATTTAAAAAAAAAAAAATCAAAATTTTTTTTTTGCATTTCGTTCTCAAAAAATATAGTCTGAAACTTGTTATAACTGAATATTGTAATTTGATTTTTTTTTTAATTTTCATGTACCTTGACATTTAAAAAAAAAAATCCAAAATAAAAAAAGAAAATAAAAATAAAAATTTTTTTTTTGCATTTCGTTCTCAAAAACTATAGTCTGAAACTTGTTATAACTGAATATTGTAATTTGATTTTTTTTTTAATTTTCATGTAACATTTTAAAAAAAAAAAAAATCCAAAAAATTTTTTGATTTTCAAAATCCATAGTCAAAAACTTGTTATAACTGAATATTTTAATTTAATTTTTTTTTTAATTTTTCATGTACTCCGAAATTTAAAAAAAAAAATCCAAAAATTTTGTTTGCATTTCGTTCTCAAAAAATATAGTCTGAAACTTTTTATAACTGAATATTGTAATTTGATTTTTTTTTTAATTTTCATGGACCTTGACATTTAAAAAAAAAAAAACCAAAATTTTTTTTTTGCATTTCGTTCTCAAAAACTATAGTCTGAAACTTGTTAAAACCGAATATTGTAATTTAATTTTTTTTTTGTTTAAATTTTCATGTACTCCGAAATTTAAAAAAAAAAAATCCAAAAATTTTGTTTGCATTTCGTTCTCAAAAAATATAGTCTGAAACTTGTTATAACTGAATATTGTAATTTGATTATTTTTTTAATTTTCATGTACCTTGACATTTAAAAAAAAAAATCCAAAATTTTTTTTTTGCATTTCGTTCTCAAAATCTATAGTCTGAAACTTGTTATAACTGAATATTGTAAGTTGATTTTTTTCTGAAAATTTTCATGTACTCCGAAATTTAAAAAAAAAATCCAAAAATTTTGTTTGCATTTCGTTCTCAAAAAATATAGTCTGAAACTTGTTATAACTGAATATTGTAAATTGATTATTTTTTTAATTTTCATGTATCCAAATAAAGAAAAAAATCCAAAATTTTTTTTTGCATTTCGTTCTTAAAATCTATAGTCTGAAACTTGTTAAAACTGAATATTGTAATTTAATTTTTTTTTTTTAAATTTTCATGTACTCCGAAATTTAAAAAAAAATCCAAAAATTTTGTTTGCATTTCGTTCTCAAAAAATATAGTCTGAAACTTGTTATAACTGAATATTGTAATTTGATTTTTTTTTTAATTTTCAGATTAAAAAAAGAAAAAAATCCAAAATTTTTTTTTTGCATTTCGTTCTTAAAATCTATAGTCTGAAACTTGTTAAAACTGAATATTGTAATTTAATTTTTTTTTTTAAATTTTCATGTACTCCGAAATTTAAAAAAAAATCCAAAAATTTTGTTTGCATTTCGTTCTCAAAATCTATAGTCTGAAACTTGTTATAACTGAATATTGTAAATTGATTATTTTTTTAATTTTCATGTACCCGAAAAAAAAAAAAAATCCAAAATTTTTTTTTGCATTTCGTTCTCAAAATCTATAGTCTGAAACTTGTTATAACTGAATATTGGAGTTTAATTTATTTTTTTTTTAAATTTTCATGTACTCCGAAATTTTAAAAAAAAAAATCCAAAAAATTTTTTTGATTTCGTTCTAAAAATCTATAGTCTGAAACTTGTTGAAACTGAATATTGTAAGTTAATTTTTTTCTGAAAATTTTCATGTACTCCGAAATTTAAAAAAAAATTCAAAATTTTTTTTTTGCATTTCGTTCTCAAAATCTATAGTCTGAAACTTGTTATAACTGAATATTGTAAGTTGATATTTTTCTGAAAATTTTCATGTACTACGAAATTTAAAAAAAAAATCCAAAAATTTTGTTTGCATTTCGTTCTCAAAAATATAGTCTGAAACTTGTTATAACTGAATATTGTAAATTGATTTTTTTTTTAATTTTCATGTAAAATTAAAAAAAAATCCAAAATTTTTTTTTTGCATTTCGTTCTCAAAATCTATAGTCTGAAACTTGTTAAAACTGAATATTGTAGTTTAATTTTTTTTTTGAAAATTTTCATGTACTCCGAAATTAAAAAAAAAATTCAAAAATTTTGTTTGCATTTCGTTCTCAAAAAATATAGTCTGAAACTTGTTATAACTGAATATTGTAATTTGATTATTTTTTTAATTTTCATGTACCTTGACATTTAAAAAAAAAAATCCAAAATTTTTTTTTGCATTTCGTTCTAAAAATCTATAGTCTGAAACTTGTTATAACTGAATATTGGAGTTTATTTTATTTTTTTTTTTTGAAATTTTCATGTACTCCGACATTTGTGAAAAAAAAATCCAAAAAATTTGTTTTTTCGTTCTAAAAATCTATAGTCAAAAACTTGTTAAAACTGAATATTGTAAGTTAATTTTTTTCTGAAAATTTTCATGTACTCCGAAATTTAAAAAAAAAATTTAAAATTTTTTTTTTTGCATTTCGTTCTCAAAATCTATAGTCTGAAACTTGTTATAACTGAATATTGTAAGTTGATTTTTTTCTGAAAATTTTCATGTACTTCGAAATTAAAAAAAAATTCCAAAAATTTTGTTTGCATTTCGTTCTCAAAAAATATAGTCTGAAACTTGTTATAACTGATTATTGTAATTTGATTATTTTTTTAATTTTCATGTAAAATAAAGAAAAAAATCCAAAATTTTTTTTTGCATTTCGTTCTCAAAATCTATAGTCTGAAACTTGTTAAAACTGAATATTGTAATCTGATTTTTTTTTTTAAATTTTCATGTACTTCGAAATTTAAAAAAAAATCCAAAAATTTTGTTTGCATTTCGTTCTCAAAAAATATAGTCTGAAACTTGTTAAAACTGAATATTGTAAGTTGATTTTTTTCTGAAAATTTTCATGTACTCCGAAATTTAAAAAAAAATCCAAAAATTTTGTTTGCATTTCGTTCTCAAAAAATATAGTCTGAAACTTGTTATAACTGAATATTGTAATTTAATTTTTTTTTGTGTACCCCGACATTTTTAAAAAAAAATCCAAAACATTTTTTTCGTTCTCAAAATCTATAGTCTGAAACTTGTTGAAACTGAATATTGTAAGTTAATTTTTTTCTGAAAATTTTCATGTAACTTCGAAATTTAAAAAAAAATCCAAAAATTTTTTTTTTCATTTCGTTCAAAAAATCTATAGTCTGAAACTTGTTATAACTGAATATTGTAAGTTGATTTTTTTCTGAAAATTTTCATGTACTCCGAATTTAAAAAAAAAATCCAAAAATTTTGTTTGCATTTCGTTCTCAAAAAATATAGTCTGAAACTTGTTATAACTGAATATTGTAATTTGTTTTTTTTTTGATTTTCATGTAACCCTCGACATTTTTAAAAAAAAAAATCCAAAAAATTTTCGTTTTCAAAATCTATAGTCAAAAACTTGTTATAACTGAATATTGTAAGTTAATTTTTTTTTTTGAATTTTTCATGTACCCCGACATTTTTAAAAAAAAATTCCAAAAATTTTTTCGTTCACAAAATCTATAGTCTGAAACTTGTTAAAACTGAATATTGTAATTTGATTTTTTTTTGATTTTTTTCATGTAACTCCGACATTTAAAAAAAAATCCAAAATTTTTTTTTCCGCTCAAAAATTTTGTTTGCATTTCGGTCTTAAAAAATATAGTCTAAAACTTGTTATAACTGAATATTGTAATTTGATTTTTTTTTTTAATTTTCATGTACTCCGACATTTTTAAAAAAAAAATCCAAAAATTTTTTTGCATTTTCAAAATCTATAGTCAAAAACTTGTTATAACTGAATATTGTAGAGTTAATTTTTTTTTGAAAATTTTCATGTACCCCGAAATTTTTAAAAAAATCCAAAAATTTTTTTTCGTTCTCAAAATCTATAGTCTGAAACTTGTTAAAACTGAATATTGTAAGTTTATTTTTTTCTGAAAATTTTCATGTACTCCGAAACATAAAAAAATCCAAAATTTTTTTTTTGCATTTCGTTCTCAAAATCTATAGTCTGAAACTTGTTATAACTGAATATTGTAAGTTAATTTTTTTCTGAAAATTTTCATGTACTCCGAAATTTAAAAAAAAAATCCAAAAATTTTGTTTGCATTTCGGTCTCAAAAACTATAGTCTGAAACTTGTTAAAACTGAATATTGTAATTTAATTTTTTTCTGAAAAAATTTTTGTTTGCATTTCGTTCTCAAAATCTATAGTCTGAAACTTGTTATAACTGAATATTGTAAGTTGATTTTTTTCTGAAAATTTTCATGTACTCCGAAATTTAAAAAAAAAATCCAAAAATTTTGTTTGCATTTCGTTCTCAAAATCTATAGTCTGAAACTTGTTATAACTGAATATTGTATTTTAATTTTTTTTTGTGTACTCCGACATTTTTAAAAAAAATCCAAAAAATTTTGTTTTTTCGTTCTCAAAATCTATAGTCTGAAACTTGTTGAAACTGAATATTGTAAGTTAATTTTTTTCTGAAAATTTTCATGTACTCTGAAATTTAAAAAAAAATCCAAAAAGTTTTTTCGTTCTAAAATCTATAGTCTGAAACTTGTTATAACTGAATATTGTAAGTTGATTTTTTTCTGAAAATTTTCATGTACTCCGAAATTTAAAAAAAAAAATCCAAAAATTTTGTTTGCATTTCGTTCTCAAAAACTATAGTCTGAAACTTGTTATAACTGAATATTGTAATTTGTTTTTTTTTTTTATTTTCATGTAACTCCGACATTTTTGAAAAAAAAAATCCAAAAATTTTGTTTCGTTTTCAAAATCCATAGTCAAAAACTTGTTATAACTGAATATTGTTACTTAATTTTTTTTAATTTTTCATGTACCCCGACATTTTTAAAAAAAAATCCAAAAATTTTTTTTTTTCGTTCTCAAAATCTATAGTCTGAAACTTGTTAAAACTGAATATTGTAATTTGATTTTTTTTTTTTAAATTTTCATGTACTCCGACATTAAAAAAAAAAATCCAAAATTTTTTTTTTTGCATTTCGTTCTCAAAAATTTTGTTTGCATTTCGGTCTTTAATAATATAGTCTGAAACTTGTTATAACTGAATATTGTAATTTGATTTTTTTTTTTAATTTTCATGTACCACATTTTTAAAAAAAAATCCAAAAAATTTTTTGATTTTCAAAATCTATAGTCAAAAACTTGTTAAAACTGAATATTGTAAGTTAATTTTTTTTTAATTTTTCATGTACCCCGACATTTTTAAAAAAAAAACCAAAAATTTTTTTTTTCGTTCTCAAAATCTATAGTCTGAAACATGTTGAAACTGAATATTGTAAGTTTATTTTTTTCTGAAAATTTTCATGTACTCCGAAATTTAAAAAAAAAATCCAAAATTTTTTTTTGCATTTCGGTCTCAAAAAATATAGTCAAAAACTTGATAAAACTGAATATTGTAAGTTTATTTTTTTCTGAAAATTTTCATGTACTCCGAAATTTAAAAAAAAAATTCAAAAATTTTGTTTGCATTTCGGTCTCAAAAAATATAGTCTGAAACTTGTTATAACTGAATATTGTAATTTGATTTTTTTTTTTAATTTTCATGTACCCCGACATTTTTGAAAAGAAAAATCCAAAAAATTAAAAATTTTTTTTTTGACTTTCGTTCTCAAAATCTATAGTCTGAAACTTGTTATAACTGAATATTATAAGTTGGTTTTTTTCTGAAAATTTTCATGTACTCCGAAATTAAAAAAAAAATCCAAAAATTTTGTTTGCATTTCGGTCTCAAAAAATATAGTCTGAAACTTGTTATAACTGAATATTGTAATTTGATTTTTTTTTTAATTTTCATGTACTCCAAAAAAGAAAAAAAATCCAAAATTTATTTTTGCATTTCGTTCTTAAAATCTATAGTCTGAAACTTGTTAAAACTGAATATTGTAAGTTGATTTTTTTCTGAAAATTTTCATGTACTCCGAAATTTAAAAAAAAATCAAAAATTTTGTTTGCATTTCGTTCTCAAAAAATATAGTCTGAAACTTGTTATAACTGAATATTGTAAGTTGATTTTTTTTTGAAAATTTTCATGTACTCCGAAATTTAAAAAAAAAATCCAAAAATTTTGTTTGCATTTCGTTCTCAAAAAATATAGTCAGAAACTTGTTATAACTGAATATTGTAAGTTGATTTTTTTCTGAAAATTTTCATGTACTCCGAAATTTAAAAAAAAAATCCAAAAATTTTGTTTGCATTTCGTTCTCAAAAAATATAGTCTGAAACTTGTTATAACTGAATATTGTATTTTAATTTTTTTTTATGTACCCCGACATTTTTGAAAAAATCCAAAACATTTTTCGTTCTCAAAATCTATAGTCTGAAACTTGTTAAAACTGAATATTGTAAGTTAATTTTTTTCTGAAAATTTTCATGTACTCCGAAATTTAAAAAAAAATCCAAAAATTTTTTTTTTCATTTCGTTCAAAAAGTTTATGTCTGAAACTTGTTATAACTGAAAATTGTAAGTTGATTTTTTTCTGAAAATTTTCATGTACTCCGAAATTTAAAAAAAAAATATAGTCTGAAACTTGTTATAACTGAATATTGTAATTTGTTTTTTTTTTTTATTTTCATGTAACCCCGACATTTTTGAAAAAAAAAATTCCAAAAAATTTTTCGTTTTCAAAATCTATAGTCAAAAACTTGTTATAAATGAACATTTTAACTTAATTTTTTTTTTTTATTTTTCATGTACCCCGCCATTTTTAAAAAAAAATTCCAAAATATTTTTCGTTCTCAAAATCTATAGTCTGAAACTTGTTCAAACTGAATATTGTAATTTGATTTTTTTTTTTTTTTAATTTTCATGTACTCCGACATTTAAAAAAAAAAAATCCAAAATTTTTTTTTTTTGCATTTTGTTCTCTAAAAATTTTGTTTGCATTTCGGTCTTTAAAAATATAGTCTTAAACTTGTTATAACTGAATATTGTAATTAGATTTAACATTTTAAAAAAAAAAAAAATCCAAAAAATTTTTTGTTTTCAAAATCCATAGTCAAAAACTTGTTAAAACTGAATATTGTAGAGTTAATTTTTTTTTAATTTTCATGTACCCCGCAATTTTTAAAAAAAATCCAAAAATTTTTTTTTTTCGTTCTCAAAATCTAAAGTCTGAAACATGTTAAAACTGAATATTGTAAGTTTATTTTTTTCTGAAAATTTTCATGTACTCCGAAACTTAAAAAAAAATCCAAAATTTTTTTTTTTGCATTTCGTTCTCAAAATTTATAGTCTGAAACTTGTTATAACTGAATATTGTAAGTTGATTTTTTTCTGAAAATTTTCATGTACTCCGAAATTTAAAAAAAAATCCAAAAATTTTGTTTGCATTTCGGTCTCAAAAAATATAGTCAAAAACTTGTTAAAACTGAATATTGTAATTTAATATTTTTCTGAAAAATTTTGTTTGCATTTCGGTCTCAAAAAATATAGTCTGAAACTTGTTCTAACTGAATATTGTAAGTTGATTTTTTTCTGAAAATTTTCATGTACTCCGAAATTTAAAAAAAAATCCAAAAATTTTGTTTGCATTTCGTTCTCAAAAAATATAGTCTGAAACTTGTTATAACTGAATATTGTATTTTAATTTTTTTTTATGTACCCCGACATTTTTAAAAAAAATCCAAAATATTTTTTTTTTCGTTCTCAAAATCTATAGTCTGAAACTTGTTCAAACTGAATATTGTAAGTTAATTTTTTTCTGAAAATTTTCATGTACTCCGAAATTTAAAAAAAAATCCAAAAATTTTTTTTTTCATTTCGTTCAAAAAATTTATAGTCTGAAACTTGTTATAACTGAATATTGTAAGTTGATTTTTTTCTGAAAATTTTCATGTACTCCGAAATTTAAAAAAAAAATCCAAAAATTTTGTTTGCATTTCGTTCTCAAAAAATATAGTCTGAAACTTGTTATAACTGAATATTGTAATTTGTTTTTTTTTTTAATTTTCATGTAACCCCGACATTTTTGAAAAAAAAAATCCAAAAATTTTTTTCGTTTTCAAAATCTATAGTCAAAAACTTGTTATAACTGAATATTGTAAGTTAATTTTTTTTTAATTTTTCATGTACCCCGCCATTTTTAAAAAAAAAATCCAAAAAATTTTTCGTTCTCAAAATCTATAGTCTGAAACTTGTTAAAACTGAATATTGTAATTTGATTTTTTCTTTTTTTTTAATTTTCATGTACTCCGACATTTAAAAAAAAAAATCCAAAATTTTTTTTTTTGCATTTTGTTCTCTAAAAATTTTGTTTGCATTTCGGTCTTAAAAAATATAGTCTGAAACTTGTTATAACTGAATATTGTAATTTGATTTTTTTTTTAATTTTCATGTACTCCGACATTTAAAAAAAAAAAATCCAAAAAATTTTTTGTTTTCAAAATCTATAGTCAAAAACTTGTTATAACTGAATATTGTAACGTTAATTTTTTTTTAAATTTTCATGTACCCCGCAATTTTTAAAAAAAATCCAAAAAATTTTTTTTTTCGTTCTCAAAATCTATAGTCTGAAACATGTTAAAACTGAATATTGTAAGTTTATTTTTTTCTGAAAATTTTCATGTACTCCGAAATTTAAAAAAAAATCCAAAATTTTTTTTTTGCATTTCGTTCTCAAAATCTATAGTCTGAAACTTGTTAAAACTGAATATTGTAAGTTAATTTTTTTCTGAAAATTTTCATGTACTCCTAAATTTAAAAAAAATCCAAAAATTTTGTTTGCATTTCGGCCTCAAAAAATATAGTCTGAAACTTGTTAAAACTGAATATTGAAATTTAATTTTTTTTTGAAAAATTTTGTTTGCATTTCGGTCTCAAAAAATATAGTCTGAAACTTGTTGAAACTGAATATTGTAAGTTAATTTTTTTCTGAAAATTTTCATGTACTCCGAAATTTAAAAAAAAAATCCAAAAATTTTGTTTGCATTTCGTTCTCAAAAAATATAGTCTGAAACTTGTAATAACTGAATATTGTATTTTAATTTTTTTTTGTGTACCCCGACATTTTTAAAAAAAATCCAAAACATTTTGTTTTCGTTCTCAAAATCTATAGTCTGAAACTTGTTAAAACTGAATATTGTAAGTTAATTTTTTTCTGAAAATTTTCATGTACTCCGAAATTTAAAAAAAAATCCAAAAATTTTTTTTTGCATTTCGTTCTCAAAATCTATAGTCTGAAACTTGTTAAAACTGAATATTGTAAGTTGATTTTTTTCTGAAAATTTTCATGTACTCCGAAATTTAAAAAAAAAATCCAAAAATTTTGTTTGCATTTCGTTTTCAAAATCTTTAGTCTGAAACTTGTAATAACTGAATATTGTAATTTGTTTTTTTTTTTTATTTTCATGTAACCCCGACATTTTTGAAAAAATAAAATCCAAAAAATTTTTCGTTTTCAAAATCTATAGTCAAAAACTTGTTATAACTGAATATTGTAACTTAATTTTTTTTTAAATTTTTCATGTACCCCGACATTTTAAAAAAAAATTCCAAAAATTTTGTTTTTTCGTTCTCAAAATCTATAGTCTGAAACTTGTTAAAACTGAATATTGTAATTTGATTTTTTCTTTTTTTTTTAATTTTCATGTACTCCGACATTTAAAAAAAAAAATCCAAAATTTTTTTTTTTTGCATTTCGTTCTCTAAAAATTTTGTTTGCATTTCGGTCTTTAATAATATAGTCTGAAACTTGTTATAACTGAATATTGTAATTTGATATTTTTTTTAAATTTTCATGTACCCACATTTTTTAAAAAAAAAATCCAAAAAATTTTTTGATTTTCAAAATCTATAGTCAAAAACTTGTTATAACTGAACATTGTAACTTAATTTTTTTTTAATTTTTCATGTACCCCGACATTTTTCAAAAAAAACCAAAAAATTTTTCGTTCTCAAAATCTATAGTCTGAAACATGTTGAAACTGAATATTGTAAGTTTATTTTTTTCTGAAAATTTTCATGTACTCCGAAACTTAAAAAAAAAATCCAAAATTTTTTTTTTTTTTGCATTTCGGTCTCAAAAAATATAGTCAAAAACTTGATAAAACTGAATATTGTAAGTTTATTTTTTTCTGAAAATTTTCATGTACTCCGAAATTTAAAAAAAAATTCAAAAATTTTGTTTGCATTTCGGTCTCAAAAAATATAGTCTGAAACTTGTTATAACTGAATATTGTAATTTGATTTTTTTTTTAATTTTCATGTACTCCGACATTTTTGAAAAAAAAAATCCAAAAAATTTGTTTGCATTTCGTTCTCAAAATCTATAGTCAGAAACTTGTTATAACTGAACATTTTAACTTAATTTTTTTTTTAATTTTTCATGTACCCCGATATTTTTCAAAAAAAAATCTAAAGCATTTTTCGTTCTAAAAATCTATAGTCTGAAACTTGTTGAAACTGAATATTGTAAGTTGATTTTTTTTCTGAAAATTTTCATGTACTCCGAAATTAAAAAAAAAATCCAAAAATTTTGTTTGCATTTCGTTCTCAAAAAATATAGTCTGAAACTTGTTATAACTGAATATTGTATTTTAATTTTTTTTTATGTACTCCGACATTTTTAAAAAAAATCCAAAACATTTTTTTTTCGTTCTCAAAATCTATAGTCTGAAACTTGTTAAAACTGAATATTGTAAGTTAATTATTTTCTGAAAATTTTCATGTACTCCGAAATTTAAAAAAAAATCCAAAATTTTTTTTTTCATTTCGGTCTTAAAATCTATAGTCTGAAACTTGTTATAACTGAATATTGTAATTTGATTTTTTTTTTAATTTTCATGTACCCCGACATTTTTGAAAAAAAAAATCCAAAAAATTTTTCGTTCTCAAAATCCATAGTCAAAAACTTGTTATAACTGAACATTTTAACTTAATTTTTTTTTTAATTTTTCATGTACCCCGACATTTTTCAAAAAAAAAATCTAAAGCATTTTTCGTTCTAAAAATCTATAGTCTGAAACTTGTTGAAAATGAATATTGTAAGTTGATTTTTTTCTGAAAATTTTCATGTACTCCGAAATTAAAAAAAAAAAATCCAAAAATTTTGTTTGCATTTCGTTCTCAAAAAATATAGTCTGAAACTTGATAAAACTGAATATTGTAAGTTCATTTTTTTTTTTTAAATTTTCATGTACTCCGAAATTAAAAAAAAAATCCAAAAATTTTGTTTGCATTTCGGTCTCAAAAAATATAGTCAAAAACTTGTTAAAACTGAATATTGTAATTTAATTTTTTTCTGAAAAATTTTGTTTGCATTTCGGTCACAAAAAATATAGTCTGAAACTTGTTATAACTGAATATTGTAATTTGATTTTTTTTTTTAATTTTCATGTAACCCCGACATTTTTGAAAAAAAAAATCCAAAAAATTTTTCGTTCTCAAAATCTATAGTCTGAAACATGTTGAAACTGAATATTGTAAGTTTATTTCGTTCTCAAAATCTATAGTCTTAAACTTGATAAAACTGAATATTGTAAGTTGATTTTTTTCTGAAAATTTTCATGTACTCCGAAATTTAAAAAAAAAATCCAAAAATTTTGTTTGCATTTCGTTCTCAAAAAATATAGTCTGAAACTTGTTATAACTGAATATTGTAATTTGATTTTTTTTTTTTTTAATTTTCATGTACCCCGACATTTTTGAAAAAAAAAATCCAAAAAATTTTTCGTTCTCAAAATCCATAGTCAAAAACTTGTTATAACTGAATATTGTAACTTAATTTTTTAAAAATTTTCATTTTTCAAAAAAAAAATCCAAAGCATTTTTCGTTCTAAAAATCTATAGTCTGAAACTTGTTGAAACTGAATATTGTAAGTTGATTTTTTTCTGAAAATTTTCATGTACTCCGAAATTAAAAAAAAAATCCAAAAATTTTGTTTGCATTTCGTTCTCAAAAAATATAGTCTGAAACTTGTTATAACTGAATATTGTAATTTGATTTTTTTTTTAATTTTCATGGACCTTGACATTTAAAAAAAAAAAAATCCAAAATTTTTTTTTGCATTTCGTTCTCAAAATCTATAGTCTAAAACTTGTTAAAACTGAATATTGTAAGTTAATTTTTTTTTTAAATTTTCATGTACTCCGAAATTTAAAAAAAAAATCCAAAAATTTTGTTTGCATTTCGTTCTTAAAAAATATAGTCTGAAACTTGTTATAACTGAATATTGTAATTTGATTTTTTTTAATTTTCATGGACCTTGACATTAAAAAAAAATTTTCATGTACTCCGAAATTTAAAAAAAAAATCCAAAAATTTTGTTTGCATTTCGTTCTTAAAAAATATAGTCTGAAACTTGTTATAACTGAATATTGTAATTTGATTTTTTTTTAATTTTCATGTACCCCGACATTTTTAAAAAAAAAATCCAAAATTTTTTTTTGCATTTCGTTTTCAAAATCTATAGTCTGAAACTTGTTGAAACTGAATATTGTAAGTTTATTTTTTTCTGAAAATTTTCATGTACTCCGAAATTTAAAAAAAAATCCAAAAATTTTGTTTGCATTTCGGTCTCAAAAAATATAGTCAAAAACTTGATAAAACTGAATATTGTAAGTTCATTTTTTTTTGAAAATTTTCATGTACTCCGAAATTCAAAAAAAAAATCCAAAATTTTATAGTCTGAAACTTGTTAAAACTGAATATTGTAAGTTGATTTTTTCTGAAAATTTTCATGTACTCCGAAATTTAAAAAAAAATCCAAAAATTTTGTTTGCATTTCGGTCTTAAAAAATATAGTCTGAAACTTGTTATAACTGAATATTGTAATTTGATTTTTTTTTTAATTTTCATGTACTCCGAAATTTAAAAAAAAATCCAAAAATTTTGTTTGCATTTCGGTCTTTAAAAATATAGTCTGAAACTTGTTATAACTGAATATTGTAATTTGATTTTTTTTTAATTTTCATGTACTCCGAAACTTAAAAAATAAATCCAAAAATTTTGTTTGCATTTCGGTCTCAAAAAATATAGTCAAAAACTTGATAAAACTTAATATTGTAAATTCATTTTTTTTTGGAAAATTTTCATGTACTCCGAAATTAAAAAAAAAATCCAAAAATTTTGTTTGCATTTCGGTCTCAAAACATATAGTCAAAAACTTGTTAAAACTGAATATTGTAATTTAATTTTTTTCTGAAAAATTTTGTTTGCATTTCGGTCACAAAAAATATAGTCTGAAACTTGTTATAACTGAATATTGTAATTTGATTTTTTTTTTAATTTTCATGTAACCCCGACATTTTTAAAAAAAAAAATCCAAAAATTTTTTCGTTCTCAAAATCTATAGTCTGAAACATGTTGAAACTGAATATTTTCATGTACTCCGAAATTTAAAAAAAAAATCCAAAAATTTTGTTTGCATTTCGGTCTTAAAAAATATAGTCTGAAACTTGTTAAAACTGAATATTGTAAGTTGATTTTTTTTTAAATTTTCATGTACTCCGAAATTAAAAAAAAAATCCAAAAATTTTGTTTGCATTTCGGTCTCAAAAAATATAGTCAAAAACTTGTTAAAACTGAATATTGTAAGTTAATTTTTTTCTGAAAATTTTCATGTACTCCGAAATTTAAAAAAAAAATCCAAAAATTTTGTTTGCATTTCGGTCTCAAAAATTATAGTCTGAAACTTGTTAAAACTGAATATTGTAATTTGATTTTTTTTTTAATTTTCATGTACCCCGAAATTTTTAAAAAAAAAATTCCAAAAATTTTTTTGATTTTCTCAAAATCTATAGTCAAAAACTTGTTAAAACTGAATATTGTAAGTTAATTTTTTTTTGAAATTTTCATGTACTCCGACATTTTAAAAAAAATCCAAAAATTTTGTTTTTTCGTTCTCAAAATCTATAGTCTGAAACTTGTTATAACTGAATATTGTAATTTAATTTTTTTTTTAATTTTCATGGACCTTGACATTTAAAAAAAAAATCCAAAATTTTTTTTTGCATTTCGTTCTCAAAATCTATAGTCTGAAACTTGTTAAAACTGAATATTGTAAGTTGATTTTTTTCTGAAAATTTTCATGTACTCCGAAATTAAAAAAAAAATTCAAAAATTTTGTTTGCATTTCGGTCTCAAAAAATATAGTCAAAAACTTGTTAAAACTGAGTATTGTAAATTAATTTTTTTCTGAAAATTTTCATGTACTCCGAAATTTAAAAAAAAATCCAAAATTTTATTTTTGCATTTCGTTCTCAAAATCTATAGTCTGAAACTTGTTGAAACTGAATATTGTAAGTTAATTTTTTTTTGAAAATTTTCATGTACTCCGAAATTAAAAAAAAAAATCCAAAAATTTTTTTTTTTTCATTTCGTTCTCAAAATCTATAGTCTGAAACTTGTTAAAACTGAATATTGTAATTTGATTTTTTTTTTAATTTTCATGGACCTTGACATTTTAAAAAAAAAAAAAATCCAAAATTTTTTTTTGCATTTCGTTCTCAAAATCTATAGTCTGAAACTTGTTGAAACTGAATATTGTAAGTTTTTTTTTTTTTGAAAATTTTCATGTACTCCGAAATTAAAAAAAAAATCCAAAAATTTTGTTTGCATTTCGGTCTCAAAAAATATAGTCAAAATCTTGATAAAACTGAATATTGTAAGTTAATTTTTTTTTGATAATTTTCATTTACTCCGAAATTTTAAAAAAAAATCCAAAAATTTTTTTTTCATTTCGTTCTCAAAATCTATAGTCTGAAACATGTTGAAACTGAATATTGTAAGTTGATTTTTTTTTGTTTTTAATCTGAAATTTTCATGTACTCCGAAATTTAAAAAAAAAATCCAAAATTTTTGTTTTTTGCATTTCGTTCTCAAAAACTATAGTCTGAAACTTGTTATAACTGAATATTGTAATATGATTTTTTTTTTAATTTTCATGGACCTTGACATTTAAAAAAAATAAAAAAAAAAAATCCAAAATTTTTTTTTGCATTTCGTTCTCAAAATCTATAGTCTGAAACTTGTTGAAACTGAATATTGTAAGTTAATTTTTTTCTGAAAATTTTCATGTACTCCGAAATTTAAAAAAAAATACAAAATTTTTTTTTGCATTTCGTTCTCAAAATCTATAGTCTGAAACTTGTTAAAACTGAATATTGTAAGTTAATTTTTTTCTGAAAATTTTCATGTACTCCGAAACTTAAAAAAAAAATCCAAAAATTTTGTTTGCATTTCGGTCTCAAAAAATATAGTCAAAAACTTGATAAAACTGAATATTGTAAGTTAATTTTTTTCTGAAAATTTTCATGTACTCCGAAATTTAAAAAAAAAATCCAAAAATTTTGTTTGCATTTCGGTCTCAAAAAATATAGTCTGAAACTTGATAAAACTGAATATTGTAAGTTAATTTTTTTTTGTAAAATTTTCATGTACTCCGAAATTTAAAAAAAAAAATCCAAAATTTTTTTTTGCATTTCGTTCTCAAAATCTATAGTCTGAAACTTGTTGAAACTGAATATTGTAAGTTAATTTTTTTTTGAAAATTTTCATGTACTCCGAAATTAAAAAAAAAATCCAAAATTTTTTTTTGCATTTCGTTCTCAAAATCTATAGTCTGAAACTTGTTGAAACTGAATATTGTAAGTTAATTTTTTTTTGAAAATTTTCATGTACTCCGAAATTAAAAAAAAAATCCAAAAATTTTGTTTGCATTTCGGTCTCAAAAAATATAGTCAAAAACTTGATAAAACTGAATATTGAATTTGATTTTTTTTTTAATTTTCATGTACCCCGACATTTTTGAAAAAATAAATTCCAAAAATTTTTTTTGATTTCGTTCTCAAAATCTATAGTCTGAAACTTGTTATAACTGAATATTGTAAGTTAATTTTTTTTGAAAATTTTCATGTACTCCGAAATTTTTGAAAAATTTTCAAAAAATTTTTCGTTCTCAAAATATATAAAAACTTGTTATCCAAAAAAATTTTTTTTTTCATTTCGTTCTCAAAATCTATAGTCTGAAACTTGTTAAAACTGAATATTGTAAGTTAATTTTTTTCTGAAAATTTTCATGTACTCCGAAATTTAAAAAAAAAATCCAAAAATTTTGTTTGCATTTCGGTCTTAAAAAATATAGTCTGAAACTTGTTATAACTGAATATTGTAAGTTGATTTTTTTTTGAAAATTTTCATGTACTCCGAAATTTAAAAAAAAATCCAAAAATTTTGTTTGCATTTCGGTCTTAAAAAATATAGTCTGAAACTTGTTATAACTGAATATTGTAATTTGATTTTTTTTTTAATTTTCATGTACTCCGAAATTAAAAAAAAAATCCAAAAATTTTGTTTGCATTTCGGTCTCAAAAAATATAGTCAAAAACTTGATAAAACTGAATATTGTAAGTTAATTTTTTTTTGAAAATTTTCATGTACTCCGAAATTAAAAAAAAAATCCAAAAATTTTGTTTGCATTTCGGTCTCAAAAAATATAGTCAAAAACTTGTTAAAACTGAATATTGTAAGTTAATTTTTTTCTGAAAATTTTCATGTACTCCGAAATTTAAAAAAAAAAATCCAAAAATTTTGTTTGCATTTCGGTCTTAAAAAATATAGTCAAAATCTTGATAAAACTGAATATTGTAAGTTAATTTTTTTTTTGAAAATTTTCATGTACTCCGAAATTAAAAAAAAATCCAAAAATTTTGTTTGCATTTCGGTCTCAAAAAATATAGTCTGAAACTTGTTATAACTGAATATTGTAATATGATTTTTTTTTTAATTTTCATGTACCCCGACATTTTTAAAAAAAAAATTCCAAAACATTTTTTTTGCTTTCGTTCTCAAAATCTATAATGTAAAACTTGTTAAAACTGAATATTGTAAGTTAATTTTTTTTTGAAATTTTTCATGTACTCCGACATTTTAAAAAAAAATCCAAAAATTTTTTTGCATTCGTTCTTAAAATCTATAGTCTGAAACATGTTGAAACTGAATATTGTAAGTTTATTTTTTTCTGAAAATTTTCATGTACTCCGAAATTTAAAAAAAAAATCCAAAAATTTTGTTTGCATTTCGGTCTCAAAAAATATAGTCTGAAACTTGTTATAACTGAATATTGTAAGTTAATTTTTTTTTAAATTTTCATGTACTCCGACATTTTAAAAAAAAATCCAAAAATTTTTTTTTTTCGTTCTCAAAATCTATAGTCTGAAACTTGTTAAAACTGAATATTGTAAGTTAATTTTTTTTTGAAAATTTTCATGTACTCCGACATTTTAAAAAAAAATCCAAAAATTTTTTTTTTTCGTTCTCAAAATCTATAGTCTGAAACTTGTTAAAACTGAATATTGTAATTTAATTTTTTTTTGAAAATTTTCATGTTCCTTGACATTTAAAAAAAAAATCCAAAATTTTTTTTTGCATTTCGTTCTCAAAATCTATAGTCTGAAACTTGTTAAAACTGAATATTGTAAGTTAATTTTTTTCTGAAAATTTTCATGTACTCCGAAATTAAAAAAAAAATTCAAAAATTTTGTTTGCATTTCGGTCTCAAAAAATATAGTCAAAAACTTGTTAAAACTGAATATTGTAAGTTAATTTTTTTCTGAAAATTTTCATGTACTCCGAAATAAAAAAAAAAATCCAAAAATTTTGTTTGCATTTCGTTCTCAAAAAATATAGTCTGAAACTTGTTAAAACTGAATATTGTAAGTTGATTTTTTTTTTAATTTTCATGTACTTCGAAATTTAAAAAAAAATCCAAAATTTTTTTTTGCATTTCGTTCTCAAAATCTATAGTCTGAAACTTGTTAAAACTGAATATTGTAATTTGATTTTTTTTTTAATTTTCATGGACCTTGACATTTAAAAAAAAAAAAAAAAAAATCCAAAATTTTTTTTTGCATTTCGTTTTAAAATCTATAGTCTGAAACTTGTTGAAACTGAATATTGTAAGTTATTTTTTTTTTGAAAATTTTCATGTACTCCGAAATTAAAAAAAAAAATCCAAAAATTTTGTTTGCATTTCGGTCTCAAAAAATATAGTCAAAAACTTGATAAAACTGAATATTGTAAGTTAATTTTTTTTTGAAAATTTTTATGTACTCCGAAATTTAAAAAAAAAATCCAAAATTTTTTTTTTATCGTTCTCAAAATCTATAGTCTGAAACATGTTGAAACTGAATATTGTATTTTGATTTTTTTTTGTTTTTAAATCTGAAATTTTCATGTACTCCGAAATTTAAAAAAAAAATCAAAAATTTTTGTTTTTTGCATTTCGGTCTCAAAAAATATAGTCTGAAACTTGTTATAACTGAATATTGTAATTTAATTTTTTTTTTTAAATTTTCATGGACCTTGACATTTAAAAAAAAACAAAAAAAAAAAATTCAAAATTTTTTTTTGCATTTCGTTCTCAAAATCTATAGTCTGAAACTTGTTGAAACTGAATATTGTAAGTTAATTTTTTTCTGAAAATTTTCATGTACTCCGAAATTTAAAAAAAAATTCAAAATTTTTTTTTGCATTTCGTTCTCAAAATCTATAGTCTGAAACTTGTTGAAACTGAATATTGTAAGTTAATTTTTTTTTGAAAATTTTCATGTACTCCGAAATTAAAAAAAAAAATCCAAAAATTTTGTTTGCATTTCGGTCTCAAAAAATATAGTCAAAAACTTGATAAAACTGAATATTGTAAGTTAATTTTTTTTTGAAAATTTTCATGTACTCCGAAATTTAAAAAAAAAATCCAAAAATTTTGTTTGCATTTCGGTCTCAAAAAATATAGTCAAAAACTTGATAAAACTGAATATTGTAAGTTAATTTTTTTTTGAAAATTTTCATGTACTCCGAAATTAAAAAAAAAATCCAAAATTTTTTTTTGCATTTCGGTCTCAAAATATATAGTCTGAAACTTGTTAAAACTGAATATTGTAAGTTAATTTTTTTTTAAAATTTTCATGTACTCCGAAATTAAAAAAAAATCCAAAATTTTTTTTTGCATTTCGTTCTCAAAATCTATAGTCTGAAACTTGTTGAAACTGAATATTGTAAGTTAATTTTTTTTTGAAAATTTTCATGTACTCCGAAATTAAAAAAAAAATCCAAAAATTTTGTTTGCATTTCGGTCTCAAAAAATATAGTCAAAAACTTGATAAAACTGAATATTGTAATTTGATTTTTTTTTTAATTTTCATGTACTTCGACATTTTTAAAAAAAAAATTCCAAAAATTTTGTTTGCATTTCGTTCTCAAAATCTATAGTCTGAAACTTGTTAAAACTGAATATTGTAAGTTAATTTTTTTTTGAAAGTTTTCATGTACTCCGAAATTTTAAAAAAAAATCCAAAAATTTTTTTTGCATTTCGTTCTCAAAATCTATAGTCTGAAACTTGTTAAAACTGAATATTGTAAGTTAATTTTTTTTTGAAAATTTTCATGTACTCCCGAAATTTAAAAAAAAAATCCAAAATTTTTTTTTGCATTTCGTTCTCAAAATCTATAGTCTGAAACTTGTTAAAACTGAATATTGTAAGTTAATTTTTTTCTGAAAATTTTCATGTACTCCGAAATTAAAAAAAAAATCCAAAAATTTTGTTTGCATTTCGGTCTCAAAAAATATAGTCAAAAACTTGTTAAAACTGAATATTGTAAGTTAATTTTTTTCTGAAAATTTTCATGTACTCCGAAATTTAAAAAAAAAATCCAAAATTTTTTTTTGCATTTCGTTCTCAAAATCTATAGTCTGAAACTTGTTGAAACTGAATATTGTAAGTTAATTTTTTTTTGAAAATTTTCATGTACTCCGAAATTTAAAAAAAAAATCCAAAAATTTTGTTTGCATTTCGGTCTCAAAAAATATAGTCTGAAACTTGTTAAAACTGAATATTGTAATATGATTTTTTTTTAATTTTCATGGACCTTGACATTTAAAAAAAAAAAAAAAATCCAAAATTTTTTTTTGCATTTCGTTCTCAAAATCTATAGTCTGAAACTTGTTGAAACTGAATATTGTAAGTTAATTTTTTTTTGAAAATTTTCATGTACTCCGAAATTAAAAAAAAAATCCAAAAATTTTGTTTGCATTTCGGTCTCAAAAAATATAGTCAAAAACTTGATAAAACTGAATATTGTAATTTGATTTTTTTTTTAATTTTCATGTACTCCGACATTTTAAAAAAAAATCCAAAAATTTTGTTTGTTTCGTTCTCAAAATCTATAGTCTGAAACATGTTGAAACTGAATATTGTATTTTGATTTTTTTTTTTTTTTAAATCTGAAATTTTCATGTACCCCGTCATTTAAAAAAAAAATCCAAAATTTTTGTTTTTTGCATTTCGTTCTCAAAAACTATAGTCTGAAACTTGTTATAACTGAATATTGTAATTTGATTTTTTTTTTTAATTTTCATGGACCTTGACATTTAAAAAAAATAAAAAAAAAAATCCAAAATTTTTTTTTTGCATTTCGTTCTCAAAATCTATAGTCTGAAACTTGTTGAAACTGAATATTGTAAGTTAATTTTTTTCTGAAAATTTTCATGTACTCCGAAATTTAAAAAAAAATCCAAAAATTTTTTTTGCATTTCGTTCTCAAAATCTATAGTCTGAAACTTGTTGAAACTGAATATTGTAAGTTAATTTTTTTTTGAAAATTTTCATGTACTCCGAAATTAAAAAAAAAAATCCAAAAATTTTGTTTGCATTTCGGTCTCAAAAAATATAGTCAGAAACTTGTTAAAACTGAATATTGTAAGTTAATTTTTTTTTGAAAATTTTCATGTACTCCGAAATTTAAAAAAAAAATCCAAAAATTTTGTTTGCATTTCGGTCTCAAAAAATATAGTCAGAAACTTGTTAAAACTGAATATTGTAAGTTAATTTTTTTTTGAAAATTTTCATGTACTCCGAAATTAAAAAAAAAATCCAAAATTTTTTTTTGCATTTCGTTCTCAAAATCTATAGTCTGAAACTTGTTGAAACTGAATATTGTAAGTTAATTTTTTTTTGAAAATTTTCATGTACTCCGAAATTAAAAAAAAAATCCAAAATTTTTTTTTGCATTTCGTTCTCAAAATCTATAGTCTGAAACTTGTTGAAACTGAATATTGTAAGTTAATTTTTTTTTGAAAATTTTCATGTACTCCGAAATTAAAAAAAAAAAAATCCAAAAATTTTTTTTTTTTCATTTCGTTCTCAAAATCTATAGTCTGAAACTTGTTATAACTGATGTAAAGAAGTTTCTCAGGCTGGGGTATGTCTCAGTCTGTCCAGGGCTCTTTACAGAAAATTTATTATTGTGCAAGAACGTCTGGTTAGAGAAAGACGACACGGTGATGGGACCGGCCGCCAGCTATATTAGTTAGGTAGAAGAATATTCAATAGTTTTCCCGATAACAGTGACTGCAATAGTTGGTCGGGACGAAACGAGGATTAGGGTCGATATTTCTGTGGCTACTGGGCCTCGTGGTTCTCTGCTAGTTTTGGGACCTAAAGGCTTCCGATGTTTATGGGCAGAACGAGTCTCATAGGCAACTATCGGCGTGGATCGTGACTCCGGGTCAACAGCTGAGTCTGGGCTTTGGCTGTTACCACGTAGCGCACGATAGTTAGGATCCCGCAATTAATTGACGAGTCGTGAGATTCACGATACCGGACCCAAATTGCGTTCCGCAATTAACTATCGAGTCAATGCTACGATAGTCAAGTGTGGTCGCAATTGACTGAGAGAGAGACAAACTATCGGGAGTTGCACTAGTGTAGACTCAAGGCCTCGAACCAATGGTTAAGTCTGCGCTATAATTACTGGCTGAGATTCCTGTTGTCCACACTGTTTATGCCTAGAAATTAACAATCGAGTCTGCGCTACGATAGTCAATCCCAAGCACCGCGTCCACGAATAGTTCTTTGCTAAGGCTGGGCTTTAAATTTGGGCTCTGAAAAAGGATTTAGAAAATAAGTACTGCCAACTATCGGCTGAGGCGTCGATAGTTGCAGTAGAATTTACTCGGCAATATGCGGGCGGAGCTGAGTTGGGAACGCGTGGCTTCCATATACCGATACTTGCGAACTATCGAGTCTTCGCTACGATAGTTGGCAAGCAGGGGTATTGTTGCCACGTGGGCGAAGTGAACGCGGGGCGAAGAGAATTTATAGTATGTGGGTTTCCACACCTGCGAACTATCGAGTCTCCGCTACGATAGTCGGCAAGTGTGTGTGTCGTGGTTGTCTGCGTACACTTGAGGAAATATCAAATACAAACAATTTA
Source organism: Drosophila tripunctata (assembly GCA_035047385.1). Taxonomy (NCBI): domain Eukaryota; kingdom Metazoa; phylum Arthropoda; class Insecta; order Diptera; family Drosophilidae; genus Drosophila; species Drosophila tripunctata. The sequence goes on from JAWNPS010000143.1 coordinate 456,624, forward strand.
GGTGTTGGCTAGGTTTCGATACGTGTTCACAATTTCAGTTTATAAATTTATTTAATATTCCTATCCGCACAATTGCTATTCTTAATTGTATTTCTTATGGAAATATCAAATACAAACAATTTAGGTGTTGGCTAGGTTTCGATACGTGTTCACAATTTCAGTTTATAAATTTATTTAATATTCCTATCCGCACAATTGCTATTCTTAATTGTATTTCTTATTTCACTAAATATCGCTCACCACTAAGTACTTAATTGTTAAGTGTTGTCCGTGGCTTCTTTATCCTTTTCGTGTGGGGGGTCCTCGTTGTCCTTTGGTATCCTCGTTGTCCTGTATTCTCGTTGCTGCTGTTGTCCTCGTGGCGTCTGTTGTCCTCGTGGCGATATTCTCCTTGCACTCGCGAGTACTTGTCGAGAAGCTTTACCGGGCGTGTTGAAATCTCGCACTCAACTGTCGATTGCCAAAAATTAATGACGCGTCGAGCCCAAAATCTCTGCTGCAGCTTCGCTCATTTGTAGCTTTGCCCTTGACTTACATGTGGGCAACACTCGGCTGCATAAATTGCAACGGTGTTTTTCCAGCATGTATGTTAGTCGGTTAGGCAGCGCTGCCTGCGCCTCTGCTTCGAGCTGTGCAAGCATTAGAGTTTTTGTCGCTCTAACGCTGGTGTTGTTGTTGTTTTGCACATTGCCTGTGCCTTTTTCCGTCTATGCGTGTGCCTTGCGATTGTGTGCGTGGCCTAGGCTGCTGCGTGCTGATGCTAGTTGTAGTGCAGTACGAACGATCTCCCTCTCTCTTCTCGCCTGCAGGTTGATGCCGATCTCGCGCGTTGCTACTGCGCTTGCGTCGTCGCTCTTTAAATTTCGGTCGCTCTCTCGCTCTCTGGGTAGCTTAGCATAGACAGCTACCAGTGGCGTGATATTGCCGTTTTATTTTGTCGCTCGCCGGCAATTGCGGGACTTTCCTCGTGCTGTTGGCTTTGGGTATTAGCGCACAGTGTGCGTTAAAATTGTGCGCCCATTTATGGAGCGTCACAACTTTTAATTCGTGTGTACTTAGACATGCATGGCTTAATCTTTGAGACAAGCATATAACTACTGGCAGGATCAACCAGAATAATGTTTTTTTTGTTTTTTATCTGAAATATAATAAATATATTCACATAAATAATAATTTATAATATGTAAAATACATGACAACTCATTAATATTTTTGAATAAATATGACATGTATATAAAAACGAAAACGGCCATAATTAAAAAGCACACATTTTCGTTATTTATAAAATTTTGACAATTTTTAATAATTTGTTCAAAAATATCTTTTTATATACACTTACTTAATATATACATATCACACATGTGTTATTTTAATTCAATAAAAATTGAATAAAAATTTTTATTTTGATGACCAATTTATAATTTTTCTATTTTGCATATGTTTGAATGATAGTAATATATTAAGTAAAGCCTTGAAAAAGGCTGATTTTTGTTTTAGTAATGCCACATATTGAAAAATATACCTTGAAACTTGAATAATGCATAACACCGTGTGACCAAGTCTTAGTCTATTTGTCAAGCTAACACGCAGTGATCGAGCTCTGCGTATAGTCAAGCCGACTAATCTGGACACATACTCGCTCAAAGAACCTATTGCACCGATGAATATGTAGCACGACTATAAGTCACCGCTAATAGCACGTATTATTACATATCGATGGGTAAATCCCCCGAGTTCAATATTGACCATTACGTTTTTATATTTGACCAAACTCGGCTAGAGCATTTTTCATTGTTATGCATTTTCAATATTTCAATTATATTTTTCATATGTGTTTTTTTGCATTACTTATATTACTCGTATTTTTATACTCAAAATAGACATGCACTCACTGCATGCCATGTATAGGTTTTGTGCCACATTTTCTTCAATGCCATACGTTTATCATGTACCACCCTTTCACATATTTTTACACCCTCTGAGGGGTATATTGGGTTTGTCAGAGGCGATTTGTATGTAACAGGCAGAAGGAGGCGTGGCAGACCCCATAAAGCATATATATTCTTGATCAGCATCAACAGCCGAGTCGATATAGCCATGTCCGTCTGTCTGTCTGTCTGTCCGTCCGTTTGAACGAAAGGATCTCAGAGATGGTAAGAGCTACAAGTTCAAACTTGGTCAGTATCGACCACATATTTAGTCAGTCAATACAAGTTTGTTTCTTTTTTTTGATGCCACGCCCCATTCGCCCACAATTAGCAAAAAAACAGACATACCTCGGAAAAAATATGTGTTTTTGGCGAATATCTCGGTAACTATAAATCCTAGGATCACCAATTTTGGCATGCAGGTTGCTGTTTGCAATATAAAGACAATGCCGTTTTTTGGATGCCACGCCTCCTTCGCCCACAATTCCTTTGTAACTATGCAAGCTGCTGGCTCACTTATTTCTTAACGTATAGTTTTGTAACTTAGCATTTAGTTGCAGACAAATAATATCAAACGATTGTGAAAATTTCATTAAAATCGGACTATAAACAAAAAAGTTTATCATACAAACTTAAATTTTTATCGCAATATCAGTGCACTGCTTTCTTTTACGCTGCAGTGTTGACAAGCAGTGCACAAGCAGTGCTTGTGTATCTAAAACTTACACAGTGCACTGCTTGTGTGTATAAAATTTACGCAGTGCACTGCTTGTAAGCAGTCCAAAATGAACTCATATAATTGAAAACGAAGCTCAGAGGGTATTACACAGTCCGCATGCCCGACTGAGATTTTCTTTCTTGTTATACATGCATTATTTTAATAATGCACTATTATACTTCATTCGCCACACCTCCAAGCCGACCCTCCAACAGGATTCAGTACAGAGACGTCCACCTTTGGTCTCCCGAGGTTGCTGCTCTGGTTGCTGAGAAAAGGCGACTACGCCGAGCATGGCACAACTCTCGCAACCCCAGGGATAAGACTGAGTTCAATAGAGCTGCCAAAGAACTCAAGGAGCTCTTGTTCAACCTCCGAAAGCTATCCTTGGAGCAGCACCTCTCCCAAGTAGAGCCCAACGACCCTCAACACAATCTGTGGCGGATCACCAAATCTATCAAGAGGCCATCGAAAGGGAAGGAACCTGTGCGTGATGCCAACGGTGCCTGGTGCCGTTCTGACAGCCAAAGAGCCAAAGC